>CAWUFW010012928.1:0-509519 GCA_963921515.1 Calotriton arnoldi
AGTGTATGGTGATTATATGAATGCATCAGTAGCGCCTGCATGATTGCACAAGTGCATTTCTAACGCATGAGGAGGATATTTGATTGGAGGTGCTTAGGGGACTGTATACATGGTGCACATTTGATTGTAGCACTGCATGTCTTAGTGTTTGAGTGATTGTACAAATACAATAATAGTGACTGGATACTTACAGTGCTGCAAGTTAAGAGCAGGGTGAGTTTATAAGTGTTTGTGTTTTGGCACAGTGATTAGATAAGGACATGGTTCTGTCAGGATGATTGAAGGAATGGACGGAGAGTGACAGTGCGATTGCTGGACTGCATGGCTAGTACTTGGGTAATTGCAGAAGTGAATCAGTAGTGTGGAGGGGGTTAGGAGACTGCATAGATTGTGCACCTTTGAATGTAGCACTGCATGTGTTAATGCTTGAGTCACTGTACAAGTACATGGACGGTGACTGGATACTTACAGTGCTGCAAGTTCAGAGCAGGGTGAGTCTATAAGTGCTTAGGTATTGGCGGACTGATAGGATAAGTAGACAGTGCTGAATGGGTGATTGGAGAAGTGTTTGGGACAGACAGGAGGATTCCTAGACTGCATGGGTACTAACTGGGTATTTAGAAGAGTGTATCAATAGTATGTAGCTGGTTAGAGGTGTGCATGCATACTGCACAGAATATTGTAGCTGTACTTGTGTTACTGGCTAGGCCATTCCATAAGTACATAACTAGTAACTAAAATGATTACTGTGCTGCAAACAGAGTGCATGGTGAATTTATAAGTGCTTAGCTATTGGCGGAGTGATAGGATAAGTAGATAGTGCTGGATGAGTGATAGGAGAAGTGCATGGGACAGACAAGAGGATTCCTAGACTGCATGAGTACTAACTGCGTATTTGCAAGAGTGTATCAATTGTATGTACCTGGTTAGAGCTCTGAATGCATAGTGCACAGAATATTGTAGGTGTACTTGTGTTAGTGGCTAGGCCATTCTATAAGTACATGACTAGTAATTGGAATGATTACAGTACTGCAAACAGAGTGCATGGTGAATTTATAAGTGCTTAGCTATTGGCGGAGTGATAGGATAAGTAGATAGTGCTGGATGGGTGATAGGAGAAGTGCATGGGACAGACAAGAGGATTCCTAGACTGCATGAGTACTAACTGGATATTTGCAAGAGTGTATCAATAGTATGTAGCTGGTTAGAGGTCTGCATGCATAGTGCACAGAATATTGTAGGTGTACTTGTGTTAGTGGCTAGGCCATTCCATAAGTACATGACTAGTAACTAGAATGATTACAGTGCTGCAAACACAGTGCATGGCGAATTTATAAGTGCTTAGGTATTGGCGGAGTGATAGGATATGTAGATAGTGCTGAATGGGTGATTGGAGAACTGCATGGGACAGACAGGAGGATTCCTAGACTGCATAGGTACTAACTGGGTATTTAGAAGAGTGTAGCGATAGTATGTAGCTGGTTAGAGGTCTGCATGGATAGTGCACACAATATTGTAGCTGTACTTGTGTTAGTAGCTAGGCCATTCCATAAGTACATGACTAGTAACTAGAATGATTACAGTGCTGCAAACAGAGTGCATGGCGAATTTATAAGTGCTTAGGTATTGGCGGAGTGATAGGATAAGTAGATAGTGCAGGATGGATAATAGGAGAAGTGCATGGGACAGACAGGAGGATTCCTAGACTGCATAGGTAGTAACTGGGTATTTAGAAGAGTGTATCAATAGTATGTAGCTGGTTAGAGGTCTGCATGCATAGTGCACAGAATATTGTAGCTGTACTTGTGTTACTGGCTAGGCCATTCCATAAGTACATGACTAGTAACTGCAATAATTACAGGGCTGCAAACAGAGTGCATGGCGAATTTATAAGTGCTTAGGTATTGGCGGAGTGATAGGATAAGTAGATAGTGCTGGAGGGGTGATTGGAGAAGTGCATGGGACAGACAGGAGGATTCCTAGAGTGCATGGGTACTAACTGGGTATTTAGAAGAGTGTATAAATAGTATGTAGCTGGTTAGAGGTGTGCATGCATACTGCACAGAATATTGTAGCTGTACTTGTGTTACTGGCTAGGCCATTCCATAAGTACATAACTAGTAACTAAAAGGATTACTGTGCTGCAAACAGAGTGCATGGTGAATTTATAAGTGCTTAGCTATTGGCGGAGTGATAGGATAAGTAGAAAGTGCTGGATGGGTGATAGGAGAAGTGCATGGGACAGACAAGAGGATTCCTAGACTGCATGAGTACTAACTGGATATTTGCAAGAGTGTATCAATAGTATGTACCTGGTTAGAGGTCTGCATGCATAGTGCACAGAATATTGTAGCTGTACTTGTGTTAGTGGCTAGGCCATTCTATAAGTACATGACTAGTAATTGGAATGATTACAGTGCTGCAAACACAGTGCATGGTGAATTTATAAGTGCTTAGGTATTGGCGGAGTGATAGGATAAGTAGATAGTGCTGGATGGGTGATAGGAGAAGTGCATGGGACAGACAAGAGGATTCCTAGACGGCATGAGTACTAACTGGGTATTTACAAGAGTGTATCAATAGTATGTAGCTGGTTAGAGGTCTCCATGCATAGTGCACACAATATCGTAGCTGTACTAGTGTTACTGGCTAGGCCATTCCATAACTACATGACTGGGTTATTGCAGGAGTGAATCAGTAGTCTGCAGGGGGTTAGGGGACTGGATAGATTGTGCACATTACACACAAGAATCCAAGGAACTGACGACCGGTCCGCTTATTGAGGTGGCCGGTTCTACTTCGGGAAAACCCATTAATCCTGGGATTCCCTATGGTCATCCACTAAACTACGCTTCTGATTTTATCTTATTTAAGCCCTGATGAAGTTCCACACACTGTAAAGTGGGAACGAAACGCGTTGGCTGTCTGTCGCAAAAGAAAATGAAATAAAGAATAAAAGTTGAAGAACAAACCAACACCAGATTGTGCTACTTAATTTTTGGTGCACCTTCAATTGAATGTATTAGATTGTGCACATTTGACTGTAGCACTGCGTGTCTTAATGCCTGAGTCATTGTACAAGTGCATGGATAGTAACTGGATAGTTAGAGTGCTGGTAGTTTACAGCAGGGTGAGTTTATAAGTGCTTGTGTTTTGGCACAGAGATTAGATAAGGACATGGTTCTGTCAGGATGATTACAAGAGTGGACAGAGAGTGACAGTGTGATTGGGGCACTGCATGAGTACTACCTGCATTATTGCAGGAGTGAATCAGTAGTCTGCAGGGGGTTAGGGGACTGGATAGATTGTGCACATTTGACTGTAGCACTGCGTGTCTTAATGCCTGAGTCATTGTACAAGTGCATGGATAGTAACTGGATAGTTAGAGTGCTGGTAGTTTACAGCAGGGTGAGTTTATAAGTGCTTGTGTTTTGGCACAGAGATTAGATAAGGACATGGTTCTGTCAGGATGATTGCAAGAGTGGACAGAGAGTGACAGTGTGATTGGGGCACTGCATGAGTACTACCTGGATTATTGCAAGAGTGAATCAGTACTCTGCAGGGGATTAGGGGACTGCATAGATTGTGCACATTTAACTGTAGCACTGCGTGTCTTAATGCCTAACTACGAGTTTGACAATATAGAACCAGTAAATCACTTCTCATGTACTTATAAAATCACAAATTCACTACCTTTGCACTCCTCTAATCTGTCAGGCACCTCTCATTAATTCAGTAAATATACATACAACTATATAAATACAATCTAAACAAATACATGATTCATAACATACTATTTACTTAAGTATATAACTACTACATACCAGAAAGAGTAAAATGTACTGGTTTTCTTTTGAGCTACATATTGTCCATTAAATCTAGAAATATGTAACATCATCAAACTGTACCTCTCAACAGACTTAATGAAGAAGAGTAATAAACAACACCTTTTTTATGAGGATTTCTAAAACCGCACAAACTGTACAAACTAATATCAGAATCGTAATTATTAACACCTTTTATGATCATCTTGGAAACAGCACAGTTGTACCTCATTTTACCAAACTATCTAGAATAATGCAATATTATTAAACTATACCTTTTTACAGAGAAGAAATAATCCTGCCTAATAAACTACACCTTATATGAACATTTTAGAAAATACTCATTCTTGGTGCATATTTAACCAATTAATAATAAATAAGAGGCATCATTCAACTATACCTTTCAACACACTTAAAAATATATATATTACTGTACATACTGTTTTTTAAACAAACTTCAAATACAATATAAATGATCCCAATATATATCTGTACATTTAATAATTTAATTCAAACAACACAGTTTCATAAAAATGTCAAATCTATTTTAAATAAACCTCAAAAATATATAACTCACCTTTGAAATAAATCTGTTGACTGAAAAATCTCACACACTCAGACAGGATTTTGTTTAACACACAGTCAATATAGAACACCACACTTTCCAAAGTCAAACCAGTATTGGCAAAGTTTCCCTCTATTTTTCCATACATATACACATAAGCCACAAATGGCATTGCTTCCCAGTGTTTTTCAAATTGAAAAACGAATTTCCATTGGTCATAGAGAATAACACTTTTCAACTGACATCTTCACCCCTTTTGCTTAATGCCAGTTTCCATAGCAACAGCTCATGCAACATTTAACTTAACTGTCAGGTCAAAAGTTCACCCCAGAATGTTGCAAATGACAACAGCAAGTATGGTTGCTTTTGCAAAGCATGCCCTTATCCTTTCTGCTGTACCTTTCCAACATGTGTTACTAACCAATAAGAAACATGCTTTCTAAACAAAGTAAAATGCACCTTATATTTGAATGTAGAATGTTCTTAAACAGCCAATCAAATCTCTACTTTCTTAAAAACAGCATCTTGTCCACCATTTTAGATAGATTTCATTCTACCACCTGCCTACCTCAGCTACAGACATCTTTTGATTACCTACAGAGATCCCTTCAAGATGCTTTCAGTGTGGATTTTTGGTCACAGCTATGTTTTCTGGTGCAAAAGGTATGCTGAAAGCAGAGGTATTGACAAAGACCTAGCTTTGCAAAATGTAGACATTAAATGGATTGGACAGAGAGGATTAAAGTGGCACCAAATGATGCCATTGGTTAAAACCTTTATGCATCTCCAACCCCTGACCTCATGATTGTGCACTGTGGTGGCAATGACCTAGGCACATTGACTGGGGTAGGTCTGGAAATGCTAATGAAGGACACCTTTGCAGAATTGATGTTGCTTTTTCCCCAAACTGCCTTTGTCTACTCTAACATATGCCAAAGACAGAAATGGAAGTGGTCCAATCAATTTTGTCCACAGATTGAGAAAGCTAGAAAAAATGTCAATAAAGCTGTTTCTGCTTATCTCAGAGACCATAGTATGGGGTCCATATACAACAACAATCTGCGTTTTGATATGGATGGCATCTACAGGAGTGATGGTGTACATTTCACAGATAAGGGAAACAGAGTCCTTCTCAACAACTTAAGACTCTGCATCGGCACTTACATGTAGCTACAAAAATCTCCCAATAAACACAAGGGCTCTTTTTAGAGCCACCCAATATCCTATCATATAACCTAGGTTAATAATAAAAAAATCTTAAATATTTTTGATGGGAGTCGCGCACCCAGCCCGACTGGGAGTCGCGCACCCATCGCGTTTACACCAGGGGGCCATGCTGGGAGCCGTGCACCCCTCGTGTTCACACCAGGGGGCCGCACTGGGAGCCGCGCACCCCTCACGTTCACACCAGGGGCCGCGCTGGGAACCGCGCACCCCTCGCGTTCACACCAGGGGGCTGGGCTGGGAACCGTGCACCTCTCATGTTCACACCAGGGGGCCACGCTCAGAGCCGAGTACCTCTCGCGTTCACACCAGGGGGTCGCGCTGAGCGCCGCGCTAGGGTCGCGACTCCGAATTTTACGGGGAAAAAAACCAGCCCCTACCATTAATTTATATTCGCCCCGGGGACCCCATCCCCCGGGGCCTAGCCACTTCATTGGGGACCGTGGGGGGAGCCCCAAAGCCCCCACGGTCCCGCCGGCTCCCTGCGTCCTGCGGGAGCCAGCATTGCTTTTCCACATGGGGAACTGTTGACATGCAGCTCCCCGTGTGGAAAAGCAATCTGCTTTGGATTTTGGAAGAGAGAGCAGGTTTCCCTGCTCTCTCTTCCAAAATCCAAACCAGAGTTTGCTCTGGTAGAGCGGGAGACGTGCTCCCGCCCTACCATAGCAAACAGCAGTGTCTCGGGGGTGGGCACCCCGGGACACTGCAGGAGCCGGCCCTGGGGGGTGGCGGTCCCCAGTGCCATCGAAGGCTCCAGGAGGGGTGCTGTATGGCCCCCCTCCCAACTTTTGCAAAGCCCCCGGGAGGTGGTAGTCCCCGGGGCTCGGGGGTTCATAATGGACCCCCACATTTACACAGTTTGTGCCCCGGGGAGGTGGTGGTCCCCGGGGCATGTGGAGGAGGCTCAAGCCCCCCCACACAGGTAATTTTATTTTAAAAAAGAGAGCCCCAGGGAGGTGGCGGTTCCCGGGGCTGCGGGGGCCCCCGCGGGCCCCCGCTATACATTTTTTAAATACCCCCGGGACCTGGCCCACCCGGGGGCTTAAAATTAACAAAGCGCGGAAGCCCTCGCTTTGTTTTTTTTAATTTTTCATCCTGATTCGCGCACCCAGAGCGCATGCGGCCTTGTGGGACCCCCTGAGCAGGCCTAGGGGGTCAGGATGTTTCTACCCTGCCCCCTTTTCTTCTTTCTCACCTTTGTTTCCCTGTTTTCTTCTGACTCGGTTCTACCGTGTCACAAGATGGCTGCCAACACTTCCTGGTTTGGAGTGTTGACAGCCAATTAGAATAAAGCTCGTGGTCGGGAGGGTCAGCGGATCCACCGCGCCTCTAAATATCTAAACTTTTATTTTTTGATTTTCTCAGCAACTACTGAACGGATTTACACCATTTAAAAAAAGGGCGCTTTCTGAACCAGGCACTACCTTTTTGCCAAATTTGGTGTAATTCCGTTCAGCAGTTCGAGCTGTAGCCGTGTCTAAAGTTTCCTATGGGAAATTCATTTTCCGACCTCTTTTTTTTCAATTTCTCAGGAACTACTGAACAGATTTACACCATTTAACAAAAAGGGCTCTTTCTGAACCAAGGGCTACCTTTTTGCCAAATTTGGTGTAATTCCATTCAGCAGTTCGGGCTGTAGCCGTGTCTAAAGTTTCCTATGGAAAATAACATGGAGAAAACAAGTTTTGGGGCCCCCCTTTTTTCTCGGCCCCTGCTTTGCGAATCACCCCGAAACTTTCAGGATAGGAGCTGACCGGAGCGGGCCACAAGCTTTGAAAATTTCGCGAAGATTCGTCAACCGGCGCCAAAGTTATTGGGAAAAGAAAAAACGCTTTTCCTATGGAAATTAGGTCCTAACTATAACTATCTACTGGCGACCGCCAGTAGATATATATATATATATATATATATATATATATATATATATACACACATATATATACATTTCTTATTGAATTATAAAAAAGTACATATTTATTGTTTAAATAGAGCACACTTAATAACCTATTTTAAATGTAAATTAATATATATATATATATATTTCTTATTAAATTATTAAAAAAAATAGTACGTATTTATTATTTAACTATAGCATATTTCATAACTTATTTTAAATGTGAATTCAAAGTAGGGTATTAAATATTGTATAATAAAATATGTACTATGTTTGTATCTTTTCAACATTGATTTATATGTATTTATTGTCAGACTATTTTGAACAATTCAATTTAATTTAATATGTTTTCCTATAGGGTTTTATTTTAAGTCCATCCCTTCATTTGTTTCCATGGGAAGGTGTTGCAGTACCAGTGGCTGGCCATGTGTAGTGATGGACCTACTACAATATACATATACTTATATAATGTATGTATACTTTGGTATGTGTTTGCATAATTATGTTTATAAATAGTATACATCATTCTATAACATTTACAGTTTGATTGCAATTACTGAGGGTGCCATGAAAGCCCTAAAAGAACCTATTTATCTGAGAAAGTGCAACATTGCTTATAATAGTTATGTCTCTCATCTGGGTGCAAATTATCCTTGTTAATCCGGCAAGCATCAAACACCTCTTTGAGTCTTAAAAGTTTCAAAGTTAAATTACTCTAATGAATGCATTAGCATATCACTATATGACTGCTAAGTGCAATTTTCATCACATTCTCATGCACAGGAATGGTTGAATAGAAACTGTTGAAGTCATTCTAATTTTCACATCAGAACTCATTTAGGAAATCTGTAGGCTGCTACCGAAGATGTTATATTTCATCTTACAGAAAATCACTCCAAAACTGTTTTAATTCCCCTAGCAAGCAAATGAAACCCATTAATGCTTTTAGACTAACTAAAGTAATGTTTTCATTTCAATTCTACTCCTTAGAATATTGTACATATAATACTTGCAAAAGGTATGGGCAGTTACAGCAGAACAATATATTGGCAATCATTTATCCATTAAGGGACATTTGACATGAGAACATGTTGCGATATGTAGTTCTCAGTGATCAAAGGAGTTTTTCCATTAAGAGGGTATTTTGCTGAAGGTTACATTTACCTTTAAGCAAAGATGTCTCAGTAAAATTTCCTGAGATGGATAGTGGCATAAAGCAAAATACTTGACCAGTCTACAAAATGTGTGTAGGCAGACAGTTTGTATTGGATGTTCCCTGATCACCCTCCTACTGCCACAATGCATCCTACAGAAGCCAAAGACTGAAATCTCTCTGAGCAGGCTTCTGCCCACTCACTTCCTGGCCAAACATCTACAGGGAACAAGAGGGCAGTAGGACTCTGGACACCTTACCACCTCCCCTCACACTATATTGGAAGCCCTACTAAATTGCATTGCTGTTAATATTTCATGGAGGATATTTGCACACTTTACATCCAAGCGCATAAAAACATCCAATATTTTACGTGGTCTCATGATTGGGAGTCGTGACCAAATTGATAATTGCTAAAGGTACTGAAATATTGTAGATCACTGGGTGTATCAGTTTTCTTCAATATATGAGATAGGTCCGTTTTTATGCTTGATCAGCACTCCTTTCACTTTACACATGACCATCCTGCACAGACTAATAATGATGATAAAAATTAATTCCAGCAGTGATTGTTAATTTCATCATCATCATGAAATCTTTATTCCGTTGAGAAAGCAACCATTAAATAATACAGACAACATCATCATTATAAAAATCATTGCAAAATGTATATAATATAGTAATCAATAAAACATGGATAACTCATCCATGTGAAATAGTCCATCAATTAATTAAGTCTCAATATCCTGGACACCAAAGCAGCTCATAAGAATGACAGAACAGTAGAGATAACACATTAATTAGGAAGCATTTGAAGATTAAACATGGCTGCCCTTACTTGGTTAAAATTTAAGGATTTCAACAAAGGAATTAAAAAATACTTCCTGGGCCAGCTAAAATAGGAACAAAACGTTTCAAAATGGAGAGTGCCCTGCAGAGACTTATTGTCGTAGCCGCAGGGCAACCTTGTATCAGGCCACACCCAGCCACATGGGGACGCCAAGTGATAATGAAGTTGGCTGAGCTTGAACTTGGCCAATAAAAACCTATCTTGCTGTGAGCATACATGGCTAAATACCACTCCATCCCCTGCACAGTTTTCAACAACATGTGTTTCCCCACTGATGGGTACTGCAGCTCATACTGCTCTCGCTCCATGCGGGTTCGATCCAAGAACAGCCTTTTAACACACCCAAGCTCACGCATGGACAGAGGAGTAGGATGCTTGAAAATGTCGGTCCTACTTAGGGAGGTGAAAGCTTCCTTCACTTAAGCTATCCACAGTATTCTATGTGCCTGGTCAAGGGGCAGTCAGTCTGCAAGAATCAACCGATTTAACGTTTTATCTTCCCTGCTCCATATCTTCATCCAGCACAATAAGGGGCATAAGGACACCAAGTCTGTCACTTGTCCAAGACCTAGCTCCACCTGCACTGAGAATACTGGGGTAGAATGTGGAAACTGTACCATCTGACGCAGGAATTTAATTTCTGCGGCTTGGACCTTGCCCAGGTTTACATATCCCCAAACCTCACTTTCATACCTCAGTTGGGAAATGCGTTTAGCCTGATACATTTTTAAAAGATCCCTTGCTGCCTGCGATCCCAGCTTATGTGCAAAGCTGGAAAACACTTCCAGGGTTTTAATAAACTCAGCTCTTTTAGCCTCGATTAATGGCTTCCAGCAATTTTTGGCGTCAAATAAGACACCCAGGTAAGGGAGCGCTATGACTTTACCCAAAGTAAAATTGTCCACCTTAAAGGCCTTGCTACTTGTAGATTTTAGGCCCACACCATCACAAAGGACTTAGAAAGGTTGATCGCCAGATCTAGATTTTCCCATAAATGAGACAAACCTGGCGAAAAGTAAATCCAACCCCCGAGCAGTGCGGATCATAAGTACAGCGTCATCCAGGTATAATAAGAGTGGAAGGGATCTAACTGCCACCCTAGGGCAGTCTGCTGAGACAGATAATAGGGCAGACTCTAGCTCATTCACATATAGAGTAAACAGAAAAGGAGCAAGAATGCACCCTTGTCAGACACCACAGCTAGTAGGGAATGAAGGATTGCAAGCAGCACCCTGGGAAAGATGCACCAAGGCAGATGTCTTTGCATGGAGATTGGCCAAAAGGTCCACAATATTCGGGTCAAACCCCAACTCTTTAAGCAGAGGCCAAAGTTTCACCCCGTTTGACCCTATTGAATGCAGACATTAAGTCCAAAAATGCTAAATGGAAGGATTCAGACCGGGCAACTGTATACTTGTTTATAATTAGGTGAAGGTTCAGGCACTGATCTGAATTGGAACTCCCCGACCTAAAACGATATTGGACGTCGCTCATGACGTTATTCTCCTCTGCCCATTCCTACAGTCTATTTAGAATTACCCATCCCAGGACCTTTACCACCGCATCTACCAGGGATATTGGCCAACAGCATTGTGGATTGTCCTTACCGCCCTTCTTAAAAATTGGGACAATCATGGCTGTGGACCAGGAGGGCAACATTCCCTCCCGGGCAGCCACATTTAGCACCTGAGTCAGGAGTGGAGCCCAAACCACCACAAAAGCCTTGCATAAACCTGGCGGGATACCACCAGGCCCCGGGGCCTTATTCCCCGATATGGCCATAATGCCCTGCGCTACCTCATTAGAGTAAAAACCACTGTGGCGCCGGCTATGGACTCTGCGGCCAAATTTGTGTCAGCCCCACAGTCCCTCTGGTTATAGACACCTTCAAAGTGGTCAACCCATTTCTGTTCTGAGATATGATGGCATGTGACTGGGCCAGAACCATCCGCAAAACAGGGCCTGTTAACCACTTCCCAAAAAAGAGAACAGTTCCTAGTCTTGCACTCTTGACATAGCTCCTCCCAGACTAACTCATACAAGTTATACTTGCAGGTAGATTGGGCCTGATTATAAGCCTACCTGCAACCTGCGAACAGAAACCTATCCCTTGGTGTCTGCTTCAAAGTAGCCTTCAGCTGACGCAATGTTCTTTAACAGTCCCTGTCAAACCATTTAGGATTTTGGAAGCCCGGTCTCCAAGGGGCAGTTGTAGACATCAATTTGAGGATGCTTGAGGCAATGCCATCAAAGGCTTCCAAAACCTCCTAGTCTCCCGCTTCTATGTCCAGGCAAATATCAATCTCTCGTATATTATTTGCTAAAAGAGAGGCTTTAAGGGACTGGGGATCCACCTGGGACCATTTCAGCTTTCTCCCTTGGTCAGCCATGGAAAGACCCATGAGAGCCCCCCTCTGCTGTAATCGAGGGAGCGTGGGTGTTAGAAATGGGATTTCTGGTTGGCTAGGGCTAGCGCCTAAGCCAGGCAGAAACCACCACTCTAGTCAGGGCAAGGGAGTTACACACTGAAGATAACCCCTGCTCACCCCCTTGGTAGCTTGGCGCAAGCAGTCAGGCTTATCCCAGAGGCAATGTGTAAAGCATTTGCGCAACACACACACAACAGCAGCAACACACTAGGCACACTACAAAAGAAACTCCACACAAGGTTATATAAAAAAATAGCCTTTGTATTACTCATAAACACATTAGATCACAATCACAAATATACACTGTGCCAACTGGCACTAGGCAATATTCACAGGGGATTATATACATGACAGGGCCAATGAGGCCACTGTCATAACCATCACAAAGCACAAGTAGTAAAAATTACACAACTAGTAACTACTGGTACAATAATGATCTCAGCATTATTACCTGCAACATAAACACATTATGTCTACATCACCTTAGGCATAAAACATCATAGCATGACATTTGCATTTGGCATCACCACATTGTGCATAACTCCCAAGCATAAACACATTATGCACAAATCACATTTTATACCTCTCCTTAGGCCTCACCATAAAAATTACCCCAGGCCAACTGGTCTTTCACTGGGGCCCAAAGGCCCTCTGTCCAAAATGTTAGGGCGCTAAGCTGCCAGTTGCAGCAAGAGCACTGTGCGTCATGCAATATGGAGTCCAGTGCAGGAAGTCCCACTCCCAGATCCCAGAGCGTGGTACCTAGTTCCCAAGAAGAGGGTGTCACACCTGAAGGGTATAGGTTGAGGTTCAGGGGCAGTAGGAAACTGTCTCACTAGTCTTGGGGGGAGTTTGTGGATGAATGTTGTGATGCACTGAAAGGTTGGGTGTTGGGTAGCACGGCAAATGATTTTGAAGGGCTGTTCAATCTGGTTGTCAGAGAGCACATGTTCAGTAATTGTTTGCAGGGGTTACGCCAACACCTGTTGGAGTGTGAGTTCTCTAATCACAGGGAGCTTGCACGGGAGGCAGACCTCTGGCTGTGTGACGGAGGGTCTGAAGAGGCATTGGGGAGTGATCCCAAAAGGAGTGGCTCAGGTATCTTCCGGTCCTGTGTGGTGGAAGAGGTTCAGAGTAGCCCAGCTAGGTCCCAGTGTAGTGGGAGGGGTGTAGGGGCTCACGTCCTGTCTCAGTGGAGAAGGAGTGAGTGTGTGCTGTGTCCCAAGGTGCCCGAAACCCAGTCTCAGGGCCTGGAGGGTTCCCTAAGAGAACGCCAGGTTGGGGGCCTAGGCTGTACTAGTAGGCCTTTTGAGGGGGATCTCCTAGTGTCAGGAGAACGTGGAGCATCTGTAAACAGAGCTCCAGTGGTTCTGGTGTCTGGCGGTGCCGCTCCTAAGTGGAGGGTGCAGAAGTCCAGATTGAGGGGTGAGAGGGGGATGTGTTCCCCAGTGGGAGAACCAGTGGGTCAGGGGCCAGCAAGAAGGTCTGAGCCTCCTAGGAGTGACCATGGTGACACCACTTCTGTCCTGGGGATCTTTGCGCACTGTCAGATGGACAGGGGTCGGGAGATCTGCACCAGGCAGACTGTCACACAACACATGAGTCATGTGTTACCCTCGGGGGGATGCTGTGTGCGCCCCCAGAAGTCCTGGCGTGCCAGGCAAGTGCTCAGCCACGGGGTTCAGCCCCAAGGTTGGGAGGCCAGGTTCAGGTTCTGCCTGACCTGGAGGGAAGGACATCTGTAAGCAGTGTCCTGACCGGGGGGATACTATGTGAGTCCCCAGAAGTCCTGGCGTGCCAGGCAAGTGCTCAGCCGCGGGGTTCAGCCCCAAGGTTGGGAGGCCAGGTTCAGGTTCTGCCTGACCTGGAGGGAAGGACATCTGTAAGCAGTGTCCTGACCGGTTTGTCTTCCAGGGGTACCACTCCAGGTGGGAGGGTGCAGCACTCTGGAAGGGGGAGCAGAGGGAGGGATTCCTCGCCTCTGACCCCGGTGCAACCTGAGGGTTTAGACCCTAGGTTGGGAGACCAGTTTCTGGAGAGAGGTCCTGAACTGGTGGGAGAGTTATGTTCTGAGGGTGCCTCTCCAAGGAGGAGAGTGCGGAACCCTAGAAGGAGAGGTAGGGGGAGGAGATCCTCGCCCATGACTTCTGGTCAGCCTGAGGGTGCGGACCCTAGGTTGGAGGATGTGGCAGTTTAGAACTGCACTGATGAGAGGAAGAGTGGAGAATGGTCATTATGTGCCAGGGGTTACTGCCCCCCACTCTGTGAGATGGCAAGGACCAGAGACATCTGGATGGCCTAGGGCCTGGTCCTGGCCGAGGACAACTAGGGAGTACCAGTAGGGTAGCTTAGTTGGTCCTGAGAGCCTTGACAGAGGGAACCACATGGGTTCAGAGTGGCGTAGAACTGGAAGGTGTCCCTGCAGTTGCGGGCCCGCGTCCATGTTCTATCGCCCAAGGCAGGGAAGCCCATCAAGGTGGTGCTTTCCCTGTGCTTAGGAAGGGCTTGCTGCTGCTGGGCCCCAGGAGGAACCGCCACGAGGGACTGCCTCCCTGCTGGAGGGCCCTGTGAGCTGGCCTGCCTGGGCCCAGCCTGGTGCCCCTGAAACTCTGATTATAGCGCCTCGTGAGCGCTGCACCTGTTTCTGGCTGCTCCCGTAGGAGAGGAGCGTGGGTGTCTTGCAGCGCGCTGCTGCGGAGTCTGCTGAGGGAATCCCGGCGTGGGGACTCCCCCGGGCTGCTGAGAGGAGAAGCGGATGCCCATGCCGCATTTTGGTGCGCTTTCGGCAGGTGCCCACCCCGCATTGGTGTGCTTTTGGCGGGAGCCTACCCCGCATTTGTGCTCCCTGAAGAGGCGGGAGCCCACCCCACATCTTTGTGCGCTGAACAGGGCCGCCGCACCACGAGCGGCGACCCGGAAGACAGGCGGACTGCCTGGTTGAGGGCGGTGCCAGGAAGGAGAAGTGCCGAGAAAGGAAGCCAGGCAAAGGCGGAGCCTGGCGAGGAGGAGAGACGCCGGTGAGCCCAACTTCGGGCAGGAGCCTACCACGCGCCTCTATGTCTGCTGGTGATTTCAAAAAAGGCTGCTGGATCAACTGAGACTTTGCTCCGGGACCCCCAAGGCTGGTAGGCAAGGAGGAAGCAGGCTGACTGGAGGCTGGGCTTCCGTAGCCACTAGGAGAGCCCCGCGTGTCAGCATTCGGAGAGGGAGCCTCGCGGGCTCCTTGCTGCAACCTCTGCACTTCTAGGCCGACGAAAAGAGGCCAGCCCCGGTGAGTGGGGCGGGAAGCAGGCTTTGTTGGTGCCGCCACAGGAATCTCTGGGGCCCCGTGGCAGTGCCCTGGTGACCGCGGGTGAGTGCCTTAGAGACTTGAGTGTCCCGGGCCGTGCAGTGGTTTTACGACCCAGAGGGGCCATTGGCAAGTTTTCCACGTGGGTGCCTAAGTGGCACCAACTCTTCTCCCCGCATTTTGTTTGTTGCACAGTGAAGTGGCATCGGGGGCAGGAAGCGGTGTTCGCAGCTGCACCGCCATATCGCGGGCAGTTGCTGGATGGACACACGCAGAGGAGAGGGCCCTGACTTTCTGGACAGAGGGCATTTGAGTCCCAGTGAAAGGCCAGTTGGCCTGGGGTCAGTTTAGTGATTACACTAAGGTGCTGTGTGCACTTTATGGGTGTACTGGTAGGGCGCAAGGCCCTAGGGTGATGTATGCACCTGGTCAGTGCACGGTGGTGCACTGCTGATTTATGCATAATGTGTTTATGCCTCCTGCTTAATGCTAATGTGATATAATGCTGATGTCCTTATTGTACCAGTAGTTACTGGTTGTGTTTTATATTTACTACCTGCATTCTGATGGTTCTGACCGTGGCCCGATTGGCCCTGTCACCTGTATATAATCCCCTGTAAATATTGCCTAGTGCCAGTTGGCACAGTGTATTTGTGTGATTATAATTCTAATGTGTTTTGGATAATACAAAGGCTATTTTTATATAACCTTGTGTGGAGTTTCTTTTGTAGTGTGCCTAGTGTGTTGCTGCTGTGTGTGAGTGTTGCGCAAATGCTTTACACATTGCCTCTGGGATAAGCCTGACTGCTTGTGCCAAGCTACCAAGGGGTGAGCAGGGGTTATCTTCAGCGTGTAACTCCCTTGCCCTGACTAGAGTGGTGGTTTCTGCCTGGCTTAGGCGCATGCCCTAGCCAACCAGAAATCCCATTTCTAATAATGGGAATGTCCAGGGTTAAGGATAAGTGATTATGGTCGCTAAAAGGACTAAAAGTAATAATAAACTGAGAGATCAGCAAGTATAACTGAGCAGAAACAAACATAAAATCGATAAACGACCTAGAGCCCATCCCTTTAAAAGTCGTGCAAATTATAGGTTTTGGGGAGTTCTCCAGTTTGTCTATAGCAAAAACCAGATTGTAATTATCCTATATCTCCTGGAGCTCCTGACCCTCCATTGTATGTACAAAGTGTAGCCCCTCCTTGAGCAAACATAAAGGATTTGAAACATCAGATCCTTGGGATGGGTCACATAAATGACAATTGAAATCCCCCACAAGTACAATCTGATTTCGCCCAGAGCCCCTCTCAAACAACGACCTCAGGGCCTGGTGAAGGTGGGAGATACTACAGTCCTTGTCGCTACCCCCCCTTGGCATTATAGAAGTTGCTTAGTACTAACGGGAGGAAGCCCACCAGTGACAACGACAATCCCTGCCTAGCCTGAGCCTGCCAACGAAGATCACAAATATAACCACTTAGTACAAGTTCAATGAACATGAACAAGCCCCCCTTGGTCCTACCTGCCACATAAGGCACAGCTGGTTCAAAATAGGTTGTATAACTGTCCAGGAAAAAGCTCTTTTTTAGTTTCCTATGTTTCTTGGAGGCAAATTATATGAAAGGATTTAATGAATTGCAACCATGTGGTTTAATGAAGTTGGTGGAAAGACCTGCAATGTTCCACGACAGGAGGGTATAGCCTTTGGAAGATTGGGAAAGGGCAATCACAGCAGTAGGGGGGCCACAGGCAGCTGGCAGGGGTCACAGGGACCCAGTCAATCATATGATTCCAAACCACTCAAGAGGAGGAATTTATTAGAAGTGGGCCAAGGGGGGAATGGCCTGAATGCCAGACATTCACGGAGGGGGAAGCCCCTTTGTAAATATAACTTAAAGATTTGCGCTGACTTATGCAATGCACGGACGATGCAAAAGCTTTGTAAATCAGGGCCTTAGATTGCAACAAGTACTCACTGAACTAACGCTATTCAGCAGCTAAAATGCCAAAATTCCCTTACTAAAAAAATCTAAATCCGTATTTGTAAAGCGCGAACTACTCACCCTTACGGGTCTCAAGGCGCTGGGGGCCGTCGTGGAAATTAAGTGAGCTATTGCCCAGAGTCACATGGTGCTGAGCTGAGCTGCCGCCAGAGCCGGGGATCGAACCGTGAGCCCTGTGCTCCGAAGTCAGCTGCCCTGGCCGCTGCACCACACCTCTCCACTACTGCCAGCTAGCAGAACATTTTTTAAATGCCATTGGCCTGGCTGTAGCAAGGAAGGCTGAGGTCAGTGATAAATATGTAAAGGTTAAATATATTGGTTAATTTGAGTTGGTGATTGAGGATGGTCTGCTAGAAGTCATAATTGTGTCCCGGGACTTATTTTTTAGCATCAGACTTTGACCCAGACAAAGAGGAAGATCGAGGAGGGGGAAAGACGTAGAAAGAAAAATACAGCAAAACAATTAAAAGGGGAGAATGCAGGGGGAAAGAGGAAACTGCAACAGTGAGAGAAAGAGGCAGGGAGTATATGGTGGTCAATGAAAGAGTTATGAGGTGGGATCTAGCTATCTAGATATACATGGTATTCAGAAACCCTGATATTCAAGAGCACCAGCGTCAGGCTTCTGGGACTGATCTTGAGCCCGGGACTTACTTTTCCTTTTTGCAAATCAAGTGCCGGTTAAATACGATTAGTAATAGGAAAGATCCTTGGTGAGCCCACCTCCAATAGGCTGAGAAAAGTGAAAGTGGTTTTAACAATCCGACAGAAAGTGTTGTTTCCAAGTGACCCAAATTGACCGAAGTGATTTAAAAAGACACAATTGTTGATAGTGTCAATGCAACTGGCAAGTGTTGTAAAGGAGCCTAGTAATACTGATGCCATCTCTTGCAGATGTTATTGCAAACATCCCGGTAGAGATGTGGTCTATCTAGAGGGGTGAAATCTAACCCAGCTTTCAAATGTTTCAATGTTCAGTCTTAAGGAAGAAAGACAATCATTAATCTTAAACGGGAAATTCGGCCTTTAGATCCAGCCAAACTTAAACAGGCACTTCCTGGGCAAATAATTGGTATTTATAACTATTTGAAAGCATCACAAAAGCCAACAAGAGTACAAAAAAAAAGTTGTGGTAAGTACTGTGTAGGAGTAAGGGAAGTTCCAGTCTGAGCTCTTTTTGTAAATGCAGAAGGGAGCTGGGAATACCTATAGGTATTCCTTTTCCTGGAATTTCCCATAACTCAGGTATCAGTAGTTCCTGGACATTGGAGTACCACCGGTATTGAAAATTCCAGAAGGCATCAATACTATGGTATTCCAAATGGGACCCTGATTGTCCTGTGAGAAATAAGGGCTTACTGGATGTATTTCTGTCTCTACAACTGATTCCCATGGTAATTCACAGTTTTTTTGCAAATTTCCCATCCCAAACTTTCACCAGCTTTAGCTGGTGGAACATCTGTTGAGGGGTGCTGGGGAAGGTGCAAACAGATTGAAAATGCTGAATTTCTCCTAGAGTTATAGTTCTTGATTCAGCAGTCAAAACGAGGGCCTAATATTGCCTGTGATTTCACCAGTGCTCTCAATTTTGCTTTATTGTCCCATCTCCTCAAAAGGCTTAAAAATTACTTTAAAACGTGTGCTTTTTTCCTACGACATGTCTCTCCTTGTAATGTTGTTACTATCTAATTTTGGTATGGTAAATGAGGCAATAAAAATGTTCATGGAGTACAAGTGGTGGATAATTATATGTATATATATTATTTATTTCTCACCTTGGCAGGATACAAAATCCCAACACTTCAGTGGCTCTGCTGCTAATTGCTCATAGATTGTTTTGACTTAGCCTGGACGGCACATGTACTGTCTCTTCAAAACCTTTTGTTTTCTAACAGTGGGATTAGAGGATGCAATTGCTTACCATTGGTTGGCTTCATTGTCACTCTCATTTTCTTGCTTCCTATTGGCCAGCCGGTGTAGGCTTCCTTCCTCTCTGTGTGTTTGTCCTTCCCCTGGACCTCGGATGCATCACTTGTGTCCTACACTGCTCCTTTATGTGAATGCTACATTTTTTTCTTTGTGTTTAAGCACTCTACCTTAGTGTGTCTTTCCCAGCTGGCTCCCTTATGCACTTCTCCCCCTTCCTTGTTCCTCCCACCCCTTGTCTGTGTAGCTTGCCCCACCACCCTTCCCTCTGTCATCTATCATGCTTGCCCAACCCACCCACCCTTTCATCCCTGTTGCTAGCCCCAATCTTCTCTCTCTTCCTCCTTTGCTGTTGTGGTGTTGCTTGACCTACCTGCTCTCCCTCCCTCCGTCCATTGCCCGTGGTATTGCTTCCCCAACCCACCCCCCCTCCTTCCATTGGTGTCTGTGTTATTGCTTGCTCCAGCACCCCATACTCCATTCTCCATGTGCTTGCTCCAAGCCCCTCCCTCCCCAATTTTCTATGTTGCCCCAACTCACTACCCCCCCTCTGTGTATTGCCTCCCACCCGCAATTTAAAAAAAAGTGTTATGATGTGGCTGTACATTATGGCTGAAAGACATCGACAAAGCCAATAGTTCTCCGAAGGCTCAACCTATTTGCCTTGCCAATGCTTGTTTTTTTTCCAGGACAAACTTGGCCAAAGGGCATTAGAGCACTTTGCAACATAACCAAAATACGTTACAATTTTAGGGATATTAAGAAAGCCAGGGGATGCTAAGAGAAAGTCAGGATACGAACTTGAGTCTCTATGGGCCACTGACCAGCTCTGTTTCAAGTTAATTCACAAAGAAAACGTTCTTTTTAGGTCGAGCATTCGAGACCTCTTGTATATACTTTAGTATATACTTATTGTTATATACTTATATGTGTATGTACTTTGTGGGCTCTGGTGATCCGCCCTAGGACTTGTCTGCTTCAGCTTAGGGACTTTTTTTTGTTGTTCAAGTGCCTCTATTTAGCTGTTTTGATAGAAAACATCCAGCAGAGAACGGTAAAATACCAGAATTGCTTTCTGCTGAGAGACTTCATTTTTAAAAAAAATTCTGGCAACTGCCTCTATTTAACTTTCTTGATAGAAAACGACCAGCAGAGGTCAGTAAAATACCAGAATCACTTTAGCATTCTCTAGATTCCAGTCCATAGAAATTGTCTTCCACGAGCACCCGTAGACAATAATATTTTTTTGCAAATCTTGTATTTTCAGTGATATGACCACCGAAGGCCCTGATTTTATATTAAACAGAGCTTTGGACTATACCAGTTCCCGCTGAAAGGCAATATTTCTCTCCATGTGTTCCCATACCTGGCGTGTCACGCAGTTTGGTGCTTACTTTCCCTCCATGTTAAAGAACAGTAAATGTTTCAGCACCCAGGCTAATGTGCTGCATAGCTAAATACATGTAAGGTCCCAAAGGTGAGACCGATTGCATTGCAAATGCTTGTTTAATTTGTCTCTACTACCACAGATACATGTCTACCATCTATGTAAAGCTGATACTGAAATGTATTCCTTTACTCTCTTAAATGGTGTGCGCATCCGAATGTGATTACTGTTTCACATTAATAAACACACTGTCAAGCCATCATCTTTTTAACTTCCATTATGGTTTCCTGCAAGGACCTCCCACGGAAGACGCTGGGCCAGACAAGCCTTTTATTCCCTCGGGCATTTCCCTGGTGGGCTCGATACCTAGCTGGCCGTCTTTTAGGGGCAGGGGCCTCTTCGGGTGCTTCTGTCACTTTCCCTAGATCTCCTTAAGTGCAGCAGTCACAGAGAGCGAGGGAGAAGGGAAGTAGAAAGAACACGACCTGAGAGGGAGAAGAGAGATGGAGAGAAAGAATGGATGGTGTGAGGAGAGAGATTCCGCGAGGAGACGGAAGATCGGGCTGGGTTGAGCATTTTCTGCCAGGGCTGCTTTTGGTTCTCCAGTCCGGCGCTGCAAAGGCCCTGCAAGGATATTCCACATAAAGACGTACTATGAAAGTTAACTCCACTCCTCAGCATGCCAGAGGCCAGTTGCTTTCATGGCTGGCTTGATCAAGGGTGCTGTCTGCCCAGATGTAAATCACTCCACATGACTCGCATCCTTTCTAGGGCTCTGGAAGTGACATACAAGGGAAGCTCGCCTGCGAGGGGCTCCTTTTGCTCCAGGTACAACAAAGACATGTATAATCTCAGCAACCCGGCCCTGCTGAGCAAATGTGCCTAATTGTTTGAAATAGAAAGCCCGGAGGCCACTGTCAAACGGTGGAATATCTTGCTCTGCTCTCCATACCATTTTTCGTGTTTACAGGGGCACGAGTGCGAAGCACATTATAAAAATTCCTTGGGAGGGAGAGGAAATTAAATTTGGACTCTTTTGACTTACAATCCATTTACAATTAAGAAAGACTTGCTTTTCTTGCTTTCGAAAATGGCATAATAGTAAATTTTTTAATGGGCAGGCTTCACCAGCATTTGAACATGCTAAAAAAGTCAGATCTGACTATCGGAATCAGTACTAAAGCCAGTTTATTAGGACAAGGATGCTATAATCTATGCGTACAGAACGATGAGACATGAAAATACAATATGGGAGGCCTTCACATTTTAGGAAGCTGCTATTGGTGTTCGTAAACCATAATTTACAATTAATCCTTTTCTATTACTGGCAATTCTATCTTAATATTGCTATGTAAATGTAGATGTTATTAAATTTGAAACGAGTAAACATTTGAAATGTGAAGAGCCATAGCTCATACATTTTTCATATATTTCATTCTTCTAGCGCTCAGATTTTGACCCAAATTTGGCTCAAATTTACATAGTTTTTATAGAGGTGCTCAGTGCTTAAATAACGAGTGCTGGTGCACAAAGCGCTGCTCAGAAGCCACTGGATGGCGCAATTAAATACTTAGGATGCGTAATCCTGAATCCACCTCCCCCTCAATTCCCCCCCAGACAATCCTTCCCTTTTACCTCACTTTTGCAGGTTCCTGCTTACTCCCGTGGTTTCCCGTCTCTTTCTTCCTCCTTCTTTACTGTTTTTTCTCGTCTCTTGCTCTCGGGAAATGTTTGTTGATAAAAAACAAGTGCCAGTCCCCGGCAACCACCGGCTCAAATTAAGCACTGGCGCTGCTACACTGCTGGTGGCAGAGGTGTGTTTTCCAGTGGCGTAGCTAGGCTTAGGCCGCCCGTGGTGGCCCCTGTGTTTGCCGCCCACAGCGGCCTGATTGAAGAGTGGGGGGGGATACTGGCGATAGATACGGCCGCAGGTAAGAGCGGGGGGCGGGTTTGAGGGCGTGCTGGCGATTCTTGCGGCCACGTCGGCTGAAGGTAAGAGCGGGGAGACGGGGGCCGGCCACCGCCCCCAAAACTCGTGCCACCTGGGGCGGTCCACCACCACCATCCCCCCTAGCTACGCCACTGGTGTTTTCCATATATCCAGCCGAAGCACAATGTAAGTACGAAGGCAATTCATGTAAGGAAAATAACATAAACTAAGCAAACAGAGAGAGTGATAGAACAGACAAAGGATAGTTATAAACCAGTCGGTTAAAATAAAGACAGAAGAGATACGTTTTCCTGAATACGAGAAGATCTGCAAATGTTCTGATTGAAGATCATAGGGAAAATTCAATTCCAATCATGCCTTTATCTAGATTGTTTTAGACCTTTTGGCTCCGCCCTATCTGGTGCATTTTGAATGTGCGGACATGCCAGGAGGCACTAGGAGAGTGCATGAGAGGAAACTCGCTACATTTGGCCGCCCGTTTTATGAAATTTATGACAGCGGCAACGACTCTGATAATTTTTGATAACTGCTCAGAATCTTAATGATCTTGAACATGAGCCCAGCCACTTTTTTAAACTTTGGTCTGCGATTTAATATTGTTGATTTTATGAGAAATAGGATTACAAAGTGATGTATATTTTTGTAAAACGACACACACGTGATTTTCTATCCTCCTTTTATGTAACCAATTGCAATGATTTTAAGTAATTGTGCAATAAAAACTTATCTTATCTTACGGGGTGTTCACCAACCAAATTAGTGGTAGGGAGTGGCAGGGCCGTGCACTATCTCTTCTGTTTTCTTGAGTGCATTGCTGACCTGAGTTTATTAAACTGCTCTGTGGCTCTGAACTATTGACAATGTACTTTGTTGTTTGACCAGCCTTCTTTTCTCTGTGTGGCCATCTTTCCCATTGGTTCCTGCCCCACTATTTCATCTTTAGTTGCCTCTATTGCTCTTGATTAATGGCCCTTTAGTTCTTAAGTCTTGGACGCTGTCAATTTACATTCAAAGTTTCTCTGTTTATTACATCTGTTGTGCCCCATTTAGCCTGTCCAATGACAATGAATAACAATTTTTTCGATACACGGAACAATAATCATGACCATATTACTGGCCACCAATATTGGTAGGGTGGTCTATGCATGGCATTTTTGGAAGTACTTCTATTTCTAGAATTTGTACTTCATTAAAATGGAAATTAGTTTTGTTTTCTGTTACTGAAGTCTACTCATCAAGTCTCTATTGTTGTAAAGTCTGTCAGAATTAGAGGAGAGAAGGGAAATAGCAAAAACTCAAAGTCACACATATTGTAGATGGCTATTACACATTTGAGAGGCTAGCAGTCATGTGCACTTTTATATACAATTGATCTCTCACATCAAGGGAACTCTTCTGATAATTTCGAAGCAGGAAAGGCACTAGCTCAATGGAAATAACCAAGTTTTGAGTTTTTGTTCACACAGGTAGAGGATTAGATTTGAGGAGAAGTCCAATAGGGAAGCGCCCCAATGTTTAAATGCAGGGAGAGCAAAAGAGTTACCCCCAGTTCTAGCGGTCTTAATCCCAGGGGTCTTAGGTAGTTTGTCAGATGCTGATATAGAGGCCTAATAGGAGTATAGCATCTGAATAAAGACTGAAGATGAGTTGATTCCTTGAGGAACTTCAACATATCTAGAGATGGACTGGAGACACAGAATAAATCAGATAGCATCATGTTGAATAATTTCAAATCTCTGTATTAGATAAGTTGGAAGACAAAGGTACAGAGAGTGGCAATTGTTGATGCAAGATAGAATTAAAGTTTGAACCATTGCTCAACTGCATTGGGAGGATGGTCCCCGGGTGAAGAGGAATAATCTTGAGCAGTAATCATAAGTAGGGGGAGCAGGAGGTGGTATCCAGAGTAATTTAACCAGAAACAAGAAGACATTCATCAAAAATCAATCCATGATTATGGGCACAAGCTACAGAAACAAGAATGGTGCCTCATTCAATTGGTCATCCAAATTAGGACCAAGCTAAGGGAGGGCCTGCCAAGATAAAAACCCTCAATTTGTCCTAGCATTGGGCAGTTACTAGTGCCTTTTCCAGGTTCTTTCACCGGTTCCTTGGCATCGTGGTGAGCAAGATCAACCAGTATATCTTGTTCCCCAATAAACCCCAATCATTGCAGCAAACCAAACTCATGTTCTACAGGGTAGCACAGTTCTCCAATGTAATTAGCTGCATAGATGGTACACATATTGCTATATGTCCCACACTACCAGTGGTCTGGCTATCACTTCCCTCATCGCTAGGAATTGGACCCCCATTGCGGATGCGGGACATGCTGCATAGACCGCCCAGCTTTCACATCGGATCGCCAATCTTGGCAAATCGTTTTTGCATTCTCCTGGGGTTATACCACCCCGCACCTCATTCAGCCATAAGTCACTGGACCGCCAAAGTGGACCTCTATTTGGCAAGCGCTACTGTGCTTGCCTCTTCAGTTCCACTCATTCCCTTGTGGGACCTTGTTCACTGATGTGAACAATCAACAGGCATTAGTCTCAGGCATACATACCTATGTCCTGATGATGACCCCGGTACTCTGTTTCTAAGAGATCAAAACGTTGTCGACTGTACACACCTTGACACTGGCATATGAATAATCTAATTAATTGTGCTATGGTGTTTGTTTGTATATTTGCTTGGCAATCTGTTTACTCTTCCCCAAGCTTTTAAAAATGCCTGAGCCTCTCTTTCCTTTTTATCTGTCACAGTGTTTGTGTTCCACTTGATTGTTTTTTGCTTTTCTTAAACATAAATATATTAAAAAATTCTTGTCCGGATGGACAAACTAATGTAGGTCTCATTGCATTTCTATATTCATCCTTTCCTCCAATCTTCTTTGTGAGGGACCACTGGTTGTATAAAATATACGTACCCAAGGTCCCTGACCAATCTAAAATTGGGTTCCCTTGTCTACATATAACATATGTCCCCCTGCAGCAACAGAATATATCTACAGGACCAGGAAAAATTCACACTCACTTATTGTGAAGGTAGTGTGTGACACCTCCTGTATCATAACAGACCTTGTGGCCAGATTTCCAGGCAGCACCCATGACTCATTTATGATCCACCACAGTGGAATCCACTACCGACTGGCACAGGGGGAATGTGGCGATGGATTCCTACTTGGCAGTATATGACCTAATGGTTTTACTTCTCATGCTCTTAAGGTGATAGTGCATATGCCTTACAGCCCTGGCAACTCACATTGTACCTGACTCGGAGGACAAGAAGTGAGAAGCAATACAATCGGGCCCACGGGGCAATATGCTCTATCATTGAGTGGACCTTTGGAATCCTGAAGTCCCGCTTCCGCTGCCTCCACAAATCAGTGGAGCACTGTTGTACAGACCAGACACATGCTGCAAAATCATTGCAACTTGTGCCATACTGCACAATATTGCTATGAGGAAGGGCCTGCATGACATCCCCATAGAGCCAGATACCGACTCCATAGAGCCAGATACAGATGAGTTGCCACGACTACAGGTGCAGCAAGAGGGCTCCCGTGCAGCAGAAGGACGTGCACGATGCACAGAGATCACTAATAACTATATCTGAGGCAAGAAAATTAGATTATCAAATAATGAGACATAACACATAGGGTAGTGCTTGGTACACAACTGAGTGACCACCTTTATTCAGGTGGCTACCACGTCAACACAAGCAAAGAGCAACTGCATCCTTGTGGATTAAACAATGTAAACAAAAGATGAACAAAGTAAGGAGGGTGATGGATGGACACGTGCGACTCATCCCACTGAGTTACTTGGGAGTCACTTCTTGTGTCCCCTTGGGTTTGATGTTTTATAAGCGGTGGTGGGTTGTGGCACTGATGCCGAGTCTGTTTCTTAGGGATTGTGGCATGAACGCCTGGTTGGCCATGGCTACTGGACAGATATGAACTTTTCAAACTGGTAGGTAGTCACCACCCAGACTCAAGCCGCTACAGCTCTGCAAGCGTTCAATTTCAAGAATTCAACAATCCGAAACCGAATTTTAACCAATTTAATCCATAGTAATCCATAGCTGTACCAAAAATTATTCGATGTTATTACAGCGATAGTGTCATTCCACACTTATAATGCTACTGAAATGCCAATCCAGGCCTTATTCTGTAGCACGTCTGACTGCCTCAGGCATGACAGATCCGGGCTGTGATCTGTGGAAATGCATGTATATAATTAATGTAAATAAATGGCATATGTTTGGCCACAATATTGTTGTGACTCTGCTGAATGTGTTTGTGATATGGCTGTGTTGTTCAGATATGTTTGGTTTGGTCATCAGCACTCAGTAACGAATGCTAATGATGTGCACTACAACTTCCATGATGCATTGCCTGGATGGGCCAAGCACCTCAATGGACTTTTTCATGCTGTGATGTATGATATGTGTATTGGGTAATATTATGTTATGGATGGTACATAAAGCGAAGATGACCTACCCTAGCTGGTGCCTGCTGAGATGGAGGTGTCGATGTCCGTGACTCGTGCAACACTCTCTGGTTCGAAGGTTGTAGGAAGCTGAGTTTCTGTTGCAGTAACCCACCCACTTTTTGCCAGACTACTGAGGGACTTTGACTTGATGTTCCCTGGGTCCCTGCCAATCAGGTTCCCAGGGCCTGTGTTCTTTCCCAAAACTGTACCTTGTACTGCCAATAGGCACCTCTCTGGCCACATGTCAGTTCCTTGAAAAAGGTACCATGGGTACTGTGGCCAGGGAAGACCTCTAAGGGCTGCAGCACTTATTGTGCCACCCTTAGAGGCCCTGTATACATACACACACACACACACACACGCACGCACGCACGCACGCACGCACGCGCGCGCGCGCGCACACACACACACACACACACACACACACACACACACACACACACACACACACACACACACACACACACACACACACACACACACACACACACACACACCCCCCCCCCCCCCCAAAATGGCTTTACTGAAAACTGAAAAGTTTGGTATCAAACTTCTCAGCACTTTAAACCCCCACTGATGCCAGTGTAGGATTTAATGAAAAACGCACTCAGAGGGCATCTTAGAGATGCCCCCTGATAGTTATGGACCCCTGGGTTGGGAGCCTTTGCTCCCTGAGCCCAGAAACAAAGCCTTTCTTGGGCATAGGTGATCACACCTCCCTAAGGCCAGGAAGAGCCATCTATGGCAGGGGAGCTTCAAAGGCCTTGCCGCCTTTGTAACGGAAACCCCCAGCCTCTCCTGCTATCAGGATCAGGCCCCCTTCCTGTCTCCCCTACTTTTCGGCGGGAACACTAGCGGGAAAAATTAGCACAGCCCAGAAGGTGTGCGCACCTCTGCCAACCCCACCCCTCAGGTGGGGGAGGCGAGGTGAAGCCCACTCTTCAGTGCCTGCCATCTTGCAGATGGCAGGCCCTCTCCAATCAGGATTAGGGATTGCACCCACTCCCCCATGTGGGGTGAGCACACCAAGAATGTAGTCACCCTAAGGTCAGTAGCCTACTGACCTCGAGACCCCTAAAACGCCCCCTAAATACAGTATTTAGGGGGCAGCCCTGAACCAAGAAGACAGATTCCCGCAACCTAAGAGGAAGAAGGATGAAAGAAGATGCCCATCAGAGCAGACTGCAGAGAAGAACTGACTTGGCCCCAGCCTACCGGCCCATCTGCAGTTTCCAGAGATCCAGTGCCAAAAGTTGCCTTCACTTGCCGCCAGTGACCTCCAGAACCCTGGGAGGACTGATTGCCTTTAACAAAGACCAGATCTTCTGTGAACAGCAGCTCTGTTCAAAAGAAACTCCCAAGACAGACTCTGAGCCTGCTGAGGACAAAGAAACCCAACGCCTGGAACCACCATTGTACCCAGCGCCTATGGCCCGAATCAGGGTGGCCAACCGGTCCCAGCGAGGTCTCCCAGTGCTCCAGAGTCTGAGTCCACCATGAGGACTCCCCAACGCCGCCTGCAACCTCTGTACGGGGACCCCCCCCAACCACGAGTGGCCTGGTAAGGTGAAATCCGACCTCAAAAGACACCCCTGCATCCAGCTGCCCTGCACCCTGGAGAAGAGAACCCGAGGTGCACCTACATCCGGAGCCCTCCAACTTACCTGCCCAGCTGTTGATTCCTCCCGCAAGTCTTCCTGGACCGAGCCTGCAGCCAAAATCCCAAACCGGCAACTCCCATTGAAAACAACCGGGCACCCGACGCCAAAACAGCACCCTGCACCCAGCCACCCCTGCGCCGCTGTGGGTGCACCTTGTGTGCTAACTCGGATCCCCTTTGCCCTAAGCCTAACACCAGGAGCTTTGATCCCAGAACCTTGTGGCCTGCTCGTGAGCAGCCACCAACCCGAGACCCCCTATCCCTCATTGGATAACATTGGGCCTCAGCACTCTGCACCCGGCTGCCCTAGTGCCACTGAGGGTGCTCTGAGAGTGCATCCTCGATCCTGGGGGAACCCTGGTTCTAACCTCAGAATACCAACTCCCACAAATAAGTACTTACCTGCAAACTGTTAACTTCATTTCCTCCCATAAGATTGCATTGACTGCTTTTGTTTGAAAATTCTTGAGTGGAGTTGGTTTGTATGAAAACTTGAACAACTGCAAATGTACCATAAGTGAATTACTTATCTTTTGTCTGGGAAATGTCTCAGTGTGATATCTAGGCATATCACACTGATTAGCAAAAGTAACATAAAAAGTAATCCAAGAAGTAACAAGTATTGTAATCTACAAAGTAACTGAAAAGTAATTCTGATTATTGACTTACTTGTAAATCAACCAACTGCATTTGAACCTGCATTCAACTGTAATTAATTACATAAGTATTGCAAAGTATTATTTCACTTTGTAGCACCAGGCCTGGCTTGATTCTAGACATAAAATAACTAAATAATATTTTTATACAAACAAATTGGTCTGAGTTCAGTCTTTGAGTGTGTGACATCATTTCTTGCCTGAGTTTGTACAATAAATGCTTAACACTACCCTCCGATAAAGCCTTACTGCTCGCCCACACTGCCACAAATAGAGAGTAAGGTGCTATCTACTTTTACCTCTGCCTACCTTTAGGTTTCCACTGGACTCTGTGCACACTATACCTCATTTTGGTATAGTATATACAGAGCCAGCTTCCTACAAAGGTCCCCTAAATTAGCATCTCCATGGGAGTCAGAGGGAGGTGTTGTAAGGGTCCTCTGCCTGTCCCACATGCTTCTGCCTTCCTGCTGGCCAGCTTCTCCTTGGTACCGGACCACAGATCTTACCACCTCTTTCTGACCTCCAGGATGGTCCTCTGCTTCACTCCCAGGGAGGTCACCTTCTCAAATATCCCATTCCAGATCCTGGATTTCTTGGCCTCATGGACTGAGAGGAAGGCCTTCCCAAACAGCTGGTCCATGCTGGCAGCACATTCCTCTGCCAGGACCTCCAGTTCCCTCTCTGAGAACTTAATCTTGTGCTTCCTGCTGCTCCCAGAATCCTTCCCCTCTTCAGCAGCCATGGTGTTGTTTTCTGTAGTTTGTAGTGCTGGCAGCAGTGAAGCAGGAGCAGCCCTTGCTTCCAGAAGGTGTATTAGGCCTCTGGTAGGTGGCCACACCCTATGATTATCCTCCACCTGGTCTCTGACATAATCAGCCTGCTTCCAGGTGCATTTAGGCCTCCTTTTCCAAAGTTGCGATTTCCAAATAGCGAATGCGAATCCGTAGGAATCGCAATTTACATACATTCCAATTGGCGATTCCCAAATAGCAATTTCTTAGGATTCTCTATTCAGGAATTGAAATTTTGAAATTTCGAACATATGGGCCTCTGTTCCTGGGGCTATATTTCCTTGTGGGCAGATTTATGTTTACGAAAGTGTTTGGAAAACTACCTTGCCAATGGGATGAGTGGGAAACGGCATCCAGGACTTAATACAGTCTATTTGAAGATACATTAATGCCATTTGGGTTATGTAAAGTCCCAGCGGCATTCCAGTTTTTCGTTAACCCTTTGCGTGCGCACGACGGCCGGGAGGAGTTGTGCGCCACAGTGCTCGTGTGCGCAGGATGGCTCCCGGCCGTCCTGGCACATGGCACCGGAAATCCCTCTGTTGCAGGCACCAGAGGGATTTCTTTTTCTTCCCAAAAGCCTTGAGAGCTGGGGACGAGCTTCCCCTGCACCCGAGCCCCCTCCCTGGTTTCTGTGAAATGACAATCAGCGCGCATGTCGCGCTGACGTCATTTCATAGAAACCAAAACTGAAATGAGCCTTTAGGATCATTTCAGTTTCACTTTCTATGTGCTCAGGGGGCTATCTCAGCCCCCTGAGGACGTAGAAAGACGGGAGAGGTATCATTGGAAAGGGGAGCCTCTCCTCTTTCCAATGGTACCCCCCCAGTGGATCCCTGCTTGGGGATTGCCCCAGGAGGGCGATCCCCAAGCAGGGATCCACCCACTAGACACCAGGGAGGGGGGAGCAGCCCCTTGGGCAAGGGCCTTTGCTCCCCCCCAAAAAATTGGCTAAATTCAGTCTTGGGGGCAGAAATCCCACTAGACGCCAGGAATTTTTTTTGGGCAATTTGAATTAGGGTGGAGGCTGCCCAAAACGGGCATGCCAATGCCCCCACCCCACAAAAATTACAGCCTTTCTGCCCCCCCTGGGGGGCAGATGGGGGCAGTAGCTCCCAATCTGTCCCCCCGGGGGGCAAAAAGTCCACTAGACACCAGGGATTTTTTGGGGGCAATTTGAATAGGGTGGGGGCTGCCCAAAATGGGCATGCCAATGCCCCCACCCCCGCAAAAATTACAGTCTTTCTGCCCCCCGGGGGGCAGAAAGCCCTCTAGAAACCAGGGATTTTTTGGGCAATTAAAATTAGAGGTGGGGGCTGCCCAAAACGGGCATGCCACTGCCCCCACCCCTGCACAAATTACAGCCTTTCTGTCTCCCCTGGGGGCAGATTGGGGCAGTAGCCCCCAATCTGCCCCCCGGGGGGGCAAAAAGCCCACTAGACGGCAGGGATTTCTTTTGCCAATTTGAATTAGGGGTGGGGGCTGCCCAAAATGGGCATGCCAATGCCCCCACCCCCACAAAAATTCCAGTCTTTCTTCCCCCCTGGGGGTAGTAAGCCCACTAGAAACCAGGGATTTTTTTTTGTATTCATGTAGCAGTGGGGGCTGCCCAAAATGGGAATGACAATACCCCCACCCCCCTCCCCAGAGAAATTTCAGTCTTTCTGCCCCCCCCGGGGGGGGGCAGAAAGCCCACTTGGCACCAGCGATTACCCTGGCTTTTTTTATGCGTGGGGGTGGGGGCTGCCCAGAATGGGCATACCAATGCCCCCACCCCCCGAAAAAATAGCCACAGTCTTTCTGCCCCCCTTGGGGGCATATCAGGGCAAACCCCCCACCCCCCTGACTCCCCCCAGGGCAGCAGAAAGCCCACTATGCACAGACTTGTTTTTAGCAATGTGCCTACCTGTGGATTTTGAACCCTAGCTCTTCCGGCACCTAGAGAAACCTAGCAAACCTATACATTTTTGAAAACAAGACACCGAGGGGAATCCAGGATGGGGTGACTTGTCTGGCTCTCACCAGGTTCTGTTACCCAGAATCCCTTGCAAACCTCAAACTTTGTCAAAAAACCCACATTTTCCTCACATTTCTGTGGTGGAAAGTTCTGGAATCTGCGTGGATCCACAAAATTCCACCCACCCCGCATTCCCCAAAGTCTTCTGAGAAAAATGGTACCTCACTTGTGTGGGTAGGCCTAGTGCCCGCGACAGGAAACGGCCCAAAATGATACGTGGACACACTACATATTCACAGTGAAAACTGACCCTTTTTTTGCGAAGTGCCTAGCAGCACACAAGTGAGGTATCATTTTACTGGACAGAACAAGGGAAACGCTGGGTGGTAGGACATTTGTGCCGGCGCGGTGATCCCACGCAAAAATGTAAGGAAAAATATTTTTTTAGCTAAATTTGAGGAAAACTTTGGGGGACCCATGCAAGTCATACCTTGCTGGACTCCCCCGGGTGTCTAGTTTTCAGAAATGTGTGGGTTTGGTAGATTTCCCAAGATGGCTGCCGAGCCGGGGGCCAAAAACCCAGGTGACTCCTCTTGCAAAACCAGGTTGTTTTGTGATAAGTAATTTTGATGTCTCCTCAATACGTTTTGGGCCCTTGCCTATCGCGGGTACTTGGGGCACCCACATGAGTGAGGTACCATTTTTATCGGGAGACCTGGGGGAACGCTGGGTGGTAGGAAATTTGTGGATCTACGCAGATTCCAGAACTTTCCACCACAGAAATGTGAGGAAAATGTGGGTTTTTGGGACAAATTTTGAGGTTTGCAAGGGATTCTGGGTAACAGAACCTGGTGAGAGCCAGACAAGTCACCCCATCCTGGATTCCCCTGGGTGTCTAGTTTTCAAAAAGGTATAGGTCTGCTAGGTTTCCCCAGGTGCTGGCAGAGCTAGGGTACAAAATCTACAGCTAGGCACTTTGCAAAAAAAGGGTCAGTTTTCACTGTGAAAATGTGGTGTATCCACGTTGCGTTTTGGGCCGTTTCCTGTCGTAGGCACTAGGCCTACCCACACAAGTGAGGTACCATTTTTCTCAGAAGACATTGGGGAATGCGTGGTGGGTGGAATTTTGTGGATCCATGCAGATTCCAGAACTTTCCATCCCAGAAATGTGAGGAAAATGTTTTTTTTTTTTACAGATTTTGAGGTTCGCAAGGGATTCTGGGTAACAGAACCTGGTGAGAGCCAGACAAGTCACCCCATCCTGGATTCCCCTGGGTGTCTAGTTTTCAAAAATGTATAGGTTTGCTAGGTTTCCCTAGGTGCCGGCAGAGCTAGGGTTCAAAATCTACAGCTAGGCACTTTGCAAAAAAATAGGTCCGTTTTCACTGTGAAAATGTGGTGTGTCCACGTTGCGTTTTGGGCCGTTTCCTGTCGCAGGCACTAGGCCTACCCACACAAGTGAGGAACCATTTTTCTCAGAAGACTTTGGGGAATGTGGGGTGGGTGGAATTTTGTGGATCCACACAGATTTCAGAACTTTCCACCACAGAAATGTGAGGAAAATGTGGTTTTTTGGACAAATTTTGAGGTTTGCAAGAGATTCTGGATAACAGAACCTGGTGAGAGCCAGACAAGTCACCCCATCCTGGATTTCCCTATGTGTCTAGTTTTCAAAAATGTATAGGTTTGCTAGGTTTCCCTAGGTGCCGGCAGAGCTAGGGTTCAAAATCTACAGCTAGGCACTTTGCAAAAAAAGGGTCAGTTTTCACTGTGGAAATGTGGTTTGTCCACTTTGCGTTTTGGGCCGTTTCCTGTCGCGACCACTACACCTACCCACACAAGTGAGGTATCATTTTTATCGGGAGACTTAGGAGAATACAAAATTGTGGAGCAACTGTTATTACCTATTGACTTTCAATGCATTTCTGCCTTCCAAACGTAAGACAATGTGTAAAAAAGAAGTCACTTTGAAAAATGACCTATAATTCACATGCTGATATGGGTAACCACAATTTCGGAGATGTGCAAATAGCTACTGTTTCTAAACTCTATATTTTGTTCCCATTTCAGAAATACATAGGTGACTTTCATACCGATTTTTCCCTGTTTATATTTTTCCAAATGAATTGCTATATACCCGGTACACAATAAAAAACCATTGCAAGACGCTGCTCAGTTATTGGCTCTGGGTTCTTCGGGTTCTTGGTGAACCTACAAGTCCTATATATCCCCACAACCAGAAGTATCCAGCGGATGTAACTATATATTGCTTTCAAACATCTGTCCTTTTTACTAGAATTTACAGGTGAAAACGTTGGCACAAATGGCTGTTTTTTTAACTCATTTTCAATTTTTTCTATTTTCAACTGTTAGTTTTTATACAAAAACCTTGAAGGATCTACACAAATGACCCTTTGCTTACTTCAAAATGTTGTCTACTTTTCAGAACTGTATAGCTTTCCAGGATCCATAATTGCTTTCATACCCATCTTTACCATTAACTGGAAGGAGGTTGAAAGCACAAAAAATAGCAAAAATAGGCTATGTCCCAGAAAAATGCCAAAACTGTGTGAAAAAGTTTGGTTTTCTGACAAAAGTCTGCTTGTCCCTGAAAGCAGGGAACATGGTGATTTCAGCACCACAACCCCTTTGTTGATACCATTTGCAGGGAAAAAACCAGACGCTTTCATCTGTAGCCCATTTTTCCCATTTTTGAAAAAAATACTAAAATGTAGCTGTATTTTGGCTAATTTCTGGGTCCCCTCCAGGGGAATCAACAAACCCTGGGTACCTTTAGAATCCCTGTGATGTTGAAAGAAAAGGACGCAAATTTGGCGTGGATGCCTTATGTGGTCAAAACGTTACAGGGGCCTAAGTGCGAACTACCCCAAATAGCCCAAAAAAGGCTTAGCACAGGGTAGGAAAAGGCCTAGCAGCGAAGGGGTTAATGATGTGTTCCGTGACTGCCTAGATAGGTATGTTATTGTCTATACCGATGACATACTGATGTATTTGGATGATAAAATCACCCAGGAAAGACATCTATCTATTGCATTAAGTGCTATGCTAAAAAACTGAATATTCTGTAAATTGAGTAAATGTGATTTTAACGTAACCCAGGTAGAGCTTTTGGGTGTCATGCTTTCATCAGCAGTACTTCAAATGGCAGAACAAAAGATCCAAGCTATGGTTGAATGGACCAAGTCTAAAACTGTATGAGTTGCCCAATGTTGTCTGGGCTTTGAAAACCTCCGTTCGCAGGTTTATCGTTCAATTTTCTCAAGTAGTGTCACCAATTACTCAATTGCTGCGAAAGAAAGTACCTTTTCTATTGTCAGAAGAAGCCAATCAGGCTTTTAATCAGCTAAAGAAGGCCTTCACCACAGCACCTGTATTAGCTCACCCAAATGCAGAACTACCCTTCATTGTGGAAGCTTATGCGCCAGAGTTAGCCCTTGAAGCAATTCTATCACAACAACATGAAAATACCAGCCAACTACATCATGTAGCCTATAAGTCGAGAAAACTAAATGAAGCTGAACAGAACTACACAACTGCAGAAAAGAAATTATTGGCCATTAGAGATGCTGTCAAGGAATGGAGACACTGTCTCCAAGGTTCAAGACAAACAGTTACCATTTATATGGATCATCGCAATCTTCACTTCATGAACTCTGCTCGATTGATATCACCTCTGCAATTGCAATGGATGATGTTTTTTGCTGAGTTTGACTTCATAGTCCCGTACCACCCTGGATCTGAGACTAGAAAAGCAGATGCACTCTCAAGTCAAAATTCAACCAATGCTCCCTTGGGTATGACACCTCAAGACATCATTGATCCCCAACTGGAAGCATTTGCAATTCAAGTTGATAATTTTGTGGAAAACATTCAAATTCTGTTTGAAGAGCCTAAATGGTATAAATGACTCCAAGAGCTTCCAGAATGGAAGCTTGTTCGAGGATTCCAGAAAGCAAAATATTTTGTATGTTTTCACAAAAGAGTTACAAATAACGCTCTTTCATTGGTGCTACAAATGTCTAGAGCAGGACATCCGGGAATAGAAAAAACTTTAGCATTAATTCAAAGACAATTCTGATGGCCAAGAATAAGACTGGATGTGAGAGAACTCATACAAGTTTGCATACTGCGTACAAGCTAAATTCAGATCACTGAATTCAGAGGCTTGTTAAATCCATCACCCATTCCAACCACTCCCTGGGAACACATTTTTTTAGATTTTATTACAGGTCTACCCAAAGATCAAGGATTCAAAACAATCCTAGTAGTCGTTGTTTGACTTAAAAAATTAGGACATTTCATACTTTGCAAGAACTGTCCAATTTCTGGTTAATAATCTACTCCTGACTAATATTGTGCGTCTGCATGGTATTCTGAGAACAATAGTATCTGATCATAGACCTAGGTCCACTTTACATTTTTGGTGAACCTGATGTACTGCTTTGCAAATTTCCCCAGCCAGCTCTGTCTAAAGGTTTTTACCCTAAGTCTAATGGACAGACCAAAAGACTCAGTCAGATACTAAAGCAGTATCGGCGTTGTCATGTGGGGGTGACCTCTAATTCCTGAAATGACCTGCTCCAGCTGCCTGAGTTAGTGTATAACAATGCTTGTCATAAATCTACTGGGTTTACTCCATTTTTTGTTACATGTGGATTGGACCCACAATTCTTACCTTTTGACCAGCCAATGGAAAGTGAGCAAGTGCCTGAAGTGCAAATGAGCTTAACCTGCATTAATAATATCTTGCAGCAAGTAATACATAATTTGGAGAAAAACAAAAGAAATTACAAGCTGCTAGCTGATAAACATCGTCAAAACTTTCAACCATATAAATGAGTTGACTGGGTATGGCTTTAAACTAAGAACCTGAACGTTCAAACAAAGTCAGCATTACACCCCAAACTTTTTGGACCATACCAGGTCATTTGACAGGTGAACCCAGTTGCTTATAGGTTGGGACTGCCTCAGTCATTCAATATTAACCCAACTTTCCACTCTTCCTTATTGAATCTGGCCCGTTATCCACCTTCACTACCTCCTATCATGATTGACGGAGATCCTGAGTTTGAAATTTTCAAAAATTGGATTTCAAGTGGCGGGCCAACAAACTGTGGTACAGGAAGGGTTATGACCCAGAGAAGGACGTTTGGGAACTGGCAACTGCTGTTCATGCTCCTGGTCTTGTCTTTGTGTTTTATGATCTGTGCACAACAAAACCTATCCCTAACTGGCATCAGGGAGGGTGAGGACTGTCAGAACATGTCCCACCATCGCAGCTAGGGTTATTCCGCTGGATGCTATTTTAAGTGCAAACATGTTTGGTGCCAAAGCACTCGGTGACAGGAACATACCTTATGGCAGAAACAGAAAGGCTGTCGTTCTTGAACCCATGACACTGTGAACACGCTTTGGGAAAGCACATGCTGTGTCATGCAGGTGATGGTGGGTATGCCATAGCCATAAGACATCTTCTGGAGGCCTTACCTCCAAGTATAAAGAAAGGGACTACATAACCCATGATTCCTACAGGCAGCCATCTTGTTGGGTTTCCTCTACAAAAGGTGGCTCTACCCAAGATCAATTGCTCAGTATTTTGGTAAAGCCGGTGAGAGAAGAGGACCCTTTAAGAACAAGCACTTCCAATTGCAGCATCTTGAGATTCACGGTCAAAACTTGAGTGCTTTTAGTAAGGGTGCACCTGTGCCAATATTCTGCCTTTGTGTACCTTAACAGATTCAAAAGACTAGAACCTCTTTCATACACAGTGATTTGGAAGCCTATTCTGATTCATGTTTATTTAATAGAATTCTAACTTTGTTTTACTTGATGAATTAAAAAGGTTAGAAGCTCTTTTATGCAGCAATTTAGAATTCAATTTGAGATTCATGTTTGCTTAAAGATAAAACTGACAAATAGTTGTTAAGGTCAAGTCTGTTTTTAGAAAGACTAATTTATTAGCAAGAGCAATTGGGATGCTATAAATATCCTTGAAATAATTGTACAAAGGTCAAGAAGGAAAAGTCTATGAAAGTAAAGTATACTTGGTTGTTCCTTACACAACTTTCAAGGGGAAATACCAAAAGATAAAAGAGAAAATTGAAAAGTCTTAATTCTATCTCAAATTGCATGTATGTTTATATACAAAAAATACTTGTTTACCAAGACTAGGATGAGTGCAATCTTAGTTGTGCATAAAGAAATGCTGGAGAACAAAGATTTATAAGGACCGATTACACAGAAACTCATAGTTCTTATTCTGTGCAAAGGAATAAACCTAGTCTTCCAATTTCTAGAGACACTTGGGATCAACCTCTAGGAGTATGTGATTATGAAATAATTGTTAAGTAATAGTTTGATGCAATTATTCCCTTAAATAAATGAAATATGATAGCTAATCATTGTCTTCCTTTATGAATAGATATTTTGGAACGCTTCTGATTATTACTAACTTGTAAGATGTGAGCCTATCATTTGCAGGTAATCACTGCAACTGTCTAATAGTTTGTCACTCAATCTAGCTGGGAGAATAAAGAAAATAAGTACAAGGAATAACAGGCAATCTCTTCTCTCCAGATCATCCTCCATGCTGTTCCCATCCCAAAACCTGTCCCTCACCTGGCCACTCCAACACTCAGTGCCTTTAAGGTAAGCTGAGTTGGTGTTGTAGGATGTAAACCCAAGTGAACATCATGCTGAACTCAAGGATCAACGAACTCCTGACACTCACAGCCCCACCACGCTTATTCTGTCAGGTCAGAGGGGTAATTTCTTCCCATTCCACTCCGACTATTGTTTGCTCCAGGGAGGTGTTTCACACCAATGCACACTTACTCAAATAGTAATTAGTGGCTTGCAGACGTGGGAGTGCAAAATGCAGATTAGTCTCCCGTCACATTGGACAGTGAAAAGGACACATTATAGAAGTTACTTTTCCCTAATATTTAGTAAAAATCTAATGTCACCATTGAATTGGATTTTGAATAACAATTATAATAGAGAAAGAAAGAAAGCAACAGTAAAACTCTGATGCCAACATTGAATTTGCTGTTTTATTAACTATTAGAAATATTTTTTTTAAAAATCTTGATAGTCCCAATTCAGAGACAGAGTATTAGAATATAAAATTGCATCAAAGTGATTTCTTATGGAACAGCTAACCTTCTTACAGTGAAAATAGCTTTTGGAACCCTGTCACTGTAAGCATATGTGTAACAATAAACATTTGCCTACCTTACTTTTAAATGTCACACACCCGTCCTCATGGGCAATACAGCCTACTTAGGAGTGACTTATAAATATTTAAAAATAATTTTAGGCTGGTCAAAAGTAATTAGTGTGACAGGTCAAATTTGAAACTGCACAGCCAGGTCACAGAGGGTAGGTCTGCAGTCGTTGTTACACTGTGCCTGCATTGGATGGCAAAATGGGTGCTGCACTTGTGACATTTAACTTACAGGCCATGGCTATACTTTTTATCAGGCACTAGGGACTTACAGGTAAGTTAAATATGCCAATTAGGAGTATTCCAATTTTACAATGTTAGAAGTAGGAGCACAAGAATGTTATCACTGGTTAGCAGGAGTAAAGTGCAGAGTTTTTCTACACTCAGCAAAAATATAGGGTCCAGCAAAAGACAACACAAGCAGGGATGACCGTGCAGAAAATGAATATTTCCTAATATGGGTTGTATTGGAAGAAATATCTTTCATTTGAACAGATTCTAGGGAGGCTTTAGATTGTTTGAGAGTCTTTTTTTTAGTTAGGAATTTGACTCCTTTGATCTTTATTACTTTTATTCACTTTTTCAAAAGAGTCTTTGGCTCCACTATTTGTGTGGTTTTGTTACCAGAAGATATCTTCTTATTTGTAAAAATAGGATATAAGTGTTGCTTTTCATGATGGGCATCATTTACGTCATGAAGCAATAGAGTCTCTGGATCCTTTTAAATGTCGATTTGGATCTCTTTAAACAAATTCCTAATGGAACGCACACTTTCTGGCTGTCTCTTGGTTAGTCCATTCAGCTTTTTCCTTTTTATTTTGTTTGTTGTAGGAATGTTAATGTGATTTGAAGTTTCATCAACACATTTCTCTTCTCACCTTCTAGAGACATCCCCACTCCTTCTAGGGGGATTGTTACTGTTGTTTGAATCTTTAGTTAGTTCCTGGCATCTTCATATTGGAACCTGGATTGACTTCAGGAAGCTGCGTTTATCTTGAGGTATTCTTCAGCCATAAAAAGTTGCTGTTCTTTTTTAGCTTGATCCTTCAAAGGGGAAACATCTCCAGCAATATTTGCATGAGTAAGTAGCACATCACAACTTTGGCTTACCTTGCTTGTTATAGGATCCTTTGCAGCAAAGGCACACTCAGTGTTACTTGTGGAGTGCAAAAGGGCACTCAGCAATGTCTGTGTTGCAACTGAAACACCAGACTTTGCTGATTAACTGTCAGTTTTTGATGTACAATCAGCTTTAACCATCTAATGTGTCAGAGCCTACAAAATCTGGGTCAATATGGTTGGATTATGGTATGACCCAGCTATAGATTTCTGGATCAATTATAGTATAGAACTCAGGATCCTTAGCAATACGTTCATGTTGTCTGATAGTAAAGTTTCTTCTCTCTCTAGTAAATGACACATATTCGACGTGGCACTGTTTCTCATTGGTACATTTAGAAATACAGACTCATCAGAGCCCAGATGTAAACTGCTTCCGCAATAACCAATTCATGTAGTAACAGAATCTCTGCAAGCTGAACTACTTAGTAGGCCTGCTTCAGCCGTGTCTGCCTGAGCTTTAGTGCTTGTGAAAAATAATCTGTAATAAATTTAGATACGAGTCAACTGGGGTTGCCGGTTTATGATTTTCAGGTGGGAGAGTAGAAGGTGCTAGTCTCTTGGAAGCGCATAGATCCAAGCTATGCAGCTTTGCTTATACAACCTTTGTGTCCTCCCGGCTAATACTGCAGCTTTCACATAGAAAGCCATCAATCTGGTAAGTACACGTATTGATCTCCGTGGCACTAGGACCCTCTATCGTAGCTTATGAGTAGTCATTAATTCGCTGTGAAACACCAACTAACAACAGATTATTAGGGTCCATGCTTGATCATATTCAGCTGAACTAATATGGCACTCTTTCTCTAATCAAACTAATAATTAAAATAGATAATTGTCTTCATGCAGAATGAGTCAGTCAATTAATTGATCGCTCAATAAATCGATCACTCAAGCGTACAAATGAGTATATACGAGCAGCAATAAACCTTGAACCGGTGAACTAGTATGCTGATAAGCGTGAGGGCACCAACCAAGTATGTGGTGTCAGCTATCACAACTTCTTCCAAAATTCGGGTGACATCAAGAAAAAAATAGACTCACACAATATCAGTTTTCAATAAACAGAAGGGGTGAAGCATATACATGAAACAGACAAGAGAAAATGCTTCGGTACACAGTAATACTAGAGGCATAAAAGTATCAGGAGCAGAGACCGAAACAGTAGGTCAAGAAAAATAATAGCAAGCCAAAGAATACTCTAGTAGATACCGGGGGTCACCATTTGGTATTTGTTTACCCCAATGCAGCTCAACTGGACTCAATTCACTGATCAAGCTGCAGTGGTTGCCACCCCCGTGCCAGCCCAACAATCCACACCCTACTTCATCCATCTCCGACCACCTTGCCTAAGATCTCGCCAGTGTTCTACAAAATTCCCTTAACACTCCTCTCACTCTGGTGTCAAGTTTTGTTGAAATGCCACTTTATTTGCACAGGAGCCCTTTGCCTTCATTCCCGGGTGCCTTGCATGACCCGCGTTACCTTGGCCTCCACCTCAGTTAATTTGGGTGCATCTCCCACACCTTTTCTCTCAAGGCCAAAGCTTGAAAGACCAGGAGATCGGGGAGTGCCCCCCCCACACATTGACATAAAGGAAAGGGGAAGGGCAGCATGATACTGCCTATTGTCCCAAGAACCAACATAGCAGTACTGCAGTGCAGCAAGACACGCTGCTCTAAAGATGATCAAAAAAACAGGACGAAGTGGGGCAGGACAGGCAATTACAACAGACAGACAAGGCAAGACAAGCAAGCAGCTAGAGGAATAGTGAAACAGGACAAGAGTAAAGTGAGGATACACAAGCACGGTGAGCCACTTCAGTGTACAGTACTACTTGTAAGGTATGGTACACGCAGGAGGAGGAAAAGGAGCTCCCAGAGCAGATTTTACTGCACCTTTACTGCTTTAATGCCCTCTTGTGTCAAATAGATATCAGTGCAGCCTAAATCTAAAGCACTTTTCTGTAATGGATGTTCACATGTGACCCGCTTGGGCCTTGTTAAGACACTTATTGTAGCCTTTTTACCATCCACCAAGTCCTTTTACCTACTTGTGCTTCCCTTTTCAAAGCATGGCTCACCTCGTATGGCTCAGCTCACTGTTCACTGCACATTGCTGAATAGTGGGTAGCAGGTTCATAGCTTAACTCTGAGTAGAGTCTCAATCCAGGGCAAGAGGTACCACATTGATGTCATCCTTCTTCACTGAGTGCGGGATTAAGCTTTGCTTTCTGAACGCTCAGCTTCATGATTGTGGCAACAAAGATCACTGTGCCTAAGGAAGCCTGTACAATCAATGTCCTCCTATTAAGTGATGTACCCAACACTCCTGTTCTTAGCTTTACATATTGATAATCTGAAAAGCATGCCTATGGTAGTCACATCCCCTCATACATAAGGATAAGGACCATATCATGAACATCTACAGCAACCATGTCACAGGCCTATGAGGGGTGCAGTATTCTGGTTTTACTGAAACTGTAGTGCCTCCAGTGTATAGTAAGTAAGTAATATACTTTATTCAGTAGCAAGTACCATCAAAGTGCACATGTACAAAACATTGCAAAAAATACATTGTAAAACCCTTTTAAAAACATGTCACAACAAAATACATTAAAAAGAAGCAAAACTATTCAGGATTCATTTTCTTTAGCCATTACTTATGTGCAATATCGAAGCAAAAATCGAGCAGAACTATGTGCAAATTAAGCAGAGAGTACATAAAAACACATAAACATTATCTTTCAGCTTTATGTATAAAATGAGTATTATAAAAATAAAACAGTAATTAAGAAGTTTGACCAAATCATTTGGGGGCACAGTCAGTAGTCTGCAACGTTTATGCCATACTGCCTGTAGAAATTTGCTCATAGCAATGACTATTATTGGGGTGGTGTCACTCTTTAAAATTCTAAAGGCCACTAAATATTTTGGTAGTTTAAAATTTTGAAATATGGGAATAATCCATTACCGGTGCAGGCCATGGTAACTAGGGCAAAAGAATAATATATGCACCTCATCTTCATCTGCCAGGCCACATGCCGGGCAGGTGCTGGGGTCAAGGGCCTTATGCCACTTACTGGTTATTGACCTCAGGGGTAAGGTGCCAAAACGAAAACTGATATAGAGACTTTTGGCTAAAGGGGAAGAAACAAAGGGGCCGATTCCGATCTCGGTCGGAGGCGCACCCAATACCATTCGGTCGGGAAAAAAGCCATGCGAAAGCCTGTTTCCCGACCGAACCGTACGCTGGGTCCGGCCGAGCGAGTACGATGCGACTCGCCGACCGACTCGTCCGGGCGTCCCGACAGCTCCGACCGACTCGCTCGGACTCGAACCGCTCCGACCGACTCGCTCGGACCCGATTCGCACCGCGCAATGGAGACGTTTCCCGGCCGGGTGAGTACGATGCGCGCCGCGAGCAGTCCGACCGAGCCGCGCACTCCGGCTCGTAAGAGCTGTCGGAGCCGTACTTTGGGGGTCCGTGTCGGACCCCCTGTCACGCGTAGCCGCGCGAGTCGCACACAGGGGGGACCCAAGGGTCCCCCCTACCTGTGCGTGTACGCCGCGAAGCGCTTCGCGGCGTACTCGCTGTAGGGGCGCCCTTGTCCGCCTCGCACCCATTGAGGCAATGGGAGCCCGCGCACGCGTTGTACGACCGGCTCCCATTGAGTTCAATGGGAGTCCGACCGACTCGTGTCCGATAACATACGGCCGCATCGTACTCGTTCGGTCGGACTGCACGGGTCCGATTCGGTCGGAAATCTCTCCGGGTCCGGCTCGGTCGGAGAAATTTCCGGCCCGAATCGGAATCGACCCCAAAGTCTAAAAATTCCTCATAAACGGTTTGATATCTAAAAATCTATTTGTTAATGTACCAATTAGATGGTTATTTAAGTGAGTATCTTGAATGTAAGTCAAATAACTAGATTTTATGATAAAAGGGCAATCTTACACATTCTTTCTGGATTAGTCCATAGCCTTGTCAATCCCAGTTTATTAAGCCAGTCAGTAACAAATTTGATCCAAGGTATTGATTTGGCACCCCTAATGCATAACAATTCAACAAGACTAACTCCAGAGTGACCCATAGTCGAACCCAATAAACAAGTGGTCTAAGTGCAGACAAATCTGCGATTCTTTTAAGTCCTAGGTCATAAAACAAGGGGAGTAGCGGCGTACTACTGGGGACAGAGACCAGCCTTCTGGCAAATCTATTTTCTGCAGCAGTAACTTGAGAGACGTCAGTGCATCCCCAAGTCTCAGCTCCATATAGTGCTGCCCCTTGTGCTTTCCCGCGATAAACTTTGAGGGCTGGCGAAAATGCACAGGTGCTTGTTTGCTTATGCAGCCTACTAATAGCATTTGCTCTATGCTCTAGTAGTAATGTACATTTCCTTAGCTGATCATTCCACTTCATGGCTCTCCATTACCTTAACTCCTAGGTAATCAAAGCTCCTCACCCTCTTTAGTGCTTCTCCCCCAACCTGTATGATTGAATTCTTGACCATCCCCTTTCCAAATACCATATACTTGGTTTTATTAGAGTTGAGCTCCAAGCCCCTTGAGACAAAAAAATCTGAGAATTTATCGACGAGGAGCTGGAGACCCATTGGAGTCTTAGAAATGAGAAGGGAGTCGTCTGCAAATAAAATAATTGGTACCTTGCTACCATTTTGTGAAGGGGAGTAATTTCTACAGTTCTTCAAGATGTCAGCCACTTCATTTATGTAGAGGGTAAAGAGCGTAGGAGCAAGGACACACCCTTGACGTACACCCCGCTGTATAGGGATACGTTTTGTTAACTCTCCCGCATGCCCACATCGTACCTGGGCAAAGCTGTTGCTGTATAGCTGGGACATGAGATGGATTAAATTCCCCGGGACCCCCATCGTATTTAAAACAGACCACAGATTTGTACTGGGAATGAGATCAAAGGCGGCCCTAAGATCAACAAATGCCACATAAAGATTCTGAGGGAAACATCCATTACAACGCAGTCATTACAATCACCTACCTTTACAACGCAACTGTTACAACGCAACTGCCTTTACATCGCATGCCATTACAATGCATGCCATTACATGTCACTATAACGCCTGCCATTACAATGCATACCATTATAACGCATGCCATTACAACGCATGTAAGGTAAGTAATGGAGATTTTTTTTAGTATTAGGGTGGGTATGGGTTTTGGGGTACATGGGAATAGTAATTTTTACCCCTACACTATCCAACACTTTCCCTACTGTTGCACTCACTGGAGTGGGAATAGTAATTTTTACCCCTACACTACCCAACACTTAGTAATTTTTACCCCTACACTATCCAACACTTACCCTACTGTTGCACTCACTGGAGTGGGAATAGTAATTTTTACCCCTACACTATCCAACACTTACCCTATAGTTGCCCTAAAAGTATTATGCATTGTAATGGTATGCGTTGCAATGGTATGCGTTGTAATGGAATGAGTTGTAATGGTAGTTTTTAAAAATGCATTGTAATGGCATGCATTGTAAAATCATGCAATTTAATGGTAGTTGCGATGTAAAGACTGCGTTGTAAAAGCATGCGTTGTAACATCATATATTCAGATTCTGATGTTGTAATAGAGTATATTTCCAGTGTAGTGTGGTAAATCTGAAAAATTGGTCTATAGTGCTCATCTTAGAACGCAACCCTGCTTGGAGATCTGACATGATGTTATTTGTGTCTATCCAATGATGTAATTTGTCAAGGATTTGTTTAGCAAAGATCTTCTGGGCATTGTCAATTAGGCTAATTGGCCTGCAATTCGAGGGTGCGCATTCATCGCCCTTCTTTTAAATGGTAACAATCTCGGCCCCTCTCCAGGAATCGGGTATCTCCCCCCTCTTGCTATAGCATTGGAAAGCAGATTAAAATAAAGTGATCAAATCTGGGGTTCCGATTTGTAGAGATCGCCCGGGATTTTATCAGGTCCTGGTGCCTTAGCTGTTTTTAGCGCGGAGATGGCATTCCCAGTATCCTCCAAACTAAAGGTAACAGCTGGGCCATAAAATTGTAAGGTGTCAGAACAAGGCGAGCCCCTAGAGGGCATTATGACACTAGAAGAACTCAGGGAAATATCTTCCCTTGGCTCATAGAGATCATAAAAATGGGAAACCCACCTGTCAGCTGATATGAAATGTTGGTGGCTCTTAGCGTTCTCCACTCTAGTTTGAGACACTGTGCGCCAAAAAAGGTTTTTAACATTAGTTTTTAAAGCGCGTAGCATGTCTTCCCAGATTCTATCATCCCATCGCTTTTTTGCCATTTTTATAGACGAGTCATGGGCACGCCTTGCTTGAGCTATTTGGGGCCTATCACCTTCTAAGACAGCAGCTCTTAAAAAATAATTGGCTTGCTTGCAAGGGGAATAAAACCAAGTAGTATTTTTCCCCTGAGCTGGTTTCTTACTGGCCATATCTTTGTAAAATATCTGCTGGAGCTCTTTGAAGCCTCCAGTGTATATGTTAACTTAAATCTGCAAGTTAGAGTATGAGCTGGAGACGGTGCTGCTCAGAAACATGAAGAGGCAGCCACTTCTCTGTGTTTTCTTGTATGTGCTGCAGACAGCACAATTTGAGCACAAAGCAGGGGCACAGACCCTTGCAGAGCCTGCATATAGAAGTAGAACATATTTGTGTGACAGCCCAGCATTCAAAAGTTCAACTTTCAGTCCCACTGCATCCACGTCAAAATGAACCTTGGAACTTATAGTGCAGAAAGAAGGCTACCTACTTAGGAACATCACCTGTACAAACCACAGTGAACATTTTTAATGGGAACATCCCACAAGCTGGAAAATGCACTAGACAGCTAAAGTCCCTCCAGCAACTCTAAATGATGCCTGGCAGGACACAATCCCAAACAAAGGTCCACATGCTTGGTATAAACAAATAAGTAGTGATTCTTGCACTGGCTTTCAAAAACAAAGCCCAAAATTCCATAGGCTTGCTCCAACAATGTTAAATAAACATAATTATGCGGTGTGAACTGCACAGGTAAGCCTCCAGCAAGGCACCCTGCAGGTCATGAAGTCTCTTTATTGCCTCAGTAGCTTCTTCATACTGCAGTAGAGCTTGCTGTGACCAAAGACATTATAGCTAACAGTATGTATATACATTTCTTAACAGATTTCTCTCATATGACAGGTAGATCGGGAAAAGGCCCAGCATATACACAAATACCACATTTATCAGCAAAGTCAATTCTTGAAATAACACTGCACCAAGCACCCACAGTACTTATCTCATGCCCTAAGTAGAAAATCGTCATTCTTTCGATCTACGTTATTTGTCTGAGGAACCGAGCAGCAGGGAGGTGTGTTAAATCATCACAAGTAATATTTTATGTGCTTCAATCAAATTTTAATGAGGTGCAGACATATTCCTTTTCATGCACTTACTTGACATGGGGTGAGACTGAACTGTTGGTAATAGGAGCCTTAGAGCTGGTAAATGAGATAGGCGTGGAGGTGAGGGAAATAATGAGCAAATTCAAGGACAAGGTAAAGGGATGGAAATTAGAAGCAGGAAGAAAGGAAGGAAGAATTGACAATATGAACGAACAGGAAAAGGAAATAAAAGCTTACTTCTTTATAAACACTAGAAAACCGCCAACCCTATGATTTTTTACAGAACAAAAAAGAGTAAACACTGATAACCATATTTTTTAACAATTTTTGAAAACATTTGAAAGCACTGAAAAAAGACACTGGAATCCACTACAAACAAAAATTGAGAACAGAAAAGCATATTCATTAACATTCAAGATTACATTGTTGCAGGCTGATTACCTTTTGGTGTGGCAAATACATATTTCTGATCTGCGAATATTAAATATTGAGCTTCATTAGCGACTAACTGTTCACTGTACAGAGCAGTCTCTGTTGCTTGCATCATGACAATTCTGGTTATTTCACATCTCTTGGTGTCAGTCTATTGTAATAGCTAGGCCTGGGTGGAAAACTACGCTACGCTCGCGTAGTTTGCGTAGTTTGCGCAACTACGCACTACGCGAATTGCACGTAGCACAGTGCAAAAACGCGTAGCATAGCGGGCATTTTTTGCTTGCTCGTGGTCCTCAACGTCAAGTTGGCGACTGCGAGCGAGCAAAATGACATCCCGGCGAGACTTTTTCCTCGTTCGCGATCAGCAACATCAAGTTGCTGATCGCGAGCGTGGAAAATAAACCTCCTGGCGAGATTCTCAACGCGGGGAGGTCAGGTTTCTCATTGCGAGTGGTCGCGTATGCTCGCGACCGCTCGCGATGAGAAACTACCAGTCCGCGTTGAGAAAACTGCCGCTCGAGTACAAATCTACTCGAGTGGCAGAAAACGACCGCTTGCACTGTGCAAGATGCCGCTTGCATGACTGCACAGTGCGGACAAGCATCCGGCACTGTGCAATCATTGCGAACGGCATTTCCTACCGCACTACGCAGTTCGCGTAGTGCTACGCGTAGCTCGCGTAGTGCGAAGTGCACTTCGCGTAGCTACGCGTAGCGCTACTACGCGAACTACGCCCAGGGTTAGTAATACCTCCCTGTCAGAACCACCTACAATAGTAAGAACTGCACTGGAAGTAAAGGGAAATTAAATATGATATAGAGCATACACCGTTTGATATTGATTGAGCAAACCCTTCGCAGCAAAAGTCAAAATCTAGATTTCCAAAGGCGAAAAAACTGGGAATAATAGAAGTGCAGATGGAATTGCGCATACTAAGTCCAGAAAATTTAACATGTTGTTTTCATCTTTCGTTGATGACCTTCTATCCTCCACTTATCACACTAACTCGAGCAGACCACTCCACCTCTCAGAGTTCTACTTCCCATCCACAAGAACCATCAGACAGACAGTTTTACTCACTGCAGCTCAAACAGAGCCATCTGCTCTTCAGCCTGGACCTGGAAACTACACCTCCAACTTAACGAGTGGTGTCTAGCTTCATAAATGTTTAATTTTCTTTGCAGCATGCCTGCATGCACCTCTTCAGTACTGCGAGGAGCAAGCATTGATTTTTTCCTCAACAACTCCCATTACAACTTAAAAAGAAAAAGAGGTAGGGGTCGACTTCTGCAAATATTGGTTATATACGGTATTTTGGGGCATATTCACAAGGACTTATCGCCGATTTATCGGCACTTTAGCGCCGCAAAAGTGGCGATAGATTTATCGCCCCATTCACAAGCAGGTGCAAACTGCCGACATCGCCTTTTTACCTGCGATAGCTACCGCAAAAAACATCGCCACGGATGAGTGCGACAACTAACGCTAATGATATGTAGAGTAGGCGTTACCATGCAAAAACACACGAAAACACCACTTCGCGAGATTCTCAATGACCAGTCAGATCTGTGATGCGAACCAAGAACAGGCGATAAGGCGCGTTAGCAGCAGGGATTTAACACCTGCCTTTTGCTGGTGTTAAGCAGGACGACTACCTGCAGTATGAAAGGGAGCCCAGCCCAGAGCCACAGCTGAAGACCAACAGATGCCATGGAGCTACTGATCATGCAGCTCGGAGAACCAAGAGGGCCACAACACCCACCGCCACCACTCCCAGGCTGCCCCCCCCGGACCACCCCCCCCCGGATTACCACCTAGGCAGCGCAGGACAGCGTACGACCCTAAAACGCACCAGCCCCAGAGACTCAACGCCAGAGGAAGCCATTGGCCAACACAGGCTCAAAAGGACAACCATCCTCCGCATCCTGACCCACATTGCCCACAGGCTGACGGTGCCAACACAGCGGACAACCAACATCCCCCTGCAGACAAAGCTGCTGGCTGTGCTGCACCTGTTGGCCCCTGGTACCTTCCAACCAACAACTGCCAGAGTCGGAGGAGTCTCACAGTCAGCCCCATCAAACTCCCTCACACATGTCATGGATGCATGTCCACAAAAACAACGGCGGGCCCCTGTATCCGCACCACACGATAGTTCCAATTCGTAGTGTACCTGCGCAACCAACCCCAACGCCAGCCGTGCTAGACGCCTCCGTGCCCCAGACCCAAGATCGTAGTAACCGAAATGTGGGTGCGCCAGGTCATGAAGTCCAGTAGTCAACAGTAGTGTAAAAACAGAACTTTATTACAAATACACAATCAAACAAAACGAAAAGCTCGGCCAACGCGTTCCATTCCCAACGGAGAACTTCAACAGGGCCACGTGTCTTCAGAAACCTGTGGGAGAAATGGTGACAATGGTCAAACTTCCGTATAGTCACATGCCTAATCTGGTACAGTGTACTGCACTTGGACAAACCGGAATGCTCACAGGCATGATAAATCATGCATGAGAAGACCGTAACAGAAGTTCACGTGGACGTAACCGTCGTAGGAATGAAAAGGAAGGTAACGACCACACGAACTGCTGTCACGGTCACATCATGCAGGACACATCCTACCTGAAAGCATCACGGTGTGTGTCAGCTTGATACCCCTGCCCCTCACTCCCCCCACACTGCGCAGGAACATCTTGAGACCACGCAAGGGAACTACGCCATAACTGGCATCACGCACGTGTTGGGGGCAATTCACAGCAGACGTGTACGACTTGTGCCCCCTGCCGACACTGCACACAAGCACCGCAACAGCAACCACACGCATGCCATCAGTGTGCAGACAAAAGTGGACCACCGTGGCCTGTCCACCAATGTCGTCGCAAACTCCCCAGGCAGTGTGCATGATTCCCACATGTCCGCAAGTCCGCCACCAACCAGCGCTTTGAGGATGGCACCAATGGTAATGGACTGCCCATCGCCAAGTACCAACTTAACACACCACCAGGGCTTTAAGTGGACCGGGTCTCAGCGGGTCTGAGCACCGGCAGTTTTTTTAAGGGGGCCTCGAAACGGGTCTCTATCGGGCTCTGTTTTGTGCCCTGGCACAGGTGCTCCGTTTTTTTTCCGGACTGCAGTGACAGCAGGCACATGGATGTGCGCGTGGTGAGCATTGTAGAGGAAGGGAAATCCTTTAAAGAGTCATTTTCTCTCTGGATTTCCCTTCTGTTTTTGAAACTCAGGAGCAGCAACATTGTCGTGGTGTCACCAGGGCTTTAAGTGGAAGTTTTTTCAATATATATACAAGCCATAGTTGCTGCTTATTTATCTTATGCAACTAGCAACCATTGACAAAGCCAATAGTCCTGACTTGTAGGTATGATGTGACTTGTTGTATCATATATCTGGACGCAATGACAGGAACAGCAAAATACAAGTCGGGGGGCACACTGTGCTAAACACAGATTTTTAGCTTACGTGTTTTTAAGCCACGCCCTTAATTACAGTGACCACGCCCCTTTGAGAGACCCCCCAGTTTTTTCATCCCACTTAAAGCCCTGCACACCACACACCTCAACTCCACAATCCTACAACTCACAACTGTGGGAATGCACACGTCACAAATCCACCACCAAAGTGACTACTGCGTGTGTCTCAGTCCCCGCCATAACCTGTCCATAGGCCTACACACACGTGGCCGACCACCTACAATGGGCAGATTCACCCTGGAGACGAGGTGGCTACGTCCCAATCCAACCCGCGCACATCACGTCATCGCATGCAGGGTCGTGTCTGCCAGGGCTGAGCCCCCCAGCCAGCCACGAGGCCGCCGCCGTGACCGGTGGTACCTACGTGATCCTGTGAGCCTGCTGCACCACAGCCCTGGTCCCCAGACCGATCCGCCACCCAGCGAAGACTGCCCGCCCCTGCGCACCCAGGCCTCAATGCTCACCTGCTGACACCAGCGTGTCTCCAAGAGGGCCCTCCACATGCCGGTGCAACCTCCTCAGCTGGTCGCTGGTTTCCACGCCACAGTCCCCCAGCGCACCCTGCGGCACCGCACCGTGGAGTCGTGTGTGCTGACTGCTGCCTGCACGTACACTGCGGTCCAGCAGGGCACACTGTTCAATTTGAGTCTTGATTCGCTGGACGCCGTATCGAGGCCAACGCATCATCGCAGGCTGTACACCCGCTCAGCTCTTCAGGTGGGCCTAACTCAGTGCAATGCAAGTCATCGCCACGTGGCGGTAGAACCCTGCCAACCGATGTGCAGCGGGTGCCACTAACCCTGTGCAACGCAAGTCATCGCCACGTGGCGGTAGGCCCTTGCCGGACCCAGGCCATCGGGTGCCACTAACTCAGTGCAACGCAAGTCACGGACCCCTCATGACTGAGTTCCGTGGATGCGGATGCCATCATGTCATCTCCGGCAGTGGGGGATGTGATGTGCTAGGCCCCTTTTATTGGCAGGGTCACATGTCCTGTGACGTCTGTGCTGGATGGGTGTGGTGTGGGTGTTAACCAGCCCTCAGGGAGTGGCTGTGGCATGCTGACAACTAGACCAGTGATCAGCAGATCACTACAGGGAAGACCTGGGACATGTAGCTTTGTCATCCCCCCCTTTGAGCGTAAGCGGAGTGGTCTGGCCTGGCGTATGCCAGGCCAGCGTAGGGTGGGAACAATGACCCCGGGCTCTGGGCGTGCTTCAGTTCTGGGCTGGACAAGGAAGTAACTGATGCTTGTGTCTCTGTTGTAGTGTCTACGCCACACAGACCGCAATCGGCAATGTTGCACCCTGTGACTCAAGTCCCACGACATGAGCAACATGGACGTAAGGGGGAATCACTGACCCTACATTCATCCGTACTTTCATACTTGTATGATCAAAGACATGACACATCTGTGCGATTCTGAATGTTTAATGCACATCCAGTGGAGTGTTGCAGCTGGAGCAGTACAGGGCCATGCAAACCCCACTTCACATTATTGGCCCGTGGAGGGCCAGACGAGTCCTTCAGGGAATGACAAGTACATCAGAAGAGGAAGAGTTCAGTCCGCAGTCTGATCGCTGTGTCATTGGTAACCAAACAGAATATGGCAGTCCATGTCGAGGTCCAAGGTGAGTGTCGCACAGTGTATCGGGGACAGTGGAAGGTGATGATGCAAAGGGCAGAACCAAGCAGAAACAGGCCATATGGCGGAGATGAATGCTACTGCCTCCTCCTTACCAGTAAGGTTGATTCACCCGCATCTTCGTCCTCTGATGTCACATGTGCCTCACACGTGGGTGTTGGTGGAATGTCGGCTGCACTGTGTGCCACTGACACATCAGGGGCCGGAGGTGGATTGCCTGGCGCACTGTGTGCCACTGACACATTAGGGACCGGAGGTGGATTGCCTGCCGCACTGTGAGGCACTGACACATCAGGGGGCGGAGATGTGGATGTAGAAGCAGCAGCAGCATTCATCTGCACCAGGCCTTGAGGCAGCAATGCCATGACGATGTGCTGCAGGGCATGGAAGGGCCCAGCCACATCTCGCTGGTGTGAAGCCGTGGCAGCCATTCTTTCCGCCTGCACCCGCTCCTGGCTGACATCGCTGGAGCCACTCTGACTGGACAGTTGTTCTTGTCTCAGTATCATGACTCCAGCGATGTCAGCCATGGATCGTTGGAGAGCATGGAGCGGACTGTGGGTGTCCGTTAGGGACTGTAAGTGGTCCCTGATGGGAATCAGACACCCATGTATGGCATCAAGTTTGGCTGCCATGAGGTCGAACCCCACCCGCACCTGATCAGCCATCTTCTCCTGGCCCTCTAACACATGGCGTTGGAAGGCCATGTGTTGTTCGTGGGGGTCCTGGGAGACATCCGGGGTGGTAGGTGCTTCATGCTGTGTGGTCTGTGCAGGGGTGGGGTCTCCTCGATGCAGCTGGGCTGCCCTGCTCCTGGAGGTGGGGTGCTGAAGCTGTCAATGAGGACTTGGAGGGCTTCGGTGTCGATGTTGGGGATGTCCTCATCGTCATCAGTGAAGAGTTGTTGGGGCTGCTCTGCAGGAGGTGTTGATGCTCCCTCTACAATGTGAAGGGGAGATGCAGTATTACATTGTGTTCACATGTATGTTGACGCATTGTACAAGTTCACATACAGACTGCATGACAATGTACATTGTGACTGTTTAGGAGGAGATGCCTATTTGATGCGGGACAGTGGACATTTTGACAACATCACGGATATGTGTTTGTACTTGTACATTGACATCTCACATTTCCCTGCTATGCCAAATGTGATTGGCCAGTTTCTACACACAAGCGGCACCTGTTGTGTCCTCTGTCCTGTTGCAAACGTGTTGCAGTTTGTACCACATTGTTGTCAATGCTGATGTGCTCTGAATGTCATGTGTGTGTGCTGCATTTTGGGAGAGTCGCCCCTGCAGGCTGATTTTGCTGCCCCTTGTCCCTTTCAGGCGGTGTGCCTTTGACTTCTGTGCCCATACAGTGCTGAGATGTTGCAGACTTGGGTGAATTTGGGTCTTGGTGGGAGTTGGGACTCTGGGGCATGGTTTGTCCGTAGATGTGTTGTTGACGTCAGGGGTTGTTTGTGCAGGTGGATGTGTCAGAGTGTGACCTGCTCCTTTACGGATGTGGTCCACTCTCAGCCACCTCAGTGTGGTGGCGTGCACCATGTCATGATGATTGGACTGCAGCCATGCTAATCGTTATGCAGTGTCACTTGCATTGTCAGTGTGGCTCACGGACCCGCAGCTTTGCTGGGTTCAGCACATGTGCATGGGTTGGTTGTGAGATAAGTGATGTGTGGGCGGGCCTCCTCTGGGCAAATAGTCGACGGGGCCTACGTGCTGTTGCTATGTGTGCTGCAGTGTGCCAAGGGGATCAGGGACATGATCCAGAGTCATTGTGGGTGTGCACTGTGCTCCGCTTGATTGTGCATGTGTGCCATTGTGCCCATCTCCCCCATCCCCCCAGTCCCTGGTCGTTACTCACCCTGTTGCTGTTGTGTCGGGTCATGTTGAGCAGTGTCCGGACCCCCAACTCCTGCCACCGTCTTCACACTGATGACTGTGGACCCATTTCCTCCATCTCATCCAGCTCCTCCTGTGGCGCTGGACTCCCACCTCCAGTCTGCTTTGCTGCCTTCTGGTTGTTGGCGAGTTTCTGCTTGGTCTTGCACTTCACATCATTCCAGCGCCTCTTGACCTCGTCCACTGTCCTCCTCAGCACTCCGACTGCATTCACCTTGTCCACGATGGACTGCCATGTTCCATTTTTTGTTGCCAATGACACAGTGGAGTTGACGAACAGTTGTTGATGGTGTTCTATCACCTCCGTGATCAGGATCCTGTTTTCCTGTGGACTGAACCGCGTCTTCCTCTTCTTCTTGTCCTTGCCCTTCCCTGTCCCCGAGGTCCCAGGCTGCTCGTCCAGGGGGCTTGTGGGGTTCTGGCCATCCTCTGCACCTGCTCCGGCTGCCTCCATTGTGCTTCGCTGTAGTTTGGTTTTTGTTTGTGTTTTTTTTTTCTGCTTTTCCATTGTACAGAGTTTCCTGGCACCTACTGCTGAAAGTACCACTCTCCCTACTTCGGTTGCCTGGTGTGAGAAACTATCGAGCTTTTTCATCGACAAAATACTGGCAATTAAGGAAAATTTTAAGACGCCCCAGACTTCGAGTTCATCAGTCGAGTGGTCTGCCCCCTCAGACGTATTAGGGGGATAGCATGGATCTTCGGCTTTCTCTGCTTTCTCCCCGATTACTTTGCAAGATTCTTTGGCAATTTTAAAATCACTCAAATCTGGTTCCCCGTCCAATCCCTGTGTGGCCAGGCTGTTGGCCTCAGTAGCTGAGACGGTCAACCTTGAGGTTAACACTCTGATTAATCTATCCTTGAGGACAGCTACGGTGCCTCTGACGTGGAAGCAAGCCAAACTCTTGCCTTTGCTAAAAAAGCCTTCTCTAGATCCTCTGATCCCTACAAGCTACAGGCCAATCTCGCTACTTCCAGCCGTGGCCAAAGTCTGTGAGAAGGGGGTAAATAAACAACTTACCTCCTTTGTGGAAGACGAAGGCTTGTTTCATCCAGCCCAATCAGGTTTTAGGGCCAGTTATAGTACTGAGTCTGCCCTGGTTGAAATGACTGAGGCCATCAGAGAGTGTTTGGACGCTGGCGGCAGAGCGGCTCTGATTTTATTAGACCTCTCTGCGGCATTTGACACCGTCCCTCACTCGCTGCTTCTGGCCCGCCTGTCTGACATTGGGGTGACAGTTCCTGCGCTGAGCTGGGTTGGTTCATTTTTGGACCAACGCTCTCAGCAAGTATGGATGCCCCCGTTTTCCTCTACGCCACAAGCTCTGTCCACTGGAGTCCCTCAGGGCTCCACTCTGAGCCCTCTCCTTTTTAATATATATATGACTCCTCTGATTTATCTGGCAGAGGAGCTGGGTGCCAAGATCATCGCCTACGCTGATGATACCCAGCTCCTCTTCACTTGGAGTAAAGATGACTCTTCTTCTGCTCAGGCCAGAGCTTGCCTGTCAGCCGTTTTTAAATGGCTTCATGCTGCGGAGCTTAAGTGCAACGAGGACAAGTCCGAAATCCTCTTGTACGGTACCTTTCCCTCTCAGTTCAAAGAATCCCTGTGGCCGGCCGAATATCCTCTACCTAATTCAGATGGCCAACCTGTAAAAAATCTGGGGATTTGGTTTAATGAGGATCTTAGGTTTACCACTCAGATAAAAAAATTAGCAGGACAATGTTTTGTTGCCCTAAGATCACTTAGGAAGTTTCTGCCACTTCTACCACAGCCTGCTAAAGAGATGGTCACCCGCGCCCTAATACTGTCGCGTATTGACTACGCAAACGCACTTTATGTTGGCATTCCTGGGTACCAGTTGAAAAAACTCCAGTCTATACAGAATGCCGCAGCCAGGGTTTTACTGAATATCCCTCGAAGATCAAGCATACAACATCTGCTTGATCTCCACTGGCTGCCGGTTGCGGAAAGAGTGAGATTTAAAGCCCTTACTATGGTGCATGCAGGCCTGTATCAGTCCGGCCCAGGCTATCTCAGGAAGCGTTTTAAATTCTACGTGCCCTCAAGAAACCTGCGTGCTATGGCACAGTTCCTGGCAGAGATTCCACGTGTCCGCCGGGTGAGAATGGGCGGCAGCTCTTTAGCCTATAAGGCTGCCGTGGCTTGGAACGCACTCCCTTTGGAACTTCGCTGTATCCAAGATGCTAAGCTGTTCAGGAAACGGCTGAAAGCATTGCTCTTTGTATAAACTCCTCTGTCTGACTCCCACTCTCTAGCAAGGTACCGCGCCGGGACTCTCCTGAGTAGCCGCGCGCGATATAAATGCCTGTAACATAACATAACATTTTGTAGTTGTTTTTCCCGCCTGACGTGTGTGAATTGCAGGCCTGGTGCTGCTTTTCGCTGATTGTCTTACCGCGGTTGGGTCCATCGCAACTTTTTTCACGTTCGGGTTTGGATTTTCATCGCCGTTTCGGTAATGTTACCGCGGACATTTGACGCGTTATCGGGAGACTATTGTATGTTACCGCCGTGTTGAAAATATGACGTTAACCCGGAGTTATTTTCCCGCGATAGTCGGCGATATGTAAACTTGCGTTAACCTATTTTGGCGATGTTTATCGCACGTTCTTGTGAATATCCCCCTCTGTGTCTTCCAAAACGAGCGTCTCAGGGCTACATTAAACGCCTTTGGCTCAGAATGAATGACTGATTCCCTAAGTACTATCGCCACAAGTTCATGATTCCTCCTTTAAAATGCAATGAGGTCTTTAGGTTACCACCTTCAAATAACAATGGCCAAGAGCCTGAAAACAGCTGGCAGGATGGCTTAGTAGGTTGATTCCAGCTGCTGAATTATGTGGTGATCTTGAAGTCAGGATTTTGAATCCTGACAAGAATCACTCAGTCTGCTATCCTTATCATGTGGGAAAACTTAGGGCCATGACTTTGAGTGGTACCAGTGCCTGCTGTGTGCTGTGATTAGACACTGCTATAATATAGTATGAAGAGCTATATAAAACAAGCATTTGCAATGCAATAGGTCTTGCATTTGTGAAAGAAAGAACTCTTGGTGTTGAAAATGACAATGTTTTTACTTTTGTTTTTTAATATGCAGTGGAGTGATGATATTTGCTTAGCACTATTGCCATTCGTATGACCTTGCAGCGCTGGAGAACCACAAAATGGGAAATAGGTTATGAGGGAGAGGAGACAAGAGTAATTTGCTGCCTGAAAAAAAAAGTAACAACATCTTGGAAATAGCAAACACTCACAGGGAATGGAAGATTAAGTAAAGCATGTGAAATGTAAGCAGGAAAAACATAGTTACGATAATGCTTTTACACTTATTATTGAGAAATTATTGAGTGTTTTTGCCTAAAAAGTCAAAAATATGAGTACAGGGCTGGAAGGGACCTGTTTCAATATCTATTGCTTATATCCTTACAAAATGCAAGCAGTATGGTTTAAAAAGACCACAGCCCTAAACAGAGAGCCACAGTACACATTTTATAATGTAAAGTAAGGAAAACCGCTGATAAATCTCTTGATTACTCCCATAAAGAGTAGAAAGCCTAACACAAGAAATATCACCAATGCACTCTACGTTAACAGCAGTGCCATTAAAATGGAAACTTTAAAATATTCACTGTGCATTCCAGAGCACAGTGCTTATATACAGGCAGGCCAATATTCTCCACTGGTCTTATATAGACAAGGCAATAAAAGCAAAACTGCTCAAATACCAAAATGTCTGCTTTGAAGCTTATAGTAGTACCTTTGTTACATCCTTAATTTAGTATATTAAAAACAGCATACGCTTTGCAGTATTTCAGAGATATCTTCAAAGAGATCTATTGTACCCTGTGTTTCATGCCCGGCTGTACCTAAATTGAGTAGGTTTACGCAATGTTGGTGAAAATAAATGTGGCCCAATGATATTGATTATCTGGAACATGTATACACATGCTGTGGTACCGTGTGGACCCTGGTTTTACGCTTACTACCCTTTTAAAAACTGGGGGCTGCGAGACATCAGCGCCTCGCATACCCCTGAGCAGGTGACGTGTGTGTGAGGGAGCAAATAGATGCTACATAACAGAATAAACAGGAAACAGCAGTCACCCGAGTGGTGACAAACCAAGGACGCTGTCGCTTTCTAGGCCTGTGTACTCACTGAAGCACTGTTGTGCACTTGGTCAGCGTTGTGTGGAAAAAATATGCATTTACCACGCCCACTGGTTGTTTATTCCCCAAGGCTCCTTATGTTGCACAGATTGTGTTCACAATAATTGTGACTTACGAATGATTTGCGTTTCAAGCTACCTAAACGGCTACTGAATATGTAAATAAATACCTGTATGAGACTAGCAAGATGGCCGCACTTGCGTGAGGCTCTTGCAGCTCAGGAAGCATAAACAATAATATCCTGCCCATATGTCGGAGGCCAGAAGAAGTAACGCAATAAAACGACATCGGAAGGCTGCTGACACTGCTTGACGCCGATGGAACCTACAGAAACGGTCTACCCAGCGCAGAAAACCCATGTACGCTAAGCCCCGGAAGATTCTCAAGATGGCGGACGCGCCCACCATCTAGCAATCGCTGCCGCCGAGAAGGTACATGAGAACCTAGCCACATTTGCGGAGTGAAAGAGCCATTACGAGATGACGGGCCGGCACGGGCAGGGCGGCCTCCCCCGCTCCACAATCAGCAAAAGAAAGCGACGTTCTAGAGCGCCGAGGCGAGACGCTAAGGGGCCCCGGCCGGCAACCGAGCCGGGAACAGAATAGCTGGCCTGGGACGTCCGGCCGGCGCCCGCAGCGCGGCTGAGCTACAGACGGCACTGCCGGCCCTCACCCCCGCCCTCTATCTGCACCGAAAAGTACCGCACGAGCAGAGACATCCTTGCGGTAAGAGGGAGCCACTACGGGGGGACGAACCAACTCGGGAGGCACGGGCAAGATCGCTGCTCCCCCCCATAACCAGCAGATAACATCAGCGCCTGGGGACACGAGAGCTCTTCGCTGCTGCCCGGACTGTGTGTTGGGGGTTGTGGACTGCGGGGGTGCATGAGAGTGTCTCCCCCCCCGGCTCATGGCTCCTGTTTGAGACCTGAGGTCCCCACCTACAGAGACATTGACGCTAAGCCATAGAACAAGCGCGTCACGAGGGAAGAAAGGCAGACACAGTGAGCACAGGGCGAAAAGCACCGCGGCTGACCCAGATAACTTGCTTTCAGCGAAAGTGGTGCATGACTTCACGAGGCCTCCAGGGTGAATAGCCAGCCGATGCAGGCTCTACTATTGCACAGACGGTAACGCACAATCACCCTGATTTGAAGCCGCAAAGCACTGTCTCTACTCTAAGAAGCCCAGGACAAATCGTAACATGAGCATGTGCTGCGGGGAAGCTATTGCTCCAAGCCTAAGAGCCCCAGCAGCCTACAGCCAGCACAAGTAGGCATGTCTCTGAGTTCCCTGCAGGCCAGGCAAGGAGAGATATAAACGCAGCGCGAGAGCCAGAACATGACCTAGCAGATCTGCTCTGTGACGATTGCAGATAGAAACTGAATCCATCACCTCCCCTACATAGTGCCAAAAGGCCGACACAAGCTCAAAAAACTGGACCATATACTCCCTAACCAAACAGCAGCAGCCTGACGGCCAATAACAACACAGAGGGCAGGGTACTAGGCGAAATTAGAACCCTGAGTGCTGTGCAGAGATATCCGTGCTAAGGAACTAGAAATAGGACGGATACACATTCGAACTTCCAGCACCCAGCCCTCCCAACAAGATCCAGAATAGACAGCTGGATAACTCAACATAAAGCTAACAGTATGGGGAAGGCTGACGGGAAACAAACTAAACTGCCATTCGAAGCTCGTAAGTCCACCAGAACGCAAGCAGACTCGGAAGGCGACACGGCAGACGCATCTACCGCAGGCGCACACACCTCGACAGAGGACCTGAAAGAACTCCTCCTCATCATGAAATCCAGCCTCTCTATAGAGGCCAAAATGGACACCATGTGCACACGAATGGACAATATCACACACAAGCTAGATCAGCATGACGAGCGCCTTAAGGAAGCGGAACAGCATCTCGGACCTTGAAGATACCTCCACTGGACGTAAGGAGCAAATACTAAACATGGAAAGAGTTTTGAAAGTGATAGCAGCAAAAAATGAAGATTTAGAATCCAGGTCACGAAGAAACAACCTTAGAATTCTTGGTGTGCCAGAGTCCACGAACACGGGCAAAATGGAAGAATATGTTGAGCGCCTACTCACCACACTGTTCGGCAGAGAAACATTTTCAGCGATGCTAATAGTGGAAAGAGAGGAGCGATCGCTGGCCAACCGACCCCCGGCGGGAGCGCCTCCAAGGCCGATAATCACTAGGATACTAAATGACCGAGACCGGGATGCAGCTCTACGACTAGCGAGAGAGAAACAGCCGTTATCGTTCGAAGGCACGGAGATAGCCATCTACCCAGACTTCACCATGGCGGTTCAGGAAGCTCGTAAATAATTTCTCCCCGTAAAGAAAAAACTCCGGCAGGCGAACATCACCTATGCCATGTTGTTCCCGGCACATCTAAGAATCACATACCAAGGCAAACAGCATTTTTTCACGAACCCCCAACACGTTAGCGATTTCCTTAAATCCATACTCAAACAGCCTTCCAGACATGACTCTTCCTCAAGCCCAACCAGGTCTACTGCTGCTTTATCGGACATTGAATGAAGAAAATATTAAGATACGCTCACCGGACACCCATGGATACAGACTCAGACAAATGCTGGTGGGCATGTAGACACTTGCTCTAAGCCCACACAGAAGACGCAATGAAAACAAACATGGGGATGAAAACTGGAACCACTGCATGGATCTTCCCTCAGAAGTGTATCTGGCCATTCGGGCATGCGGGTCATCATACCCTTTCCTGAGCGCCCTTGTATATCCGAAGGAACACTGTGTCGCCCTCTTGACTCTACCCAGAAGGAAATCCCTAATATGAACTGGACCTTTGTTGACGAAAAAGTTACTATGCGCTCCCCTGTTGGGGACGCAGGTTTGGGATTGGCTGGGAGGGAGGGGGGAACATGCATCACAGCAGGATTGGGCTGCTGTTGTGGGAGGGGGAGGGAGGGCAGGAAAATGTACGACACGAGATGACAACATGACCACAGTTGACCAGACTAGCGTAACTCTGACACAGGACATAACCACTACACCCAACATGAGATTAAACACAAGCACTCGATATGAACCGTCCTGGTCCCCCTAGGTATAATATACTAATATGGAATAGCGCTGCCTAGGAAACCCCCGCAAGCGCAGGCATATCCTAGCGTACTTAGATAGACATAACATACAATGCGCTATGCTACAGGAAACACATCTTTGTCCCTCGGCTCCAACTACATTCGTGGCCCTATGGGCAACGCACCGTTGCTTCTTCTCATATTCAACATACGCGCGGGATACAACAATATTAATCAAAAATAGTCTTCCTTACATAGCTATGGACTCACAAATGGACCCACACGGTCACTATTGCATCATGTGGGGGAACGTGGCTTCCCAATCCATAACATTCGTCTGCTGTTACGGACCCAACATTGACGATCCCAAATTTTTTCATATCCTATGGGGGAAAATTCTGGATATTGGCTCCACCCATGTAGTATGGGTCGGGTATTTCAATATTGCATTAGGTCCGGAAATGGACCGGTCACACCCACAGTCACACCACTACACAAACACTCAACGCCATCTAAAAAACATCACTATAGAAGACGGATTGATAGATGCCTGGAGGAATCTACACCCGACTGAAAGAGAGGGCACCTGCCACTCCACAGCGCACTCATCATGGTCGCGCATTGATGGTTGGTTCCTGTCCAGAGGTCTGAAACCATGGCTAACCCAAGCAATGTACTTACCCCGCACCTATTCTGGCCACTCTCCTGTACTGTTGACTCTTACCCCACCATGCGGGGACTCGCCATATCGGTCTTGGCGGCTACCTACGCACGCCCTATTGGACACTGTCTTCCGGTCCGAATCGGAACAGGAGATAGAAGAGTTCTTCCCACGCAACATAAATTCAGTGTCACAATATTCCACAGTGTGGGAAGCATTCAAAGTAACCATTCGCGGGATATGTATTGCTAAAGGGGGTGGGATATTGAAAGATATACGAAGCACGCTTCAGAAATTGGAAAAATATTTAAAACATCTAGAAGCCCAAATGCAATCAGCACCCACCACAGAGGTACAAAAACTAATCAGAGAGGTGATGATGGAATACCAGGAGCAAGCAGACAGGTAATGTAAATTCAGGGGGAAATATCACCACGCCCGGCAATACGGGGAGAGAGAGAGACCAGGGAAGGCACTAACAGAACTGACCCAGCCACCTAGGTTCTCGACTACTATCCTTGAGATAGCCGATGGTGACGGACAGCTACACAGATACACCCCGGACATATTGGCCACGTTTCATACATTTTACAGTACACTATACACATCACACAGGACGCAGCCGGTAAAATTTGTACCGTACTTCGAAGATACAGCACTGGGGTGTCTGGGGGATGCCCAAAGGGAGTTTCTCTTGGCGGATTTTGAAGATGACGAAATTCGAGCCGCGATCATGCAATTACGGTCTGGACGGGCCCCAGGCCCTGACAGGCTCACAGCTGAATTTTACAAACCATTTAATGCCACACTCATCCCAATTCTTAGACACGTCTATGAAGAAGCAAGGGAAACAGGTGTCCTTCCCCAAACAATGCGCGAGGCACACATCATATCCCTCCTCAAACCCGAGAAAGCGGGAGATTACTGAGATTCATACAGACCGTTATCCCTCATTAATTGCGATGCTAAAATCCTAGCCATAATAGTGGTGAATCGCATTAGACCTCTCATGAGCGCCTTGGTGCTGCCAGATCAATCGGGCTTTGTGCCTGGCAGAGCAACATTGCACAGCCTTCGGACCCTGTTTGCTGTCCTACAGGACATTGATCCGGAAGCGAATGCGGTGGCAGTCTTTCTAGACGCCACCAAAGCCTTCGCCTCTTTAGAATGGGACTGCCTGGCTTGTGTTCTTAGACGGATGGGATTCCCATACCCTTCTTGGCCTGGATCCAGCTACTCTACACCAAACTGCAGGCTAAAATACTAATCAATGGGATTTGCTCTGCTGGTTTCAGCGTTGCTAGGGGAACGAGGCAGGGCTGCCCTCTGTCGCCCCTCCTCTTCGCGCTCGCGATGGAGCCGTTGGCAGCCAAACTGTGTCAACATCATCGAGAACATGCTATCATTTACCCCGAGCGACAAATTTTAATCTCTTTATACGCTGATGATCTCACCCTGTAGCTTCGGGACCCTGAGGAAAGCCTCAATCCGGTATTACGTGAATTCATACAATTCGGTATGTATTCAGGAATCAACATAAATTGGAGCAAATCTCAAATCTTTCCCCTCACTGACACGGCCAACAAGTTCGACCCGGACTATCCCTTGGCCTGGTGCGACAGCGCAGTCATATACCTGGGTATTGTGGTGACAAGAGACAGAGAAGAATTAATGAGAGCGAAGTATGGGCGGGTGCTAGACGCGCTAACAGATAAGATCACCAGATGGATCGCTATGCCATTATCGCTGGCAGGGAGAGCATCACTGATTAAAATGGTAATTCTCCCCAAGTTATTGTATCTCTTCATCCACATCCCATACGCCCCCAGTAAACAATTCTTTAAAACTCTTAAATCCCAGCTCATTTGACTTACCTGGGGGGGAAAACAATCTAGATTAAAATGGAAAGAAATGACTCAAACATTAATCGCCGGAGGGTTTGAAATTCCAGATATGGAACTTTATTTCTGCTGTGCCCAAGCTCACTATGCTACATATTGGATGAACCCACCGCCATACATGCCCCACCTGGCAGTCGAGAATGGGCACATGGCGCCAGTCCCCTACTCGGCCTATTTGAGCTCATCGGTCGCCCACAAATGTAAGAATCCGACTACAGTCGACTGCACAAACAGAGCTTGGCGTGATATAGCCAACCACCTCACACTTAATATAATGTACTCCCCTCTGCTGCCTCTCCAAGGGAGAATGGATCTCCCCGTTACACAGGAGGGAGGCTGTCGACAGATGCTTCGGAAATTTGCAGCACTGACCTGGGGGGACTTGTATAAGAATGGGAGGTTTTGCACCCGGGAGGAATTCTTCGGGGACATTTCACCAACCTCCATGGAACTCTTTATGTATGTCAGACTCTGGCAAGACATTAAAGCCCTCACCCCAGAATTCCCAAATGAACCACCCATCATGACCCTTTTACACGCCCTGCTACAGAAGCCCACCCCCACACATGTCGTTTCCATGTTTTATCGCACCATCCAAACAGACAGCCCACACGAAACTCCTGCAGCGCGAGCGCGCTGGGAGGAAGAATTGGGCTTCCCCTTAAGTGACGACCAGTGGACGTTCTGCTGTCAACAGACTGGAAAAGTATCAGCCAACAGCAGGCTGCGGATTATCCACGATAAATATTTACATCGCCTGTATTACACGCCTACAAAACTTCTGCGCTTTCACTTGAGAGACACTGATAACTGCGATAGATGTGGGAGGGGGGGCGCCGACTTTCTACACCTGGCCTGGGAGTGCACCCCTGTCTGGAAATACTGGGCCAAGGTGCTCAAGGCACTTGATCAGATGACGGGATCGCACATACCCGACACGCCACTTGTCACACTGTTGTGATGCACAAAGGACCTAGATGCCCCGTCCAGGAGATACGTTTCCTTAGCACTCCTGCTGGCCAAGCGCAGGGTCGACTGCAGGTGGGGGAGGGGGAGAGCACCCAAATTTAAAGAATGGTAAATTACCTCATATTCTGTCAAGAACAATTGAATACATATGCTGAGCTGATGCCGCCCACATCTCGTTCAAGGGACATATGGAATCCTTTGAAACTGTACCTTCTAGAACACACAGATACAGTTGAGGCTGTAATTGAAAACCCCGCACACTCACAGGCGACAGAGGATGATCATTAAATGGGACATAGGGGCAGCAGGAGGGGATGAATGGGTCTTGGGATGGACTGGGATAATGAACATGAGCGAATTCCCAATGTGGGGTGCTATGAGCCATAGGAAATGTCATTGCTTTACTGGTTATGTAATCGCTTGAAGAATCTCTGACAAATGGTCCTAGCTGTGCTACCAATTTTGTTTGGAAAAAGTATGTACTTTGCTATGTCGTATGGCTAAGCTACAACCTGTTATGTTCACTTGCAACTAAAACTTAATAAAACATTTTTTTTTTAAATACCTGTATGAGAGTGCTGAAAGCACCCTTCTGCTCCAGCACCTTCAAATGCCCCTGCACAACACATGGAGCAGCAGGAGATGCCCGTGTTTTTTTTAAGATCCATTTCACGGAGGAACAAATCAAGGAGATGAAAGAGGGGGTAAGAGCCATTGGTTGATGTAATGGTTTTCAGTAAGTGAGGAGGGGCGAGACAGAGACAAAGAGGGAATAAGAGAGAGGGGGAGGGGCAGCAGCAGAGGGGGGAAGTGAACTCTAGGGGGATATTCAAAAGAATGTGTGCTAAATATCACCAGAAAATGTTAACGCAACTTTACACATCGCAGACTATCACGGGAAAATAACCCCGTGTTAACCTGGAATTCACAACACGGCGGTACCATGCGATAGTCTCCCGAAACCGCGGCCAATGTCCGCGATACAACCACCGCGACGGAGATAAAAACACAAACCCCAACACCAAAAAACATGCGGTGAGCCCATTCGCGAGGAGGAAAGCAGCGATAAACAGTGCAAGGCCCGCAACACATATACGGCATGCGGGAATAAGCACAACAAAAACAGGAAAAAGAAAGACAAACTAAACAGAAAACAGCGAAGCACAATGGAGGCAGTCAGAGCCAGCACACAACCCCACAAGCACCATTGGCAACAAAACATCAGACATGGCAGGCCATCGTGGACAAGGTGAATGCGGCCCGAGAGCGGAGGAGGACAATGGCAGAAAACCAGAACAGCTGTGTTAGAAATGGGATCTCTGGTTGGCTAAGGCTTGCGCCAAAGCCAGGCAGAGACCACCACTCTAGTCAGGGCGAGGGAGTTACACGCCAAAGATAACCCCTGCTCACCCCCTTGGTAGCTTAGCACGAGCAGTCAGGCTTATCCCGGAGGCAATGTGTAAAGCGTTTGCGCAACACACTCACACAGCAGCAACACACTAGGCACACCACAAAAGGAACTCCACACAAGGTTATATAAAAAATAGCCTTTGTATTGTCATAAATACATTAGAAACATAATCACATAATATACACTGTGCCAACTGGCACTTGGCAATATTCACAGGGGAATTATATACAGGACCAGGCCAATCGGGCCACGGTCAGAACCATCAGAACAGGTAAGTAAAATGTAAACCACAACCAGTAATTACTGGCAAAAATACTGTACTCAGCATCATATCAGGCGCAAAACACATTATGCGCCAACCTCATAAGCATAAACCTATTATGTAATAACCTCCTAATCCTGAATCACGCTAGGGGCATAAATCACAGTAGAAAGTAACCTCATCACATAGACCACAGTAGAGATATAAACCAGGGTGCATAAATCACAGTTCCTCCGCACCACATAAATCCCATGTAGAGCCTGGTGCCCTAACAACCTAGCGCAGCCCCCCGGGCCAACTGGCCTTCTCAGAGGGCTCCAATGCCCTATGTCCCAGTAGTCAGGGCTTAGCTGCCAATGCAGCAGAATCCCAAAAGTGCGCAATTGCGCAAGCCTAAACGTGGCAACTGTCCACTAATTGCTGGGCAGCTGTGAAAACAGAGGGGGGGTATGGGCACTCACTGTGCCAACTGCCCTCAAAAGGCAATGCCCAACAACGTTGCAACTGCACGCTTTCTCTCTCGCGGTGCAGCTGGAGAATTAGGCTTGGCCCCACTGTGCCTTCTGAGCCCCCACTGGGACTCAGAAACAATAGTGCCCAAAAGAGAAATAAGCACTGGCACTCTCCGTGCCTGGGGAGCCCCACTCCAAGACTCTGAAACACAAACTTGCCCCCAAAGGAAAAGTGCACTGGCACCACCGTGCCGCTTGGGTCCCACTCCAGGACTTAGAAAACAAAAAGTGCCCCCTACGTTGCAGCTGCCCGTGCTTGTGGCGCAGCTGTGCAAGGAAACCGGCACTGGCACTGGTGTGCCCCCTGGACCCCCGCCGGGGCCCTATAAACACTGTGCCCCACGTTGGAGCGGCCCGCACTCCTGCGGGACCGCTCAGGAAGCCTGGGAACACCGACAGTGTTCAAAGTAAAGCCCCACTCACCGGGGCTGCTCAGGACACCTCTCGCGGGGGAAGTCTCTCTGTGCTGGGAGACCTGGAGGCTCCGGTCCTTCCGGTTTCTTTTGTGGATGCTCCTCACTGCGGGGTGGGCTCCCGCACACCGGCAGACTTCGTTCCGGCTGGGCAGCATTTTCTCTCTTCCCCTCAGCAGAGGGAAGCGGAAAAAGAGCCCTTGAGGCTCCGGCTCCGCTACGTAAGCCGGCCCCGCCCCCAGTCAGGCACGAAGGTTGCCTGGCTTCCGCGTCGGGCCGGCGGCTTCACTGTGGCAATGCGGGGTGGGCACCCGCTTCTTTTAAAAATGCATACAGCGGGGTAGGCTCCCGGGCAGAACAAAGGCAATTGCGGGGTGGGCTCCCGCTGGCATTAAAAACCCAAAAGCGGCAGAAACGCGGGGTGGGCTCCCGCCGAAGCACACCACAACGCGGGGTGGGCTCCCGCTTGATTCCTGCGCAACTCGGGGGAATCCCTACGCCAAGGATTCCCTCTCTCCATGCAGCGCAGCACTGCAGACCCAAACCAAACGCTCCTCTGTTTGGTACTTTAAATATAACGCTCACAAGGCGCTAGGAGCCACAGTTCCAGCAGTCAGGAAAAAGTCCTTGGGGCTGGGGACACCCCAGCAGAGTGCAGCCAGGCAGGCCAGCACGCAGGGACCCCCAAGAAGCTGCAGTTGGGTCCCACGGCGGTTCCTCCTGGCAGAGTGTCTCCCCCAGCCCAGGTAAGCACAGAACAGAACTTTTTCATGGGGTCACAGCCCCTTCTTTTATACACCCTTTTCCTTTGTGACACAGCACAGGGCTGGGGGAAAACCAGATGCAACTGGTTTGGGGGAGCTTTGGAGCACTTTGTTTTGCCCAAGCTCCTCTTCCCTTTCAGAGGGTAGGCTAGGGACATCAGACGCACCACAGGGGCGGAGCCAGCATTGGGGAGGGAAGGCACAACCCTATTCAGGTCCCAGGTGCAACTCCTCCCTCCCATCTAGATGCAGATCTCTCTATTCAGCCCTGCGCTGACTCACCCTGCCCCTCCTGGAGCCACACACACCTCCCAGCCCCTGTCACTCACAAAGCCAGACATGCAATTCACATCAGGCAGGCAGACACACAGCACACAGAAATGCCAACTTCTAAAAGTGGCACTTCTCCACTAGTCACAACAAATCTGCGCACACCATTGCGCAGCATTTATTCTCACGAGTTCGCACATACTAAACTCGCCCCTGCACTCCTCTCACACCAGGAATTACCATGGACACACATATCCCCCATGCCTTCCTATGGGAGGGCAGGCCCATCTCACCACACGCACTCAGAGTGCGCACGCACTTTACACTGGGACACAGTGCTAAAGTGCGCAGAGGCCTAAAACCACCAACACTACACAGGGAAAAGGCTAGGAGACAGGCAAAAAGTTTAGGGGTGAACCTGCCAAAAGGGCCAAGTCCAACACAACCCCCTTCCAGCCAAAACGCAGGGCAGACCAATCACCACTGTGATGGGCTTCCCTGCTTGGGGCGATAGAACACGGACGCGGGCCCGCAACTGCAGGGACACCCTCCTGTTCTACGCCACGGTGAACCCATGTGGTTCCTTCTGAAAAAGCTGTCCGGAGCAACCGGGCTACTCCCACTGGTACTCCCTAGCTGTCCGCGGCCAGGACCAGGCCCTAGGCCACCCAGATGCCACTGGTCCTTGCCCATTCACAGAGTGGGGGTAGTAACCCCTGGCACATAGTAGCCATTCTCCACTCTTCCCTCATCAGGGCAGGTCTAGACTGCCACTGATCTTCCAGCCTAGGGTCTGCACCCTCAGGCAGACCAGAAGTCACGGGTGAGGCTCTCCTCCCACTACCTCTCCTTCTAGGGTTCCGCCCTCTCCTCCTTGGAGAAGCAACCTCAGAACACAACTCTCCCACCAGTTCAGGACCTCTCTCCAACAACTGGTCTCCCAACCTAGGGTCTAAACCCTCAGGTTGCACCGGGGTCAGAGGCGAGGACTCCCTCCCTCTGCACCCCCTTCCAGAGTTCTGCACCCTCCCAACTGGAGCGGTACCCCTGGAAGATGAACCGGTCAGGACACTGGTTACAGATGTCCTTTCCTCCAGGTCAGGCGGATCCTGAACCTGGCCTCCCAACCTTGGGGCTGAACCCCACGGCTGAGCATTTGCCTGGCACACCAGGACTTCCGGGGGCGCACACAGCAGCCCCCCAAGGGTAACACATGACTCATGTGTTGCGTGACAGTCTGCGTGGCGCAGACCTCCCGACCCCTGTCCATCTGACAGTGCGCAGAGATCCCCCACGACAGAAGTGGTGTCACCATGGTCACTTCTATGAGACTCAGCCCTTCTGGCTGATCCCTGACCCACTGGCTCTTCCACTGGGGAACACAGCCCCATGTCACCCCTCTCTCTGGACTTCTGTACCCTCCCAACTGGAGCAGCACTGCCAGGCTCCAGAACCACTGGAGCTCTATTTACTGACGCTCCAGGTTCTCCAGACACTAGGAGATCCTCCTCAAATGGACTAACAGGACAGCCTAGGCTCCCAACCTGGTGTTCCCTGAAGAAACCATCCAGGTTCTGAGACTGGGTTTCGGGCACCTGGGGACACTCAGTCCCACACTCACTCCTACTCCACTGAGACAGGACGTGAGCCCCTACACCCCTCCCACTATACTGGGGCCTAGCTGGGCTACTCTGAACCTCTTCCCCAATACAGGACTGGAAGATACCTGAGCCACTACTTTTGGGATCACTCCCCAATGCCTCTTCAGAACCTCGGGCCACCACCCAGAGGTCTGCTTCCCATGCAAGATCCCATGGATCAGGGTGCCCACACTCCAACAGGTGTTGGCGCAACCCTGGAAAACAACAACTGAGCAGGTGCTCTTTTATAACCAGATTGAACAGTCCTTCAAAATCCTGTTCCGTGGTACACTTTACCCAGTCACTCAGTGCATCATTACAGTCATCCACAAACCTCCCCCAAGACTGGTGAGACAGTTTCCTACTGCCCCTGAACTTCAACCTGTACTCCTCTTCCTGGGAGCCAAGTACCATATTCTGGGAACTGGGAATGGGACTTCCTGCACTGGACTCCCTATTGCTGCCACCACTGGATCCCACCCTCACTGGTGAATCCAGACAATTGAAACTACTCTCAGGGGATAACCTACCCTCCAGAGCTAATTTCTCCCTGGCGAAGGCTCTCTCAGCCTCCGCCATCCTCTCCTGCGCTAAGACCCTCTCGGTCTCTAGCTTTTTCTCCTCCACACTCAGCTGCGCTATCTCCTTGGTATGCTCTAACCTGAGCTTCTCCAAAGCCAGCTGATGCTCCCTTTCTTCCCTCCTATCCACCCACTCCTCTGGGGACAGGGAAAGGGATGGGGCACTGCCCCCGACACTGGACCCAGCAAGGGACTCCCTATCCATGGGGTCCTCACTATCTACTGGCGTCCCTGTCCTGTCACTTTCTTCCTCCTCTTCAGACTCCTCAGGGCCCCCCACCCTCTTGGCGTGCGGCCAGGGCCCTCTTCTCCTCATTGCACTCACGTTCCCATTCATCCTTTTGCCATTGGATCAGGTTCTCCCTAAGTTTTGACTGGGTGTCTGACCCACACACTGCTATGTCTCTCTCCTTACAGAAATCCACCAACTCCCACATGCTGTATCTAAACAGACCACAAAAATTAAAAGCAGACTCCATTTTGGCAGGACGCTCAGGGACACGTGCAACACAGGAGACCTAGGTTTCTGAGCTGAAGCAAGAGTACACAATTTACAAATGACACTTTTTAGGAGAAGAATAAAATAACTAAAACTCAGAAACAATAATCCCCAAACACGTGATTATCTAAATGCAGAGTTTGTAGTGCAACCAGTTGTCGCTGTGGTACTGCGCAAACGCAAGTCCTATCCTCACCGCTGACAACCAATGTTAGAAATGGGATCTCTGGTTGGCTAAGGCTTGCGCCAAAGCCAGGCAGAGACCACCACTCTAGTCAGGGCGAGGAGTTACACGCCAAAGATAACCCCTGCTCACCCCCTTGGTAGCTTGGCACGAGCAGTCAGGCTTATCCCGCAGGCAATGTGTAAAGCATTTGTGCAACACACTCACACAGCAGCAACACACTAGGCACACCACAAAAGGAACTCCACACAAGGTTATATAAAAAATAGCCTTTGTATTGTCATAAATACATTAGAAACATAATCACATAATATACACTGTGCCAACTGGCAGTAGGCAATATTCACAGGGGAATTATATACAGGACCAGGCCAATCGGGCCACGGTCAGAACCATCAGAACAGGTAAGTAAAATGTAAACCACAACCAGTAATTACTGGCAAAAATACTGTACTCAGCATCATATCAGGCGCAAAACACATTATGCGCCAACCTCATAAGCATAAACCTATTATGTAATAACCTCCTAATCCTGAATCACGCTAGGGGCATAAATCACAGTAGAAAGTAACCTCATCACATAGACCACAGTAGAGGTATAAACCAGGGTGCATAAATCACAGTTCCTCCGCACCACATAAATCCCATGTAGAGCCTGGTGCCCTAACAACCTAGCGCAGCCCCCCGGGCCAACTGGCCTTCTCAGAGGGCTCCAATGCCCTATGTCCCAGTAGTCAGGGCATAGCTGCCAATGCAGCAGAATCCCAAAAGTGCGCAATTGCGCAAGCCTAAACGTGGCAACTGTCCACTAATTGCTGGGCAGCTGTGAAAACAGAGGGGGGGTATGGGCACTCACTGTGCCAACTGCCCTCAAAAGGCAATGCCCAACAACGTTGCAACTGCACGCTTTCTCTCTCGCGGTGCAGCTGGAGAATTAGGCTTGGCCCCACTGTGCCTTCTGAGCCCCCACTGGGACTCAGAAACAATAGTGCCCAAAAGAGAAATAAGCACTGGCACTCTCCGTGCCTGGGGAGCCCCACTCCGGGACTCTGAAACACAAACTTGCCCCCAAAGGAAAAGTGCACTGGCACCACCGTGCCGCTTGGGTCCCACTCCAGGACTTAGAAAACAAAAAGTGCCCCCTACGTTGCAGCTGCCCGTGCTTGCGGCGCAGCTGTGCAAGGAAACCGGCACTGGCACTGGGGTGCCCCCTGGACCCCCGCCGGGGCCCTATAAACACTGTGCCCCACGTTGGAGCGGCCCGCACTCCTGCGGGACCGCTCAGGAACCCTGGGAACACCAACAGTGTTCAAAGTAAAGCCCCACTCACCGGGGCTGCTCAAGACACCTCTCGCGGGGGAAGTCTCTCTGTACTGGGAGACCTGGAGGCTCCAGTCCTTCCGGTTTCTTTTGTGGATGCTCCTCACTGCGGGGTGGGCTCCCGCTCACCGGCAGACTTCGTTCCGGCTGGGCAGCGTTTTCTCTCTTCCCCTCTGCAGAGGGAAGCGGAAAAAGAGCCCTTGAGGCTCCGGCTCCGCTACGTAAGCCGACCCCGCCCCCAGTCAGGCACGAAGGTTGCCTGGCTTCCGCGTCGGGCCGGCGGCTTCACTGTGGCAATGCGAGGTGGGCACCCGCTTCTTTTAAAAATGCATACAGCGGGGTAGGCTCCCGGGCAGAACAAAGGCAATTGCGGGGTGGGCTCCCGCTGGCATTAAAAACCCAAAAGCGGCAGAAACGCGGGGTGGGCTCCCGCCGAAGCACACCACAATGCGGGGTGGGCTCCTGCTCGATTCCTGCGCAACTCGGGGGAATCCCTACGCCGGGGATTCCCTCTCTCCATGCAGCGCAGCACTGCAGACCCAAACCAAACGCTCCTCTGTTTGGTACTTTAAATATAACGCTCACAAGGCGCTAGGAGCCACAGTTTCAGCAGTCAGGAAAAAGTCCTTGGGGCTGGGGACACCCCAGCAGAGTGCAGCCAGGCAGGCCAGCACGCAGGGACCCCCAAGAAGCTGCAGTTGGGTCCCACGGCGGTTCCTCCTGGCAGAGTGTCTCCCCCAGCCCAGGTAAGCACAGAACAGAACTTTTTCATGGGGTCACAGCCCCTTCTTTTATACACCCTTTTCCTTTGTGACACAGCACAGGGCTGGGGAAAAACCAGATGCAACTGGTTTGGGGGAGCTTTGGAGCACTTTGTTTTGCCCAAGCTCCTCTTCCCTTTCAGAGGGTAGGCTAGGGACATCAGACGCACCACAGGGGGCGGAGCCAGCATTGGGGAGGGAAGGCACAACCCTATTCAGGTCCCAGGTGCAACTCCTCCCTCCCATCTAGATGCAGATCTCTCTATTCAGCCCTGCGCTGACTCACCCTGCCCCTCCTGGAGCCACACACACCTCCCAGCCCCTGTCACTCACAAAGCCAGACATGCAATTCACATCAGGCAGGCAGACACACAGCACACAGAAATGCCAACTTCTAAAAGTGGCACTTCTCCACTAGTCACAACAAATCTGCGCACACCATTGCGCAGCATTTATTCTCACGAGTTCGCACATACTAAACTCGCCCCTGCACTCCTCTCACACCAGGAATTACCATGGACACACATATCCCCCATGCCTTCCTATGGGAGGGCAGGCCCATCTCACCACACGCACTCAGAGTGCGCACGCACTTTACACTGGGACACAGTGCTAAAGTGCGCAGAGGCCTAAAACCACCAACACTACACAGGGAAAAGGCTAGGAGACAGGCAAAAAAGTTTAGGGGTGAACCTGCCAAAAGGGCCAAGTCCAACAAGCTGGAATGATGCGAAACGCACAAACAAGCACAAACACGCCAACAACCACAAGGCAGCAATGCACACCGGAGGTGGGAGTCCAGCGCCACACCAGGAGCTGGATGACATGGAGGAAATGGTGTCCACCACATCAGTCTGGAGATGGTGGCAGGACTCGGGGCCCGGAAACTGCTTAAAATCAACAGACACAACAGCAACAGGGAGAGGAACCACCAGGGACTGGGGGTACGTGACACACACATTGGCATACAAATAAACACTCAACACAGTTGGAGACATGTGAACGTGCGGAAACTTTATCAACAATTGCGTGTCAGTACGGCCAAGGGAAGTGCCACGACATGCAGACCAATGCAGCAGCATGTCTGAATGAGGAACGTTGGAAAGCGCCCATGTCCACCCCGGAGGAGTCCATCACCAACACAAGTCATTGCCAACCCGCTAATGTTGTACACGCATGGATCAGGAGTCCAGGCCAATGCAGCCATGTCCACTGTCTCCCAGGGACATGTGACCAGATCCCCAACATGCAACCAGGCGTCGGGACACGTGCAATGGGTCACATGCAGTCCTGGCTGCAGGTACCTGGTCACTCATCCATGAACGAGAGTGCAGCAGCGTAGGCCAACATTTCCAATGCGAGATCATTGTCCACCACATCTGACATGTCGGCGACGTAACCCATCAGCTGTCCCGGACAGATGTGCTCACTCCAACCCCTGGCCCCAATATGCACGAAAGCCCAATCAGGGAGCGGCTCAATGTGGTCACTGCACATGACGACTCCTGCAATCTCCCAGGTCCAGTTCCCAGCATGCATGCCAAACATCCAGGCATGCCATAAACGGGCATCACGGTGACACTCCTGGTCGTGGTCCAACAGGGGGCACACACACAAGTCAAAATCCAGGTCAGCTACCGTTACGTTGGAGAGGCAGACATCCATGGACCACTCGAATATGCACGAGCGACAGTGCAGCACAGGCTGAACGCAGGTGACGTTGGCAATGCGGAAGCTCAGCCTGTAACTGATCCGCAGCACTGCCAATGGCAGTGCCCCCAGTACATGCAGCAGACGTGCACGGTACAGGTCCACGTGACTGGAGTAGAGCATGTGTCCGGGATGGTCTGCCATTGCGTCAGTGGCTCTGCTTGAAGCGGCACTGTGAGGACCTGCGCCAGTCCTGTGGATGAAACGCCACAGCTCGGAGCAATGAGCAGTGTCTGTGTGCAACGGGTGCAGGCCTGGGGTGTGGTGGGAGTACGAGTGAAGGCCATGTCACGCACGCAAACTACGACCAAGGACTTCTGCGTGTGGGATGTGTACACGTTGGCCTCACGTCTGGCAGTGCGTAGTGTGGTAGTCGCCTGGAAATGCTATCCGATCTGTCAGGGGGTGCTGGGCACATGCAAGTCACATCTAGGAGCTGCAGATATGCTACCGCCAGATAGTGCGGACAAAGGACCATTCATCCCTACAGTAACTGCACCATCTGCATGCATTCAGGAGACGTGCAGAGGACTGCCATGGGTGTGGTGGGATGTCTGCGACCCTGGGAATCATGGATGATATGCCCAGCACGTGGCACATGTGCGGCCTCACTGTGTGTTACGTTGCCTCACAGCTGCTCCACCCTCCCACGAGCCCCCACACTTGTGTGCCCTGCGCGGTTGTATCATGTGCACTCCTACGGCACACCATTGTAATGCCTGTCCCTGCATGTCCAGCGGCATGCCACCAACACCGTGACGCTGGCCTTTGAAGGTGTGCGGCCAAGTGAGTGTAGGCCAATGCTCCGGACAGGGCGGACACAAGTGTACAGTCCATGGCTGGCTGTGATCACGCTGCGAATGAGGCTAGGCAACTGACTCATGCAGCCGCAGGACTGATACACAAAACACTTGGCATGCATGTGCCAAGACCCCGAGCGGTCTTGCGCTCCTACATTTCCCCGTCCGTGTGGGCCCGCCCTCCTGGTGCATGCTACATTGCAACATCGACTACTGTGGCCCTGGTGGCGACAACACCCCAACACAGAGACACACTTACCGCACTTCCTGCCCAAGGCCTGGTCCGAGCCACGCCCTGCTCCCTCTGCCAAATCAGCACACCCCTGCGCTGACCTGACGTACGCCGGACCAGCACACGCCGCTTGTGCATGCAGGGGGGGGCGGGCGAAGCTACATGTCCAAGGTCACTGCCAATGCTGAGGTGACATGGTATCGTCCGCTGAAGACAGCACACTGTGATGTTGCAGGGCCCGTGCCCATCATGCTGACACAATGACCACACAGACACACTTGCTCAGATGGTGTGAATGGCTACGGGCACGTGCGCCCAGCCACATTTATTAGTAGGCACACATATCTAGTGACACCTGTGTTGGATGTGTGTGGGGTGTGTGCACACCAGCCGGCAAGGGCTGCCTGGTGCAGTCAGAAATCGACAACAGTGTACATCGTAAAGGACACAACCATTCAACTGTAAAGGACCCATGACCTGAGCTGCACAGAGTTAGTGGCCCCGGATGCACAGCGTCCTGCACGGGCCTACCGCCACGGGCCGCTGACTTGCGGTGCACTGGGGCAGGGTCACGAGAGCAGAGCAGGTTCCCGCAGATGACTAGGGGGGTTGTCGCAGAGTGTCTCGGTGGACAGTGGAAGGTGTACCCCCAGGGCATGATGCCGAGGGCAGAACCACGCTGAAACAGTCACCATGGTGGAGATGAGTGGAGCAAACACATGTCGGACACCAAGTCCGTCCCAGCCAGATGATGATGCAGACAACCCCCAGGTCATGGACTCAGACGCCACCAAAGTTCAACCAGAGAGTGCCCATGAGTCATTGCGCACAGAGTTAGTGGCACCAGTGCTGATAGGGGATGCCGCCTGCGATGAGGCGTGTCCAATGGCGTGGACTCCTCCATATCTTACCCAGGACACAGTTCCACATGTGTGGCCTACAGGACCGCAGTGTAGGCCTGAGGCAGCGGCCAGCAGGGGCCATTCACCGAGTGTTGCCGGCTTAGGTTGGATGGTCCCACCGGCCTGCGTTGTTCAGGCTCAGTGGCAAACGGGACGCGGACTTGCGTTGCACAGGGTTAGTGGCACCAGGTCAGTTGTTGCTAGTGTTCGGTCACCTCCGTAACGAGGATCCGGCTTTCATCCGGACTGAACCGCATCTTCCTCTTACTCCTCTCCATGCGTTCACTTGTATGGACTCTGCCATCCATGAATCACGACTGGGTGCTGGATGTGGGGCCTACTGGACCGCAGTGTAGGCTGGGGGCAGCGGTCAGCACGGGCCCACAGACACGTGTCATGTGCTTGTGATGCATTTGTTGGCTCCACTGATAGCAGGGAGTTTAGTGATATCACCCCTGCAGTAGACATCTGGTCACTGCCATTCATGACTCAGGACACAGTTCCACATGTGGGACCCACTGGGATGCTGTGTAGGCCTGTGCCCTCATCCACGTGTCGCCGGCTTGCGTTGAACAGGGTTAGTGGCACCACGTGTCGCCGGCTTGTGTTGAACAGGGTTAGTGGCACCACGTGTCACTGGCTTGCGTTGAACAGGGTTAGTGGCACCACGTGTCACCGGCTGGCGTTGAACAGGGTTAGTGGCACCACGTGTCGCCGGCTTGCGATATGGAATTATGCCTCACTGATCGAAGAGAGTCTGGTGCTGTGGCTGCTGCCACGGACTTGGGGTCACTGCCATTCATGACTCAGGACACAGTTCCACATGTGGGACCCACTGGGCCGAGGAGGACGCAGGTGGAGTATGTAAATGTAAAAGGAGTAATGTGGGCCTGCACTGTGGAGGCCAGCGATGGTCTGCAGAGGCTGCAAAGTTCGCGGGCCTGGGGCCTGGAGCTTGCACCGGCATGTGGTGGGCCCTCTTTGACACACGCCGGTGTCGGCAGGTGAGCGGAGCCTCGTTGGTGCGCTGGGGCAGGCATGACGGGTCTGGGGCCCAGCGTCCTGGGGTGCAGCAGGCACACAGGGACGCAGGCCCCGCCGCGCTCGGCGCCGGACTCGTGGCGGGCTGAGAGGCGCCGCCCTGGCAGACGCGTTGTCCATTCCAAATGAGAACCACGCCCAGTGCGATGGGCTTTTTGTTCACACCTCTACGCAGGCCTAGCATACGCAGGTCCAACCCACTCCGCCCGCGGATTGCAGGGAGGGACGTAACGTGCGACATTTCCGCGTTCTGCCCCACAGCCTGTGGGGACATGGTAGCTTCCACTGGCCACTACACTCCATGCACCAGCAGTTGATCTCCACATGGCCATTTCCGTGATTTGCACACTGTGGTCTGTCCGGCATCTCCACGCCACATCTGGCATTGGGTAGGTTCACATTCCTTAGTCACTTGCCGCTCTCGCACATGCCTGCTCCATGCCTCTCCTCACATCGTGCTATTGTGTGTCTGTGGTGCCATACCGTGGCTGGGTTGTGGGCATGGAAGGCCAAGTTCCTGATGGAGTCGTGTTTTCGTGTCTGGTCGGTTGCCATGTTGTGTGTCATGTTGAATGTAGTTGTGCTGCGTGTCCATTGCCGGTGTCGTGAGTTGTATGACTGTGGTCTGGAGGTGTGTGGTGTGTTCATTTTGGACTTACCAACGGGCACTGCATTTCCATGGGTGCCATCCTGGGAGCACTGGATGATTCTGGACTGTCCGGAGATGTGAGAATCATGCACTCGGCCTGGGGAGTTGGCCACGACATTGTTGAGGTCCACTGTTGCCTGCACATTCATGATATGCGTGTGCTTTCTGTTGTGGTAGTTGTGTGCAGTGTCGGCAGGGGGCACGAGGGGTACATGTGTGCAGTTTATTGGCCCTGGCACCGGAGGGAATCCAGCTATGGCGTAGGGGCCTTGCTTGGTCTCCAGCAGGTCATGCGCAGTGTGGGTGAAGTGGAGGTGCTGGGGTACCAGGCAGTTGTTGGCATCCAGGACAGGTGTGATGACCTTGTATGGGGCTGGCTGTGTGACTCCTCCGACTCTGGCAGTTGTGGGTTGGATGGTACCAGAGGCCAACATGTGCTGCGCAGCCGGCAGCTTTGTCTGCGGAGGGATGTTGGTAGTCCGCTGGTTTGGGACAGTCAGCAGGTGGGGGATGTGGGTCAGGATGCGGGGGATGGTTGTCCTTTTGGGCCTGTAGTGGGCAATTGGCGTTGGGTCTGGGTGGCAGGTGCATTTCAGGTGGGTCCGCTGTCTTTGTGTACGCTGCCTCTGTGGTGTTCCTGGGGGGGGGTGCGGGACGGGTCCTGGGGTGGTGGCGGGCCTGGTGGGGGTGGGTGTTGTGTCCCTCATGGGTCTCGGAGCTGCATGATGATTGTCTCCATGGCATCTGTGGGTCTTCGGGTGTGGCTCTTGGCTGGGCTCCCTTTCATGCTGCAGGTAGTCGCTTAACACCAGCAAAAGGTAGGTGTTAAATCCCTGGTGCTACCGCGGCTTATCGCCTGTTTTTGGTTCGCATCGCAGATCTGGCAGTTTGTTGTGAAAGTGGTGTTGTGGTTTTTTCGTGTATTTTTGCACGGGAACGCCTACTCTGCATCTCATTAGGGTTAGTTGGTGGTGTCCACCGTGGTGTTAAATTTTGGGGCAGTTGTCGCGGGAATACTGGCGATGTCTACAGTTTGCACCCGCTTGTGAATGGGGTGTTAAATCTATCTCCACTTTTGATGAGTTAAGGTGGAGATAAATCGGAGATAAGTCCTTGTGAATATGCCCCTCTATTGTTTAAAGAAACGTGATAAAACAAAAGTAGTGCTTCACTGGCAAACTCTGTAAAGTGGCGCTAAAAAAGTGTTTTGTTGTGAATAAAATCAATCCGGCCACTTTTCGTATTTTTAACCTTTTTGTCTCCGATCCGAGGCTGTATTTTGGAATAGAAAAATGTCAGAAGTAGATAACATTTGCAGCCAAAGTGTTCCTTTTGTTTGGATCCATTTCACAGAGGAACATATCGAGTAAGGAGAGGATAAGAGCCGTTTGTTGAAACCATGGGTTTTAGCAAGTGTACTTCTAAAACTTAGTATATTACATTATGACTATTAGATATATAGTACAAATGCTACCAAAAGCAGGCCTCTTAGCTTCAATTGGTGCAAGTGACTTCCAGTCCATAGCTTTCCTATAAAACTGCACTACATAGCTTATGTTGCTGATGCATGTGTGCAAAGCATGCAGTACTGCTACGCGTGTAGCAGCTGTTCTGCGCACATGAAGGAGGGAATTCTGTACTGCTGTTCTGTCTTTCGCCTGCACATTGTGTTAGGGAACCTTGTGTACGTCTCATCTGCATCAATGAACCTTTGCACTCCACCAGCTGGAAGACGGATTCCCAGCTCCCCAGCTGCTGAATAAACACTGCGACTTAAACTAATGGCCTCAGGATTTCCCTCTCTGTTTATGAACTTTTAAAGAGGGCTTTGGACAAAGGCGGGAAAGCAGGCGAGTTACCGGAATTCCTGCTGCCGCTTTCAGTGTGTGATTGAAAAGCAGTAATGCAGGGATGAAAGGGGGTGGGGGGGAGCAGCGAACACCATGCCGAAACATTTGATGCAACAAAATCGAGGCAGGCTGCTAAAAGGCAGGCTGCTTTAAAAAACAAACAAGAAAATAAGTGGCTCAGAAAACTGCATTTACTAAAAAAAAAAAAAAAAAGTTTGCTTTTGAAGCTCCCGATGGCATAGCTTATAGAGCTGCCGACCTAGTGCCTGAGGAACTGGGTTCAAGCCTCAGTATCTGCTCTACAAAAAACATATCAATCCAAACAAGAACTGACAAGCCTCAGCAGAAAGTCAACATTTAAAAAAAATTAGTTCTCACACAGCTGAAGAACCAAAGCGTATGGAAACTGTACTTTACCGGTGTGCCTCAGCCTGAAGGGAAGTGAAGTATCGGCAAAGCTAACAAATTAGGAGGTAGCAAAGAAGGACAGTGGAGTGAACCAATGGTAAGTACTAAGTAGCAGGCGGGAAAGAAGTCAGATTATTGATTACAGCAGGTCTTGCACACAGCGCATGCGTGCTGTAGCTTGACCTAAAAACAAGTTGCTATTTGAAGGGGCAAATTGTTTTTAGTTATCAGAGGTTATGCTTATTACCAGTTAAGATCAATTTGAGTTTAACGTTTCACAAAACGATCTTTTAAGACACTAAATAAGCATTTTTTTTAAAAAAATTAATCCAGCTTTATATAACATTGTGGCTTTTTAGTTGCATTACACTGAACTCCATCGTAATTAACAGATCATTTATCTAGGAACAAATCATATTTTACCAGAAATGTTTAATTGTCATGGAACGTGCTTACTTTGCATTTGATAAATTGGATTCCTCTGTTTTGGTCTAATTGCCACATAATGACCGAACCAAAATTTGAATACGGGTGGAACCTCGCGGAAACCTACCATGACAGTTGTATTGAAATTTAGGCAGCTCAGTTCTGGTCGTGGTGATTCTGAGGAAACAAAGCTAGAATGTGATTACTTTTTTTGCAAGAATCGCAGACATTAAGAAATGGTAGTGCATCCCTTCTGTATTCAGTCAAATTGGCACGGTTTAAAAGCATGCTTGTTCTCTAATTTAGTGTCCCTGATTAAATGCCACGCATTAAATTCTTTTCATTCCTTGGAGGTTTTGTTTTGAGCTGGATGATGCATAATAGTTATTTTTTTATTCTTTGTTGCTTGCATCTGCAAGCCATCAATTTGTTCTTTCTTTTGCTTTCCAAGCAATCCCTTCCCAACCCAGATAACACACCATAATTAGATGGAAACTGCAAAGTGTGCAAACACTGCATGAACGCTGTACCATTAGCCTTTGGGGGGTTTCGTTTGTTTGTTTATGTGCAGTGACACCACATTCAGTCATGAATCTTATTATATTACATGCCAGTGGAAGCAAAACGAATAAAGGCAACGTTTTAATGCAGGAAACACAAAAGGCTGGTAAACTAGAATATTGAAATACTCACTGCAGGTGCCATGGCATGAATACAAACTATGGCAACATATCACTGTAACACGCTCAATGCAGGGGCCATTACAAAGCAAGATAAAACCGCGTGCAAATTGTATCGCTGTCATATTATACACAAACACAGAAACATTAAAATAGGAAATGAGAAACATTGATGCTATCAGCACGCACTGCTGCCAATGGTACTTCGTTGGTGCAAGAAAGGAAGAAATAGTGGGCGAGAAAATGAAAGACACCGTCATAAACAAACTCTACATATTTAAACAATATGCCCCACCACTTCCAATCACACACATTCAGTTCAGTAAACTTTAATTCGGCAGTTGCCTTAAAAAGGACATAAAATCAATAGAAACATCCAATAACATACATATTTTCCCGAATGCATGATTGCTAGGGTTTAGAGATATTTTTTATAAACATCACTGAACAATAAAATCATGTAAAGAATAACAGGTTTTAATTACGCCTTCTCAATACGTTGTTGCTGTTTATTCAGTAAAACCGACGTAAATATGGCTTGTATGACTTTCACAGCATGTGCATGCGTTAACCTAAGTTTGCATGAGCCAGCTTCCCAATATATGCACTGCACAATGACGTTAAATTATTGTACTTTTGAATTTGGCTTCAATTGGAAGCCTTTAGCGCAAATAACTGGATTAGAATCTGGTTCTTTACTGCAGTGACATCACAGCAGTGGTTAACCGAAGTGGTTGGACGCTGTTGTGATGTCACCCTGCGGAGCACTCGCTTCCCCTTTGTTCCCTCACCTGCCCAGGTGTCCAGAGACTGGAGCTCGGCGACAGAATGGCGGTTGGTAGTAGGTATCACTGGTCTCCCGCCTCTCCCATTTCTCCGCAGACCCAAGGGAGATGGGACAACATGGGTGGCGCTTTCCTGGGCACACCAGGGGGCTTATTTACAAGCCCCTTGCGCCACTTTTGCATCATTTTTAACATGGGAAAAGTGACATACGGGTGGCGCAAGGGGCTTGTAAATATGCCCCCCTGTGTTTTCCCTGTCAGCGCGGGATTGCTCTCTGAGAAGGGAAATGAAGCCACATTGAGAAGTGGTTCACAAAGAGCGGTTGCCAGTGTGGTGCCAGGGAGCGCAGCTTTGGGCTGGTTGGGGAAAGATTGTGCAGAGGGTGGTGGGGGTCAGTGGCAGTAAGCCAGGTTGTTTGTTTCCATTTTGGTCGGGGGAGAGGCTTTTACACAGGGTTGTGGGAGTTGGGGGCAGGATGTCAGATTTTCCTTTTGTTATAGGGGTGGGCAGGTGAGGTATTTTTCAGAGGGTGGTGGGGGTGAGTAGCAGAAGACGAGATATTCATTTTTTTAATTTGGGGAAAGGTATGTGTGGAGGGTGCTGGAGGTAGGTAACAGGAGGACAGGATATGTTTTAATATTTTATTTACATATTATATATATGGTTATTTCACTACGTTTCTGCCCCTGCATATATGTTGGAAGCAGGAGCACATGATTTTGGGTGGCCACATACAATATAAATTTATAGATGGGTAAAATGTGACTTACAGGAATATTTTTCATCTCAGGATTCTGAGAGACATCATGGACATGTCAAGTTTCTCTACTGTTGCCAATTTGATGTCATTCAGAACCCTCGGTGAAAAAGCATCTATAATGCTATGTGGAATACATGAGAGGCTGCAATCCTCGTATAAAAGCCAATTTCTAATTCCCTTATTAAATTCAAGTCATGATATCTGTATTACAGAATTTGCTCCAGTTCTTCATCTCTGCAACCATTCCATCTCTTTCATATGAAAGAGAAGACATGAAACATTAAAGTGGTTTGTGAGAAGGTGATGGTGACCAGGTATTATAATGAAAAAATACCCTTTGTCGAACATTAAAGGATATTACAAGTTGTCTCAGAGTCAGTGTTTAATTTGAGCCGGTGGTTTCTGGTGCTCGGCACCGCACTTAATTGGCAGGACCAGCACTTATGACAGTCTGCCACATGGTGGGCTGTTTGTCTGATTTAGAGTGAGCACAACAACAGTTGTTTACTAATTCAATATACATTAAAAATGACTATTACCTGCCATCCATGCTAATCTTATAGCTTTGGGTGCTTGGAATAGTCTGAATTGTCACACTTGTAGGAGTGTGCTGGCTAGTAGCTGGTTTGGTACAGTCATTGGCAGCACTGGCAGGGGCAATGGGATGTGTCGCCTACAGTAATTTACAAATTAGGCACTGCTCAGAGCTCTATCACTTTTTTAGGAAATCAGCTTTTGGCCTTGTTCCTTCATGTGGTCACAGAATTTTCAGTGACTCACAATATCCTTATAATGCGTACAGGGGTACTTTACATATGTAATAAGCACAATATGAATCACCTTTATAGCAGAGCTGTACTGATTAGCCACTTGGCCTTATCCCCCTCCCGCACAGAAGCACTCATGTACACTGTTGGATTGGCCTTTCCTGCAGGGTCATCCCCAAACATTTTGCCTTAACTCTCCTGTTTTCTGTACACGTTTACGTTGGCCTTTTTGACTTTGCACACTTTACCACTGCTAACCAGTGCTAAAGTGCGTGTGCTCTCCCCTTTAAACATGGTAAAACGGGCTTACACGCAATTGGCTCATTTAATTTACTTATAAGTCCCTAGTAAAGTAAGTGGTACTACATGTACACAGGGCCTGTAAATTAAATGCTACTAGTGGGCCTGCAGCAATAATTGTGCCACCCACTTAAGTAGCCTGACAAACATCTCAGGCAGTCCATTGCAGCCTATGTGTGCAGTTTTAAAACTGTCATTTCAGCATGGTAAAATAAACCTTTTGCCAGGCCTAATCCTCCTTTTTATACATTTAAGTCACCTCCAGGGTAGCCCTAAACAGCCCATATAGCAGGGTGTAGCATATTTAAAAAGTTGGACACATACTTTTACGTTTAACATGTCCTGGTAGTGAAAAATTCTTAAATTTGTTTTTCACTATTGACAAGCCAACCTCCACCATATGATAACATTGGGTTACCTTATTACATTTAGTAAAGTGACAACATTCTGTTGGGAGCAAGTAAGAATTTCAAGTTTAGTGTCTAAATAATTATAATTTAAAACTCTGTTTAATGGTAAAGTTGAATTTTAAGTCACAATTCTGAAAATAGCACTTTAATAAATTTGGAATTTTCTTGCACACTCACAAAGGATTTCACACTAGTTTTTTATGCCTCCAGACAAGTCGGGGCAAGGGCAGGGAGGCAACAAATTCCAAACACCAGAGGTGGAAACCTCGAGAACCTTCTCCTACTTAAAAGCTGGCACAAGGAATAAATATTGAACTCTCAGACCGAAATCTTCAGTATACCCCTGGCCCTTTGGGAGACTCAGAAGGACTGCTGTGCTGCTCTCCTGCAAGTAATAACTGCTACTCTGCTTCCCTGCTGCCCTTCTGCCCTGGTGCGTGAGTGAGAAGGACTGAACCTGCATCTTGAACCCAGGACCACCAGAGTTACTCCAAGGGATAGTTGTCTGGCCTTCCGATCAGAGCCTCAGGGTCATATCAGTCTGCAACCACCTGGAACCCAGCACTTGAACTCTGTCTGCTGTAAGATTTGCCCCCAAGTGGTGCCACCCCAGTCATAGACATGGCTCAGAAGGTGCTCTGTCAGCCCAGCTGTGGTCCAAGCAGAACAGACGCAGCACAACGTTTCGCATTGCAGTCTTGCAATGGATCTACCACTGCCCAATGCATTTAAAACGTAGGACCTCGCAGTTTCTCGGAACCCTTGTTGTGCAACTCATCCACGAAGAAGGACCTCGCATCACAGCCCCACAACTCCTCAGAACCACCGCTGCATGATCCCTGATGTAGGACCTCACATCTCTGCCTCGAATCACCCCTGTGTGACACATCCTTGATGCAGGACCTTCCAATGCTCCGCAATCCAGATTTAGGGTACTTTGTTCAGGAGACCTAAATTGGTCCATGTAGCCGGTCCGCCCGGTCGGCCTGAACTTGTGACTTTGTCCCGCTCTATCGAGACCAGATAAATAGTTGGCACTTTTTGCTTTTAAGCACTACTTTGATCTAAATCTTAAAATTGCACTACGGTTCTACTGATTGGATTTTTGTCATTTTGATGTCAAATAATTTATTACATTTTACACTACTTTTCTAAATTGGTGTGGGATTTTTCTTTTCACTTTATTACCGTTTGTGTGCGGCATAAATGCTTTGGGCCTTATTTACAACAAAATTACACAGCACAGAATAGCAAGCCATTTTGCTGCACCGAGCTGCGTTATTTTAAAAGCACAGGAATGCATCATATTTACAACAATGTGACGCATCCCTGTGCTTTCCCCTGCCCTGGCACACAATTGGCTGCCATGCACCATGGTCCAAGGGTGCCTGCTTTGCGAGGATGATTGTTTTTGTGCAGGAAGGGACACTTTCATGCACAAAAACAATCAGTGATGGTGTTTTCCTCTTTCCATGTGTGCTGCAGAATGCAGCACGCACAGAAAGAGAAAAAATGGGGTGAAATAAAAGTATTACTCCTCGTTGTGCCTCCCCTCGGGGAAGCATAGGATTCTGATGCATTCCTAGGTTTACGAAATGTAAACCTTGGAATGTGGCAAAATCCATGGGTGTTGCGTGGGAACACCCACAGCAACACCAATGGCATGCCCCTCTCACGCAAAGTGATGCGTGAAAAGGGACTGATTTACAAGCCCATGAAAAGCCACTCAGGGTGGCTTTGCATGGCCTTGTAAATATGAGCCGGCACACTGCGCCACCGATGCATCAACAAAAGTGATGCACCGCCAGCACAATTTACAAGCCTCTTTAAACATTGCCTCTTACTTAAGCCTCACTGCTTTTGTTTCAAGTGAAAGGGCTGGGCCCATAAGTTCTAGACAATTCTAGAATCACCCTCAAATGGTTCTTTTTCACAGCATGAAAGTGTAAAGGAGAGAAAAGTCATTAGGAAAACAATCAATCAATTAGTCAGCAATTCTTTTGGATACATAATAACCCAGGGGCAACTATTAAGGTTAGTTAATTTATTACAAAGCCAAAAATAACTGAACATAGAGACACCTCAACACAAATGTATAGGAATGATCATGAAGCCAAATCTGCGCATCCAGTTTAGACTGTGCAACATAAGCAACACAATTAATTCAAGAAGTAGAATACAGAAAATCAGGAAGCACAAGTTCAAATTTCCCTGCATTGAGGGTTGGTGAGTGGAAAGCATTCAATCTATTGCTGCTCTATCATTAAGGAGACATCGCTAAATAAGCATTTTGAGAAGGAAGTATAAAAGATGTCAGCACGTGGAGTCTCCCTACGAAGTTTCTCCACGATCAATAGGTCAAGTAGCATAAAGCTACCATAGACAGAGCGCACTCTAGGATGCTCTCTCTCTGGAGGCAGGAAAAAAGTGGCACACTATTCCTACTTTCAACTACCAGTTATCCATAGGTAGCAATCCCATGGTGCACTTCAGATCACGCTATCCACCCTAGGTACAGTCCTGAAGATAATTTTCCACAATGTCGACGGTGTGCCTCCCTTGCTACAATTTGTCCTTGGTTCCCAGGACTTCTCCTGTGTGAAGCATAATGACCTTCCTTTATTGACTCAAGCCACACAATTGTAACTTCTCTCTCCTTGCCTGACTAATAAAACAAAGACATTATTCTATCAAAGAGAGCGCTTCTTTACCAGCAATGCAAAACATGAGAAACCACAGATTCCACAGCACACATGAAATTCAAACTGTTAATCCTAAAGTGTGAGTTTTCAGGGACCTGCATTTCAGGCCTAGGAATTTCAGCTAACATAAGAGAAACATCACATACGCTTTACCAATTCATATAACATGAATGCAAATTTCAACTAATACATTTACCTACGTATGAAACAACATAATTAATAAGCACATTCAATATACGAATAAGTGTCAGTTGCACAACACGAGTTCTTCATGTTAATGTTTCCTGCTGGTTACATCCACTTTCTACGTTGATTCTCCATGTTACTTGTCAATGGCCTAAAATACACAACATATTCATGTTAATACATTTCAAAATTCTAACACTTCACGTTAATACAACAAATGATTATATATGGGTGCACTCTATACGTGATTCTGATGCACCCCTTCAATTGAAATGAAATTTCTGCTTCATCACAAGCTACCAGAAGGTTAAGCACAGATTAATTTGGGGTTGCTTGTGACTTTACCCTGACAGGAATTTTGGTTACTAATTGAGTAGTGTTTCATCCCCTCAACTTGTAACCCAATTTCCTACATACTCTATTTCACAGAGAGCAACCAGTAGAGGGCATGTATTGTTTGTCACCTCTCCTAAATCCCTCACCTGAGGCCATAGCAGCTCTGTGCGTGTTGTCCTCCAGATACTAAGGCACAGGGGCTTCATAACTCTTTCAAAGAAGAAAGCTGAACTTACCTGTGGATCAGTACTCTAGAAAAAAATAGCTCAAGGAAAGTGGGCCTCAACAAAGACTACCTTGACACTCTGGTTAGACATGGGTGAGCAGCCACGGCTTTACTCAAGAGAGGTGTGGGGGAGTCAAAATGCAGTGCAACACATTCATTACAATTGCATTAAAGTATGAATGTCCAATCAAGGCACTTAGCTGCACAAAACATTTAATACTATCCCATGTATATTAAATATGTTTATAATACAAACAGTAACCAACATACAAAAAGCACATACACATCATAGAAAAATGTAGTATAGTTATGATAAAATTAAACAATAAACTCTTAAGGAGGGGGTAATCTCATTTGGAAACTGATAATTAAGTAAACAGATGGCGATCACACTTTGCAGTACTGAATCCATGACTCCTGGCTAATAGCTCTATTTAATATTCATGAAGCTCTTATTGCCAGTAAGATCTACTGTTCATGAAGCTTGTGATGAACTTGGACCACAGAGAGATAATAACAATGCAATATTTTATAGAATGAGTAATTAAGGATGAAGTTTATACATAAAGCTCATAAAACATTCTCTTCAAAATGGAGGATTGCAATCTTTCTTCCTAAAATGGGTTCCATTGTATTGTGTAATGCTATTTAAGGTCCACAAGCATAACATTTGGAATGTAATTAAGACGGAAGAAAAACCAGTAGCAGTATTGGATGTACTTGTATCGAAAGGAGACAATGTCTTGACATTTTTGGGTAAAGATTAAGGGTCGTCTGACTGTGGAGTGAAGAGATGGACCCAGAGGGGCACAAGCCAAAGTGCTCAGAGATATCATAGTAGACCATGACGGGTGTCTGACCAGTCTATCTGACTAGCAAGCCAAGTGCTTCAATGCTACACTCAACAAAGTAGCAAAAAGGTTATAATTGTAGCAACAGGGCTGTGCTTGCCAGGCAGATTCACTGTATGTCTATCAGTTAACCTCTCAGGAGATGCATTCCCCACCTCAAAGGGCCTTTTTCAGTTTTAAGTTATGCCTTTCGTTTAAGGAACATTCTAGTCACCTTCCAAAGTGAGCTGTGCCTCTTATGTGATGATAGTGTTCATCAATAGCTGGGTAGACCATCTGAGACAATTGGAGAAAGTGCTGCCTGTACTACAGGTTGCAAAGTGACAATTAAGGCAGCAATGTGCCAGGTTGACTCAACCTCTGTGGTTTACATGAGGCTCTAGATGAGCAGTGGGAAGTTTTAACTTCTGGAAGTGAAGATCTAGTAAGTATTGAGCTAAGAGTTACCCACTTCCCCAACCCAGTTGAGAGCCTTTCTAGAACCCAAGGGTACTACCAGGACTTTCTGGACTGCTATGAGTGTATAGTTGCTTCCCTGACAGACCTTTCCTCAAAAATTGCACAATAAGAAAGTGATTTGGATGATGAGTATTAAATGGTTTTTGATGATCTGAAGGCCACCTGTATCAAGCACCTTTTCTGCAATTTTCATCAATCTGCATGGATGCATTTGATAAGAGAGCTGATGTAGCCATGCCCTAAATCAATGGGAAAGGAAAGGAGCATTCGGTTGCTTTTAGCCGCAGACTACTTACTAGGGATGAATTGAGCTTCTACTGAACAATAGTTTTATGTCATTGCCTGGACCATCTAGAGGTTCAGGGCCTGATTTCAGGGGGAAGGTTTAGGTTGACAGAGCCAATGGGGGGTCGGTCGATGGAATAGGTAAGGTCTGGCCATCTCTAAATAAGATAGGTAGACCGAGGGTTAGGAGGGCAGGGTACTCCATTGTGTTTGCAAAAGAGCACCCCATCTGCCAAACTCAAAACTGGGCCCTCAGTCCTTACTTGTTTGGAACCAAGTTTGGAGTCTTGACAAATCATTAGCCCATTAAGTAGCTGATGCAATGAACTGTGAACAATCCGAGATGCTCTTTTTGTCCTTTTCCCTGAAGGGATTACACTTTAGTGGTGAACATAGGGCAGGGATGTTGCATGGGAATTCTAGCTGCTTTTCTGTATGATTTATCAATCAGATGACTAAGCTTGTGCTACTAAGGAGTAGCCCTCAGTCATTCCAATCTGGCATTGGTGTGCTGTGGCATGATAGCCCTCTTCTTCCATTTAGGAAGCTTTGTTTTGCTGCCCTTGGATATAAATGGACAGCCCTGCATCTGATTTCTACTGGTGAGTTTGCCAATCCTTGTCTGCCAAGGAAACTTTAGTTTAAAGGATATGAGACAAAAGAGCACAGATCTGATCTCAACGGGACACCTACTATGTCAATCAGAGAAGAAATTACATCTAGGAGTTGAACATTTACTGGTCGTTATTCTCTGAACCTGGACTAGGATGAAATAAAGGAGAGTGGAGAGTACTGCTAGTATTAACCTGTGAAAGAATACATGGCTGCCTGTGCCCGTCACTTGATTGAATCTGCAAGGCAAAGTGAAAGGCCCCAGCAAATACCAGAGCCCAGCTCTTATTAGGGACATGTGAGAGACAGCTTTGTTGCACTGATTCTTCCCTGGAGGCACAAGTTCACACATGCACAAACTGCACCTCATTTTTATCTGGGCCCAGGAGAGACTATTTACCTTCAAACAAACACCAAACATGAAATTGCATAGTCTCTATTACCTCTGTATCCTTCTTTCCAGTTGCCCTTAAGACTTAAGGTTTCCTTGACCACTTTTATGTTAATCTGGTAGTGTTGCCAGCAAAGATCTCCCTGACCCTGGAGCCACTGGAAATGTGGTTCCAGCTCAAGCAGTTGTAGTCATATCATCACTTGAATCCTCCTTTAGTACTTCATTATCAAACTAGTCATTAGCTTTGTCTTATCACTCCAGGTGCCAGTAGTGGGTACCCTACGACCCATAGGTGCTCCTACCATTGTAAACTTGACTATGACCTGTGCGTTCTGAGATGCTGGCTCCTAGATTGACCCTCACCTAGAAAGGTATTCTTAGGGTGGGTTGCACCCTGACCAAGTTTGCTTGCAGCTTGTATTCGATTAGCTGCTGGAATGATCAACTCCAAGGGATAATACTCCTACAATGGACACAGGAGACCAAGCACTGTTCACCTCTTTTGACACCAACGAAAAACACACAAAAGACATTGTTTGCTTGCTAAACATTAGCTGGCTACTTGGTTCTTCAAGAGGTGCATACACAAGGGATTCAGAGAATCCTGCCAAGGTTTTGCAGCAGGCAGATTACACCAAATCACTGAAGAACAAGGCTCCATCCAAACCTCACTAAAGAAACATTGGAACCAAATGCTATAACTTCAAAGCTTTCTACCATATGAAGTGTGTCTCTGAAATGACTACTATATTTTTATTGCACAGTCATGCAGATCATCAGTTTGGTTTTTTGATGCACAGACATATGACAAACATCTTTGAGAGTTTAAGAAGGGTTAAAAAGTCCTCATGTTAACTTTGACAATTACGCTTTCCTGTAAAAAGCTTTATTACTATTTGAAAGTTATTAAAGTTGTCTATATTTTGTTAGAGATCCTAATTTTGCATGCAGTATGTCAGATATGTATGCAATAAAGTCCTTTTCTTTTCAAAAGTAAATAACTTGCAACACATTGGCCTTATTTAGTTCTACTGTTGGTTAACAGTATTCTGCGGGCTGGCTCGCACCAATTTCTTGAAACATCCTTGGATTGCTGAACCCCGTTAACTTGACAAAGTAAAGTGCTAAATGGGGGTACTTGGCCAAACAATTACAGTGCAACTATGTTGTGACTAAAATAACACCAATGGTAAACAACCTAACTTGGCAAACCTTTGGCCTGGTAACCTCTGATGCCCTTGGACACCAAGGAAAGGCCTTACAGAGGCCCATATTTTACAGTTTTAAGCTATATGGAAGATTGGCATATTGTGAACAACCAGCTTGCAATAAAATGATTTTGTTACAATGTTTAAGTCAAAATGGCCACTTCTCAATGATAAATTAGTTTTGCAATCAGGTAAATTCAAACGCAGATATTAGGAATGCGTGAAATCACATTATTTTCAAGAACATTATGCAAAATTACCTGAATGGTGTAGTAAGTTTATGAGTATCTTGCATGAAATTTCCATTCAAGGGCCTAATTTGCATAATAAAGTTTTACAAGATACTAGCAAGAGACTGGTTCACGCGGAAACCTCTCTGAGAGTAATCTACTGGTTTAACCAGTCCCCTGTGAGTGAAAATTTATGTGAAATTGTATAAAGGTAACTTTTCTTACTCTTGCAATTTTGCTCACCAACAGCAATTTAGGGCCTCATTTACAAGCCCATTGCGCAGCTGGTTCATCACTTTTTTTGAGGTACCGGTGGCACAATGGGCTTGCCCATATTTACAAGACAAAGTAAAGTCACCCTACGCGACTTCTCTTTGCCTTGTAAATATGGGCCACTTTCACACATTACTCAGCGTGAAAGAGGTGAACCATGGGTATTGCTGTGGGTGTTCCCACGCAACATCCATGGAACCTAACACATTCCCAGCTTTACAACAGTTTGCACAGCTGGGAATGCGTCAGAATTGTGCAACGGGGAGAAATACTTTTATTTAGAGATGTTAGCCATTCAGTTTAGCAAGTCGAAGGAACAAACGTGCTCCTCCTATCCAGTTGTCGGCAAGACCATGAAAGGACAACCTGTGGTGATTTCAATGAAACTAAGATCCAGAAGATGCTGTGCATTTTCACAGGGATCACTACCAGCCACTGGCCACAATGCAGTGTTGTACACAGGTTGCATACCCAAGGAACAGTCCTGGTTATGGGCCACTAGGGGTCCCATCAACAGTTCGAAATCCAGGGCAACGTGAGATGGTGTAGCAAGGCAGACATCCAGGGTCCATTGAAAGGGGCACCGGATGCAAAGGAACACAGGTTGCACACAGGTGAAGTAAGCATAGCGGAAAGTTAGACAAAATTTGGCATCCAGAGCATCTAAGGGCACCAAGCCAAAAAGTTGTAGCATTCTAATGGCACTGTTGCAGCAATGCCTGTCCGGGAAGGACCACAAATGGAGCAGCCATTGTGGAATAATAGGAACAGCATGATGATGCTGCAAATTAAGACGAGCATCAGTGGGAACCCGCCGAATACGCTGGAAAAAATAGAATGTATAAAAGCTTGGATTACTCCAAAAATAGTTTGAAATGATGTCACGAGGACAGAGCCTACAAGTTTTAAATAGTGTGCTTGGCGCACGGTATCAAACGCATTAAATATTTGATGTATCAATTCCCAGAAATGTAGTGGGAGATTTGTGTTTAACAATGACTGTATTGCACTAGATGTTCTCGCCACCTGTAATTTGAAGGCCTCGCATGCTGAATTGAGAGCCACTTCTTGTTGAAACAATAACGCTTTGAGTCTGCTTAGTTTATTGAAATCTGTTTTCAAAGTTGGAATGGAAGGCCACAATGAGCTATCTACACTCCCATGTGGAGGGGGAAACAGGACGCTGTTGCAACAATTAACTAACTGGGAAACAGACACCACATAAGGGATTCCCACCCGCAGACCACAACAGTCCTGATTATTAAGGACGAGATAAATGCCATTGGAAATCAGTGTAAGAATGGGAATAATTGCGGTAACAGGAGTTCCTTTTAAATAACAAGCCAGATTGGGGGCAGAAACATTACAAGGGCTGTCGATTTTTACTTGTTGACACACGAGGGAATGACCGGCAGTTTAGTCGCACACTTCTCCTGTGAGAAAAACTTCTCTATCAGCTCGTTGACAATGATATGTAAAGGGCAGGGACCATAATTCATGTATGTAGCTGCTCCTAAGGGGTTCATATCTACCTACTGGAAAGTGTTTCATGCAGGCAGTGAACTGAAACATCAAGATGGGTAACAAGATAACCCTGTGTATTAACCATACAGCAGAATGAGATTCAGCTACAGTAAAGGGAGGTTGTTCAAGTTTCTCTATATGTAGCATAGTGTAACTAGCATCTTTCATAGCCATTGACTGTTGCTTATGTGTCAAATTAAATGGTCAAAATAATGTGCTACAGTTAAGGTGATGCCAGGAGACGCGTCCATTCTTAAGTGTCTGCAGTGTCCAACCAAATTGCATAACTGATCTAAGTTGATGATACAAGGTGGACACTTCAGTTTGCATAATATCAATTACGAATGACACAATATTACCCAAAGTATAAATGCAAGAATACAATGTATTAATACTGTTGTCGACAACAACAAGCAACTTATCTAAATTATCTTGATCAATTTGGCGTAAACGTACTGCAGCTTCCAGTTGGGACAATTTCCAAATTTCATTATATACAGTATAAATAAATCATTTTGACCGTGGAGATTTTGGACCAAAAAAAGTTGATATCTTCAGATACGAGAGAAAGATGTTGTTTCACGGCAAACAATGTGGAATGTTCTAACCATAGTTGACATAAATTACCTATGGAATAAGTATTAACTGTTTTGGAATGTGGCATTTGTGGTTAACGTGGATCAGGTCTACTTAATTTGAACCTGGAACTAGTGTTCATGAAACGAGAATGATAAATATTCAAGGCCATAATGACCACCCAGGCGGAGCTATCACAGAAAATTCAATGTACCATTTAGTGTCATACTATTTAGTTGGTCTTCAGTATGAGATTGCCAATTATCAAAAAGGGCCAAAGATGGTATAGAGGGAGTATTCAGCTCTTTAATCTTAGCCAATGCCAGAAAAGTAGTCTATTGGACCATGTCATTAAGAAAACTAATTTGCATAGGTATCAGACATGCACGGAATAGAGATTCTATACCTTGGACTTGCCATGATTTAGTGCCCCATACTGATTTCAAGTCAATGTTTTCCTTCCAGTAATCATATCCTTTCAGGGCTACATTGTTCATAAACAAGGATGCATATATTAAATTGGTCTGAGAACGCATATATTTTTTGAAAGAGTGGGAACCAACTTAAAATAGTATGATGCCGGGTCTGAAATGTTATAACAGGAAAAATAAGTATATTTAATCTTTTTTGTATTGGAACTACCCTGAGATGGAGTTGGACAATGTTCCCATTGAGTGTAATTAAATTGGGGACGCTGTCAAGTAGCTCTATGCAAAAACCGATGCCCATAATGTTCATTACAGAACAAATCCGAATAGTTAGCATAATTTAAATATAACTCCTCAGTGTCAAAGACAGCATAATACTGCAATTGGGAAAACATAGAATTTACAGCATCAACATCCCAATCATCTGATTGCAACCCAGGCACTATTATATCACCCATGGAAAAACGGAATACATATGGTATCTGTAGGGCCTCCGTAGGCCGGAATACATTGAATGGTACTTTATCCCATACAACTTCCCCAGTCACGGGGACCGCTGAAATGTTAACGAGGGACTGGTCTCTTTTCATTTTATGCAAGGAAGAATGTGGGGCCAACACCTCGTCCACAAGTTCTGCAGCAGAACATTCTGGGAGGTAGTGGCCATTAATCAACAGGAAAAAAAACTGTCACGATCCAATCCACATGAACAAAAATACCATGGAAAACATGATCCAGATATAAATCCAAGGTGGAACCAGATAAGTGCTTTTTAACCAGGAGATGAAAACACAAATCCGCGCTGGTGGTTGGGTTAAAACTAAAGACAATGAAGAACTGTCTGAAGAAAAATTATCTTGATCGATATAGTAACCAGAAGACCTCAGGTGGAGTAATGGAGACTGGGATTCTGGATGTAGACCTGAGGCTTTCACTCCCAAAGGGGCCTCAACGGGTGGATCAGAATAGACAATTTCCATAGTGGAGTGTGAAGACGGTAAAACAGGTACCAGGTCAATGGAAGAATCAACATCCCCCTCCGGCAGCTCGGGAGAATCAGCAGGAACAGAGTGCATAGGCTATAAAAGAAAATATCCCATCTGGGGACACCCCAAGGCATACTATTGAGTATTGGCCAAATGGTGCAACTTGACATGTTTAATTGAAACAAAGCGATTTTCTTTGTATCCAGGAAGTGGAGGTAAAATCACAGTTCGGGTACCCTGAAGACCAAGTACTGGAACAAGAGCACGGTAGGAGGGACCAAATTCTTTCTTGATCGCCACCTTTTCAAGAACCAGATCACCAACTTTAGGAAGCCAGCCAGAAACAGGAATTAGAGCCGCTGCTTCAGAAGGATGAGTTGAAGGCAAATGTGTTTTAGCCAGAGCGTCACAACACATTGGATATCTACGTCAAAGGTTGCAACAGCCGCCACAACGTCAAGACCATCAAGGTGGCTCAGCTCCAGCAGAGCCGCAACAAAGGCACGTGTAACAAATTGGATCTGGCGTCTATAAAGAAGAATCACCTGAGCATACAGCAAACGTACTTCCACTAAATTGCTGTTAATATAATTAGGATATGGAGTCAAATCGGCCAACACAGGCCAAGAAGCCCCGTCAATACTTAAGGGGCCCATTTGAACAGTAGGAATAGGGTAGGGTGCCATTAAACCAAATCTGGTGCTCCCAGGCCATAGAAGGAACAACAACATCTGCATAAGGGCGATAAGCTGCTGGAACAGCGGCAGCAGAATAAGCATGAAAATAATTATCATTCATATCCACAGCGGGAAACGTAGCCCAGGAGTAAAATAATTTGAAACGGTATGCAAGATCTGCCTTGGCTACAAAAACAAACAGAGACCTCGCATTTGGGACTTCATGCTGCAACAAATGTTGAGTAACCATTGCGTTGCAATGAGCAGGAATCGCAATTGGTTGAGCCATTAAGTCAAAGAAAGGGATTCAAATGGTAGCACTAAAATGGGTAAAAAACCTTTTAAAATTCAAGCTTGAAAAACCTACAGCAATAGGTGATCCCTACAAACTGAGGAGGCAAAGCCCTCCCACCACGGACATCTCCGGGAAACGGTGTGGGGGTACTGTGGGCAAGCACAAAAGCTACTCAGGGGTCCCGTGAATAAGTACCAGACCAAACGTTGGTGGCACCATGTTGCAGGGATTCTGCGGAGTCACAGAACTATGCTTGGGATCATAGAACGTTAGTAGGCAGAGACTAAGTCATCCTACCACCTGAGTAACCATGAGCCCGCGACCGACTAGCTAATGTGTCTCACTTGCCCTCTTACTCACTCACAGAGGAACAAGTGATTAGACACCCCAGAACACAACACTCCCGACCCTCTCAGGAATTGTAGTTGCAGGACACGCCCTTTTGCTCTCGCACTCGTACCAGTCCACAATAAGATCTGACAGAGACACGAGACAAGTTTAAAATGTTTATTTTAACTATCGTGCTCTAGTATGCGGTATACATGCCACAATAAGTAAGAAAATGCCTAACACGAATACGGTCAGCATGGTAAGTAGCCCATAAATCATAAAAGGAGCTGTTGTTATACAAAACAGGGTAGCCTAACCCCCTCCCCTTCTATTGAAGCAAAGTGATTATATATCAGAAGATCTCTGGGTGTTGGCAGCAGACCCCGTACCTTAGCATGCGCAGATGAAATTTCTACATCTCAGGTGCTGTCATTATCTCTCACCTGGAAAGATCCCTCTCCAAGTGTGTTGTTACCTATTCTGTACATAGCTATTTGATAAATAACGGGTTCCCAAACAACAGTTGCATTTGTGTGTTTTGTCTAGGCGCTGAGGCTTGACCAGAACAAAATAACAAGAGGCATTGTTGTTTGACCTTGTCTACGGTGTGCAGACTAAATCCCAGGAAAGAACAGAACGCGAAAACAACGGCAGGTTCTGTGTGAAAGTACAGTGTGGCACAAAGCAAAATACGTTTGTATAGTAACTTGCGCAAAGCAGAAGACAGTCTGCAATGTGATCATGCTAATAGGGAAAACGACAATTGGCCTGCACGGGACATAGAACAAGGCTGGGCCAATGGAATAGAAACAATGCTGGTCCATATAATGTGAATAATTGACTTGGCAATGTTACTGTTTTAAATGTCATCAATTGAATGTACTAAGGGCCCGATTTAAAAGTTGTTGGTCAGGCCGTCCTCCATAAGGCCAATAGAGTAAATTACTCCATCGCCCTGGTGGAGGTCCCAAAGAATTTTTTTTTAAATGTCCTTCGAGCCAGGGGGCATTTTAAACATTGAGATCAGCTGCTGTCCAGGCGGTTCCTGCCAATGTATTGTAACTTTGGCATACGGCTCCGACATGACGAACTCATACGGAAAAGTTGCAACTTTTTTTAATTTCAAAAACAAGAGACTGAAGCAGGATTTTATTTTTTAAAATAAAAAAAAACAATGCCCCCTTAGCCATGAGAATTATCGCACATAGTGAGGGGGCATTTTGCAGTATTCACTGCCTCTTACCGCCAGGGTATTCGTGGTAGTAACGGGAAGTGAAAGCCGACCTGTATGTCTGCCCATCTAAATTAGGTCAGGCCACTGGAGGGTTGTGACCACAACAGAAACCGAGTAGTCTCTGCCATCATTACACCAAAGGTCCACCCTCATTGAAACCAGGCAGGCAGACAATTATCCTGGCGGAAAGGGTATTCTATCGCCATTGCGCCACAATACCCTTCCCGCCCAACATATACATTAGTCCCTAAGGTATGAGGGATTTGTCCATAAACAACTTTTCTTTGAGTGGTTTTCAGTGCTGTAATTAAGATTCAGGTCCCTGGTTTCCTGGTCATCGACTTACCCACTATATCATTACCACTGATTTGTGATTCCTCAGGGACTCAGCTGTGGAGGGAAAATGTCGACTTACTCGACATACTCCCAGGAATACCTGATTCTTTACCAGTAGATGAAAGATCTCCCTGAGGCTATACTGGAGTGGGGAGAACAATCTGCAATTTAGTCCCTGCAATTCTGGCCCTGTTAAAAATGTTTTGAGTGCTCTACCTTTTGGAGAACAACATGAATGTACCTGAGACATGAAATTGAAACAGGTCAGAGCAAAATATACCCAGGGCCTATCCAAAAGCAAAACTTCGCCACTGCAGGTTAAACTCCAGGGTAACAGCCCCTTAAGATCAAGGTTCCACAAAAGTCAATCAATCAATCAATCATCTTTATTTCGCATTTCAAAAAGTAAAATGCATAAAAGTACATTTAACAAAATTCATTCCATACATGTAAAACATTAGGAATTATTGCAATATAATCAAGAACAGTAATCAGATCAATTAAAATTTTATAAAATTATTTAAAAAGAGGATTAATTATTAAAAGGATCATATAAGGCATAATATGCCACTATTACCATTTAAAACCATAGCCGCCAAAACATTACAATTTAAGATCTGACATATAATTTATATTTTTATAATCAACGCGTGTTTTCAGCATAGGGACTTTTTTTAAAGCAGTCATCATACTCAACCCTTATTCAATTAAACGGATATTTGCGACTCCTCGCACTTTTAAAACTGCCAAAAGATAAGAGGCGATTGCATAACATACAAACGGGGTTTCTAGATTTTGAAGAACCAATAGTGCCTCCTTAAAATATTGCAGATTAAATTTCCAGACCACTGGCACAATAGATTTCTTCCGTTCAGCGGTATATAGGAGACAAAAAAATAATGTGTGCAAAATAGTTTGTTTAGACTTTCCATCACAGGGGCAAAGGGAGAGCTGGCTTATTGAGTATACGTTCCGAGGATAACCCAGCAAAGCGGAATATAGTTCAGACGAAATCTCGTCAAAATAAAACAGTGCTGTGGGTTCTCTACAAAGGAAAGGTATGACAAATAGCCACCGTGTACTCTCGGTAGGGCTTGGTATAACAAAACTGTACTTTTCCCTTTATGACACTCCCATCTGTCCCTTTTACATTTCTCCATGAAGATCCCTTTCAACTTACTTTTAGGAAAGCTTTTGCAGTGTTGGTGTAGTGTACAGATCCCCCAGCCCTAGCGAAATAAAAGATTCTTTAATGTATGATATCCATGGAATTTTAAGAGCATAATCTAGCTTCATCACATCTTTTAAAATCATTTGATTTAACGGTACTGTTTTGCGTTTCCAGATTGATAACCACAGTAAGAGCGGAGCCATTTTGATAGTCACAAATAAAAGGGAGATCTAATTCTTTGTGAGATGTGAAGTTTGAACATGCTCAGGTACGGCCAGTAATCTTTTCACAAATTTATCTTCCATCTTTTGTAAACCCCCCACATCTACTGTCCCCCAAATCGCTGCCACATATGTACCTATCGATTTTGCTTTTGCAAGATAAACTTTAGCCATTTCTTGTATGGGCTTGACTCCCATTTTTTTGGAAAATCTGAAAATTCCAACTATGCTCCTTCCTAGATGATTCATTCTATCTTGAACCATCTCTTTCCATCTCAATTTGGAATCGAAAAGTTCTCCAAGATACCTAAAATGGTCAATTTGTTCAATCTTATTCCCATCTAGATAGAAACTAGGCGGCTTCTTTAAAGTTCTTCCTATGGTCAAAATGAAGGTTTTCTTTTTGTTAACCTTCAGGTTTAAATCGGCCATAAAGGTCGTATATTGTTCTATAAGTGATTGGAGAGCCAATGGTGTGCGAGCCAACAGAACAGCGTCATCCGCATTTAATAGGATCGGAAGGGTAGTTTCCTGTACTTTTGGAACATCCTTGGTCTTTTCCATCATGGCTTTATTCAGGTTGTTCGTGTAAAGAGTGAATAGGAAAGGAGCCAGGACACAGTCCTGTATGACTCCTTTCTCTATCTTAGAAGGTCTAGTGCACTCCCCTTCGATCCCATAGTGAACTGAGGCTGTTGCATCAGTATAGAGTTGTCTTATGAAATCTATTATCGGCTTCTCTACACCCATCGTCTCCATAATTGACCACAATTTACTATGTGAAACACAATCGAAAGCGCAGACAGGCCCATAAATGCCATGTAAAGATGGCCTGCCTTTGCGATTGTGTATTTTGCCGCTATTAGGCTCAGATTCAAGCATTGATCAAGGGTTCCCCTCCCCTTCCTAAAGCCATACAGAATTTCAGCCAAACGTTTTTTTTCATCTGCCCAACTCTCAAGCCTATTTAATAGAACCCGGCCCATAAGTTTTGCCGTACTATCTATCAGTGATATAGGACAGTAATTAACCGGATTAGCCGGATCACCTTTTTTATAAACTGGTATTTTCACTGAATGTTTCCATGATAGTAGCGGCCCTTTTTTGGCTATTGAATTAAAAACAATTGTCAATAGAGGGGACCGTAGCTCAGTATTTGCAAGGAAAATGTCCGCCGGGATCCCATCTGTGCCTGCTGCTTTCATAGAAGGAGACTGAGAAAGAGCAACTTCAATTTCTTCTAGACTGAAGAACATAAAATTAGTCTCATTAATAGAGGATGCTGTCACAATTGGAACGGGATATTTAACCCTTTGAAATATAGCTTGAAAGTGGGTTAACCAATTTTCTTCATTTATATGCACATCGAGGTTTGGCCCCTCCTTTTCCCAACATAAAGGGAAATTGATCACTGACTAGAAAGCTTTACTATCATTCTGAAGTGAGGCATATTTTAAGGTATCCCATGCCTCCGCCTTCAGTTGCTTCTGCCTATTAGCTCTAGCCTTTTTATAATTTGCCCTTAAAGTACGAATTAGATCTTTTTCTCTTGGATGGGTTTTTAAGGCTTTCCGTAAATTTGCTGATGCTTCGGAGCAGGCTTTATCAAACCAGTGACATTCATGGCCAGCGTGGGTATGCCTGGGGCGGGTTAGTTGTGATTTTAGTTCTTCTAGGATCTTTTTAAATGCTTCAACCACCTCTGAGTCATTTATCGATTAATCTAAACACAGCAATCCCTCATTATACTTGGTATTTATAGTTTTAGTGATTAAGGACGCCTCATTCACTTTGTCCCACTTTAAAGTATAGCCATTTTTTTTTTTGCGAGAATGGGTTTAGGTACAGATTTCCTAATCTTTTTACCTTTCTCCCTCCATGCCATATTACATGCAAGCATGCCATGGTCACTAAATTCTGTCATTTTAACCTTAACTTCCGTAATACTGCTTTTAAACTTATCACAGGTAATTATATAGTCGATCGTAGACCTGTGATCTGATCTTTGAAAAGTGGTGGCAAATTGTAAGGTAGGAACCCTGCTAGTAATATCTAGAGTTTGCTCATTCCTAGGTTCTAAAATCCAAGTCATTAAGATAGAATTTAATGAATTTCCATAAGGTGAGTGCATATAGTGGAATATTCGATCGCCATTTTGGTCCACTATCCCACAAAATCTTGGTTCTTCACCCCTGGACATTTCCTTATGTTAAAATCCCCTACCCAGATGATTTGTAATGGGATCGGGTGATGAAGGATTACGTTTTCCATAACCCTGTCTAGGCATTCTGCCACTAGAGTGGGATTCTCAAAATTGTTATTGTAGAAATGTATTAGTAATAAATCCCAGTTGTTATATCCTTTTATTATCAATATATGAAAATAAGGGGAGTCCTTCCAGAATGTCAAAACTTTAAATGTAATTGTGTTTGCTAGCATAGTAAGAATACCCCCCTTCGCTCTCCCTCCTATCGATGGAAGGGCTGGGGAATTAAAAGACTGGTATCCGTTTAAATAAATTGGATGCACTTCCCAGGTTTCCTGGAAATATATAATATGGAATTTTGATATTTCGTTTAGCCACTCCTTGTTAACATTTTTGATTTTATATCCTGCTATATTCCATGATAAAAAAGAGTAGTTTAGCTCCGATTTCTCTGTATCAGCTACCTCTATCTCCTTATGGCGTCCAACCTTTAATACCCCGCTAGAACCCGCTATCTCTGAGGGTTTGTGAATTACATTACTACTAGCACCAGAGTCATCGATATCTACTTTCTTTCTATGGGACCCTAATGAACTAATTGAAGTGGACAATAGAGAGGAAGAACTCCCAAGTCAATCACAAGAATCCAGGTTTTCTAAAGGGAGAAATCTGTTTTTAATAGGGATTGTCGAATTATCTTTTGGGATATAACAGCTTCTGTCAATATTTGACCTATAAGGCTGTGGTTTCAGATTATGAGCTGGTCTATAAAAATAACCAAGAGGAACAGGATATATCTGGGATCCTGATGGTAATGCTTTTGCGAGTTGTGCGAATAACTCTCCCACAACCTTTGCATTATTAAAATTAAGTATAATACAGTCCCCCGTGCAGGTCTTAGAAGTATGGCCAACCCATGGTGTTCTCCTAGCCATAATCAGTTGGTCTTGAATATATGGCCCCATCCTAACATGCTTAGTTAGCCAGTACCTTGCTTTATTCATAAGTTGGGCAGTCGTTTCTGTTTGTGCCAGATTCAGAACTGGAGCATTAACCAATACTAGGACGAGAGGGCAGGCAGCTGGTGGAAGATGTAATGCCTGACAGCTACCTCCCCTCATACGCTCAGAAATCGGTCAATGCATTTAATCCCTAGAAGGAGGATTTCTTATTTCCTGGGCTGGGTTAACATCTGCCTCTCTTGCTGAGTCTATGGCAATGGGATGAGTGGCCTCTGGTATCACATAAGCTCCTAAGCAATTATTGCATTTATTAGAAACCACAACCGGGGCATTTATCCCTTGTGCTCTAGGCAGTAGATCTAATGTATGCTGGCTCTTAATAGTATTTGCCCCTTGTTTCCCTTGAATGTTTATAGTAGGTTCGGGTTCCGGTACAATAACTAATGATTTTAAAGATGAATTCTGTTCTGGGTGCGTTTCTTTTGTATAACCATCTAAGTTTCTCAGAACAAGTAAACCATTTTCCACTATATTCTGAATTTTTGACTCAATAGAGTCTAACCGTTGCCTTATAGGTTGCAAGATTAAGACCAATTTGTCCAATAAAATATCCAAATTTGTCACAGGCTGTGTAATTTCCTGTATTACTGGCTGAGAATTCGGAGTGGTCTGGATAGATGGAGTCTTTCTGGGTCTCTTTGGTTTCTTCAATAAAGGCTCTTTAGGAGGTCATCTTTTCCTTTTACCTGGTATATCTTTAGGCGGGGCCTTTAGATCATTGCATCACTGTGGACTATAATATCACCTTCCGTTACACCTTTACTACTTAGGTTATCTTGAGATATACTGTCAGTGTTAGTAGTGACATGCATTACATTGGCAAAAGACCCTCCCCCGCCAAGCGATAACCTCCTTTCAGTTAGTGCAATCTCTTTTGAAATGGCAGTGGTAGCTTGAGCCAGAAAAGAGTCAAGAGCTGTCTTAGTTACCCCATCTGGTTCCATCACGATTGTCTTCTTCCTTCCCATTTAGGAGGCTTATCCAATAACTCGGAGCCCCTAAATATCAGGCGTTAGAGGGGGGCCCAGCCCAGCCTTCTCCGGGCTCTGACGGGCGTGGACGGGCCTGCCCTTGGCCCGGGCTTTGCCTGCGAGCGTCTCGCGCTGCGGGAGCCCGTGTTGGTCTTTAACGTGCCTCCTGGCACTGTTGATGATGTGCGCGGCGGCAAACGGCCGCAATGCTTCCTGGAGCCTGGAGTCCTGGCCCCGTCCCGGTTGTGGCAGAAGAAGCAAAGTGGCGGCAATGAAACGGGCGTCCCGTGCTGCGGGAGCCCGCGATGGTCTTTAACGCGCCTCCTGGCGCTGTTGATGACGTGCGTGGCGGCAAACGGCCGCGATGCTGCCTGGGGCTTGGAGTCCTGGCCCCGTCCCGGTTGTGGCAGAAGAAGCAAAGTGGCGGCAATGAAATTCAAAGAAATAAAATCCTGGAAAAGACAGGCTATAAAGGCATAAAAGGTAAAAATAAATAGCTGCTTGAATTAACTTAATAATATCTGGAGAATCATCCAATCACAAGGTAAAGTAAAAACATGAAAAAGGGAGGACTTCTCACTTATGAGTATTTGCACTTTCCCCAATGTATGTTGGACTGGAATTAGAGTAGTAAATCTCCCCTCCCATTGTTTTACTTTTGCCTGTGTTTGTGGGACTGACGTTAGAACAGTAAACCTAACACCCTCGATGTTCACACTTTTACCAATGTTAGTGGGACTGCTGTAAGAAAAACATATTGTTCCCCCAGGTAAGCACTTTCCTCAATGTTTGTGTGACTGCATTAAGAATATTAAATCTCACCAGCCTAATTGATGTGCTTTTGTACCAAACGTTATATATTTCAAATATATTAGTAAAGTAACAATTTAATATTATTAACTATTAAAAGTAATTATGTTTTTGAATTAGAATTAATATGTAATATAATATATTGATTATTTTATTTAAATTGAAGTTTGTTGAAATTTTTAAAAATTCATGAAAAATTAAACCGGCATTTAATTTTAAATAAAACTGTGCAATCTGTATCATTAAAAAAGAATGACTTTAAAACAAAATTTAATACAAAGAGATTGTTGTAAAAAATTGTTAGAATGTTAAGTGTCATAGAAGAAAACAATGTAGCATAATTAGAAACATTTACAGTTAAAAATAGTTTAACTTGTTTTTAGCCTGTAAATTAACATCATCTATTAAACAGCATTACCACATTTTATGTTGATAGAAAAATATTTAAGAAAGAAACTTTAAGAATTTTAACTAACAATAAATAGTTTTATAAACATATTTCATAAGTAACATATATTAAAATATGCTGACAGTTTTTTATACCTAATTTCTATAACAATTCCTATTACATGTTTGTACTTTAATAACACTATGGGGCCTATTACGATGTCGGGCAGACTTGCGTCCGCCCAACACCGTCTCGGATACGCGACCGACCGACCTCCGGTCGGCGGTCCAGACCGCCTCATTACGATGAGACTGAGCTCTGTTCGGTCGCATTCTGACATTTCCCTATGGGAGCATGTGTTACGGCCGTAAACTGGCCGTAGTAGATGCTCCTATAGGGAAATGTGAGGTGGTGTTAATCCCTGCACCCCGTGGCAGACACCTCAATGTGCCTGCCACAAGGTGCAGAGATTAACAGGGGGGCACCATAGTTGCCCCCTCGGCCCCCATCCGGAGGCCGCAAAGGAAAGGGGGCCCTGATAGAGGCCCCCAAACATGCTTTCCGACAGGGTTTTCATGTCGGAAAGGCCGGCATGGAAACCCTGCCGGATACCGCGCATCGTAATCTGGACGGCGTAAACCATCGTCCATTTGGATTGCGGACTGGTTCCGACTGGCCGACGAGCACCTTGAGCCCATTGGAAGCCAGCCGGAATGACCTGCCATTTTCAATTCTGACCGGCTGAATCAAAATCAGCCAGTCGAAATTGAAACCGCCTCCGACCTGAGGTCGGAGGCCTTATGACCGACATCGTAACAGGCCCCTCAGTATTGTTTGTATGAATTGTAATATCTTTTTACATTCTTTACATTTTCAAAAAATTACATTATTATGATTTATATTTTATAATATTATTTTGTATCTGTAGTCTGTTTTTTTTAATTATTACAGTGTCATTTTTTCCAAAATAAGTTTTTGTACAGTCTATTCTTTATGTTACTACTCCATATACATGGATGGATGAAGTTGCCGGTTACCCGTTCCATCAAATGAGGAAAGATAAAACTAAGTGCCCGATTTGGATGTTGGTCAGCGAGCCTCCCAGCGGTGGGAGGCTCGCTGCCCAACATCCTGATGTTTACCTCCGACTGCTGTATTTTGATTACAGGGTCAGAGGGAAACCAGCGGGGGGATTCCACTTCTCTTCGGAACATCCCTTCAATGACGGCGGAGCCAGGCTCCGCCGTCGGGATTACGATGTCAGTTTCTGACAGTCAATCCATGTCGGCCTTTCCGACATGGATTGGCTGTCGGGAAACTGAATTTAGGGGCCACTAGCAGGGCCCCCTTCCTTCCTCGCCCCCTGCTATGGGGACTGTGAGGCACCTATGGTGCCCCCTTAACATCCCTGCACCTTGTGGCAGGCACCGCATGGTACCTGCCACACGGTGCAGGGATGTTTTTAAACCTCCATTTCTCAATGGAACGGTCGCATCAAAATAGAGCGGTCGGAACCGCTGACCTAAGGTTGGGTGGTTCCTTTTCTGAAATGATGTTAGGCGGAAGAAAGTCTGCCCAACATCATAATAAGGCACTAAGTACTAAAAATCACTGGGAAAAAACGCAACCGTTTTAAAACCTAAAATGCACTGAAGTTTGCCAGTTATACATAACTGACATAAGCATATCTTGCACTGCCTTAGATTTCAGAAGTGATCAGTGATGTAATATGTGAAGTCCTAAGCAGTGCATCATAGCAGTGCAGTTTATACTTATGTCAAGTCAGTTAAATATAATTGGCAGCTTTCATAACTTTTTTGGGTTTAAAACGGTAGTGTTTTTTTACAGTGATCTAAGGTTTTTTTAAGATAAGTTAAAATCTTACCACTTTCCTCATATATAACTCCACTGTAACCTTTGTATTTTTTCAGTGAACCTCTATGTTTTTTAAAACATAGAGTAAGATCTTATAGCCATCCACGGCCAACCTTCGGCCATGACGTAGAAGGTAGTAAGATTTTAACTTACATTAAAAAAATCCTTAGAAATTCACTGAAAAAAACAAAGGCTGAAGTGGAGTTATATGTAGGTCTTCTAATCTACTCATACAAGGTGAAAGAGTGACAAATATTCCTTTGCATATTTGTAATCCTACTTGTATTGTCTGTAGTAAAACAATAGGTTTACTAAACACTGCCAGGGAAATAATTTGTCTTTATGTGTGTAGTCTGAGATAGATGTATGCTTACACATATTACACTAATCAATGCAGATTTTACTTTTTTGTTGCTACTTTTTGCTTAACTACTGAAGGTTTGCTTTGTAACAGCAAAGTAGCAAATTCCTTGTCGCAGAAATATATATTACATAGTTTAAGGCTCAATCTTTCCTTCACTGAAAATGCACCTAATATTTGTCCTGTCGCGCATATTATAGGAGAGGTAGTGAGAAGCCTCGCCTCTTCTAGTTTATTGCGGTCAAAAGAGAAGGAGCATTAATTTGTTCTGAAACTCACCTGTGGCAGTCCTTTATAATTTGAGGATGAAACTGTTTTACTGCTCTGACTGTGAGTCAACAATGATGTATCAGGCAAGCCAATCCAGGCTGGTTTTAGTGAACCGAATTCCATCGGGCTTGTCAGTGACTCGGAGTCCACCTCCATCCTATCCATTGCGGTTGCCGTGGTGCCATAAATTCGGCATGCGGGCCAGCTCATACCATGGTACCATGGATGGTCGTCATTCCAGGATGTAGAATTAGCAGGGGATTATAAGCAACCCCTCTTGATCCTCTTTGCAATTGGAAATATGATGCAGAAATTGGTGGTAAAACACTGATTTCTGTTTATTATCCCACAGTTAGTTCTAGGACTATTTACCTTTACAAATTCCTCCCTGTTTAAACAGTAATACGACACGTGGCGTTACTGCATGACTCGTGATACCGTAATAATCCTGATTTACAAAAAACGTTGTTCCCGCGCAAACTATTAAGAGGCGAGACGCAATAGAGACCTTAAAACCCAATGAAAAACACTGCGCCAAATCCACACAAGCCAATTGCAAATATGTAACAATAATGTATTGTGAGGCATGCATTGAAGTTTTCAGATTTTCGTCTTGACCTATAACTGTAACCTACCTTTTTCAAGAGAACGCTTGTTTTGTTTTCACGGTGGCAGATCCTGTGTGCTAACACATCTTCCCCGAGGGCTCCCGAGATCATGCTTAGGAAAGCAGTCGGCGTTTAATTGGGTCACTGCAAACACCTTCCTGGTAGGTCGTAATGCTCTTGGCACTGCTCCGGATTGATGGTTCAGCACCCTCGTTTTATGTCGCATTAAGTGTGTATTCCAGCGGGTCACATTAAAAGCTACCACTTCCATTTGCTTTAGCCCAGTGATCATCAATGCCTTGAGCTGTTGGAAAACTGCTGTCTCTTTTCCAGTTTTGTGCCAAAAGAGTTTTAGGGGTATCTAACCTCAAAGAAGGAGTGAGTGGAAGTGGGCTGGGTGCACCAGACGGTTCCCGTCATGTTGAATCTGTGTCGCCTTTTGCAGCATCTGTTTTCCACATTTCAAAGAGCCCTTAGAAAAACACAGGCTGTCAGCATATCTCGGTAACACTCTCTAAAGGACTGCGCAATCGAATGCTTTATATCGAGTTTGTGTGACGCACATTTTATCAAGCTTTAAGTCAACCTGCGTATCTGCAGGCACCAAAATGTTCTGAAGGCTGACATGTATTATACTTCCAATAGTATCTCTAAAAACGAGTACGCATAACGAGAACACGCCTTTCAGCATCCTCAAAAGGAAAAATATGCCCAGACAATAACGCTTTGTAAAAAATATAGTACAAGCCTGCTACTAAATTGCCCATAAATGAAGAACAGGGGCAAAAATCTCTACCTTTTTGTGAAGATTTACTTTACCTGAGGCAGGCCTCAGCATGGTAAACTAGACGAGTACATCTGTCACCATTCAGAGCCATGGAAGAAAGCAGAGCTTAGGTAAAATGAAGCGTTGTATGCCAAATAAAATCAGCATGGCTCTGTTTGGCATGAGTCCGAGGCTGAACTCTGTGTGAGACCTGCTTCTACATAAAAAAAAGAGTTTGGCTTTGTTGGGCCTGGCCCTTTTTGCAGGGTTATCCCCAAACCTTTTGCCTTCTTCCTCCTATTTTTTCTAACAAGTTTTTGTTGCCTCTAGGACTCTGGGCACTCTACCACTGCTGACCAGTGCTAAAGTGCATATGCTCCCTGTGTAAATTGTTATAATAATTGGTTATCCATGATTGGCATATTTGATTTACTGATAAGTCCCTGTTAATGCAGTTTTAAACTGCCATGTCAACCTGGCCAATGCCCCCACTGCCAGGCCCAAACCTATACTTTTCTTACATGTAAGGCACCCCTAAAGTAGGCCAAGGTAGCCCCATGGGCAGGGTGTGGTGTATGTGAAAGGTAGGACACGTACTGGTGTGTTTTACATGTCCTGAAAGTGAAATACTGCCAATTTCATTTTTCACTATTGTAAGGACTATCTCTCCCATAGGTTATCATTGGAGCTGCCTTGTAACGTCTTATAAGAGTAAACTTCAATTGGGAAAAGATGAAATTTGGAGTTTGGGTTCCCTGAACTCATGATTTAAGAATACATCTTTTAGTGAAGTTGGTTTTTAAATTGTGCATGTGAAAATGTTACTTTTAGAAAGTGGGTATTTCCTTGCTTTACCATCCAGTGCCTCTGCCTGCCTGTGGAATCAATGTCTGGTTTATAATGACAGCTGGGTTGGTTGTGCATTCACTCTAGACAGTCACACAAAGGGAGCTGAGGTGTGCCCCTCATATCCTGATGGCCCATCACCAGTCTGATGGGCCTTCCTGAGCTAGAGTGGTGGGAGGAGTTGTCACTGACACCCAAATAGGGCTGTGCCTGGTCTCCCACAATGCTGTCTCCGCCCCCCTGTAGTGTGTCTGGAGCCAGGGGAGGGCAAGACAGGATCTTGTGGACAACAAAGACTTTCCTTTGACGTATACCTACATCAAAGGCCAAAAGGGGTATAAGTATTGGACCTGTAACCCCACATTGGACTGAGGACTCTGCCAAGAAGAAGAGCTGAAGAGCTGTCAGGAGGAGTACTGCCCCTTTGCTGTGTGTTGCTTTGCTGTGTTGGCCTGCAGTGGCTGCTTTTGTCTGTCGGCAGTGAAAGAACTAGACTTTGTGTGATGAAGAAGAGGGTGTGAATGATTCATTCCCTTGGCCCTTCCACTCTCCCTCTACATCACAAACTGCACTTTCCATTTCGCAGACTGCCTGGGAGTCCTGCACCTTTAAGACCACGACACTGGAACAAGCGGAAGGAAGGCTTTACCTTTGCCCTGGGAGAAGAGATCAGGATTGGACCCAATGTAATAATGTCAGACGTAAAACATCAGAGGTGGAACGCCAGGAAGAAGGAGAAGAGCCGTCAACAGGGACGCGAGATGAAACCTTCCACGAGACAAAAGGAGCCTGTTGGACTTGGCCCTTTTTGCAGGGTTATCCCCAAACTTTTTGCTTCTTCCTCCTATTTGTTCCTGACCTGTTGTTGTTGGTTTTAGGACTCTGGGCACTTTACCTCTGCTGATAGTGCTAAAGTGCATATGCTCTCTGTGTAAATTGCTATTATGATTGGATCTCCCTGATTGGCATATTTGATTTACTGGTCAATCCCTAGTAAAGTGCACTGAGTGTGCTGGGGCTGGTTAATCAAATACTACTAGTGGGCCTGCAGCACTGATTGTGCCACCCACATGAGCAGTTCTGAAACGGTAACTCAGACCTGCCACTGCAGTGTCTGTGCGCAGTTGTTAATGGCCATGTTGACTTGGCAAATGCACCCACTTGCCAGGCCCTAACCTTCCCTTTTCTTACATGTCAGTCACCCCTAAGATAGGTCCAAGGTACCCCTGTGGGCAGGGTGTGGTGTATGTGAAAGGTAGGACATGCCCTAATGTGTGTGGCATGTCCTGATAGTGAAATACTGCCAATTTCGTTTTTCACTATTGTAAGGCTATCTGTCCCCATAGGAAAGAATGGGAGTTAATTCATAACATCTTATAAATATAACTTACCATTGGGACCAGATAGGAAAATAAAGTTTAGTATGCCTGAACTCAGAATCTAAAGATGCATCTTTTAGGAAAGGTGATTTTTACATTCTGAGTTTGAAAATACCACTTTTAGAAAGTGGCTCTTTTCTTGTTCAACCATCCTATGTGCCTCTGCCTGTTTGTGGATTGACTGTCTGGCTTTGGAGTGACAGGGGCTGGGGAGATGCAGTGGCTCCAGGAGTCTGGATGAGTCAGCACTAGTTTGAATAGGCCTGAACTGCATTTTGAGTGGTGGGAGGAGTAGCACCTGTACCTGAATAGGGCTGTGCCTGCCTTCCACAATGCTTGCTCCGCCCCCTGTGGTGTGTCTGGAGCCAAGGCTCACACTGACAATGGATGATGTTGTGCTCTTGCAGAGTGCCCCCAGAACTGGTTTGAACTGGGCTCAGAGCCCCTTGCACAAAGAGAACAAAGACATTTTGGGGTATAAGTATCAGACCCAAAACCCCTGAACTTTAGACTACTTCTGGAATCAAGAGGAACCTTTGCCAAGGAGAAGAGCTGGAGAAACTGAGGAGAAGTACTGCCCTTGCTGTGTGTCTGGGGCTGACCTGCAGTTGCTGTTTCTGCCAAGGAAAGGAGAAGGACTTTGCTGTGTGCTGTGTCCCCTGCTTGAGGAAAGTCTCCAAGGGATTGAGTAGAGCTTGCCTCCTGTTTTGAAGTCTCAGGAACACAAAGACTTCATCCCCAGCTCCCCTGAACTTCCTTGCTGGGAGCTCTGACCTGCCAGGAGTGCTTGTGGCTGTGTGTGGCCTCTGGAGGTTGTTTCTGCTACTGGGAGCTGGAAAGCAACGCAACAACAAGAAAATAGACGCATCGCTCTTCTTGCGGCAGTTTTTCCGATGCAACGCAGTGGTGCGAGAAGAATCTCCCCACACCGCCGCACCACTGCTGAAACCGACGCAGTGCCTGTCGCTGCTGCAAGAATCGAGGGATCCCAGCTGAAGAAATCGACGCAGCGCCGCTCGACGCCGCCGCATCGTTCGCCAATGCATCCTGGATTTCCACGCATCGTCCATGTGCGGCAAGTTTTCCCCGACGCATCACCCGCGGATTGGAGTCATCTCAGAATCGACGCATCGCTCCCCTGTGTACAGCGGAACTGTCGCATCACATCCACAAAGGTCTCAGGAACTACGCATCTCTTTGTTTTTCGACGCTTCTCATCGCTGCGGCTGTTTGGCTTGGTGAATTTTGTCACAACAACAGGTACTTTGCAAGAAATCACGCATCCATAGTTTTCTATGGACTCAGTTGCTAAAACCTTTTGAAAGTCATTTTTCTTAATACTTGTATGTTGGACTTTTGTCGTTTTGGTCTTGTTAAGTTTAGATAAAGATACTTTATTTTCTAAACCAGTGTGGGGTCCATTTGTGGTGGTATCACTTTGTTACTGTGAGTGTTGGTACAAATACTTTACACAATGCCTTTGGGATAAGCCTGTCTGCTCGTGCCAAGCTATCAAGGGGGTGAGCAGGGGTTATCTAAAGTGTGTATCCCCCTTACCCTGACTAGAAGCAAGAGTCCCTCTTTGGACAAAGGTACCTACCTCTGCCAACTAGAGACCCCCATTTCTAGCATTGGTGGTCAGCGGTGAGGATTTGAACTTGTATTTGATGTGACCCACAGTGATTGGTGTACATCATTAGTTTAGTGCAGACCACTACGCAACCACATACTGTGTTTTATGTTTGGTTCTATTTTTGATCTTACCCTTGAGTTATCCACGCATCATGTCTTGGAATGGTAAAGCAGCAAGGGAGGTTGCAGATTTGGAGTTTGACTTTGAATTGTTAAGCAGTTACAAGGTAGAGCAACTCAGGCAATTCTGCAAAAGCTTTGGTTGTCCCATGAAGATCCATTTTAGAAAAGAGGAGCTACAGAAGGCCTTAGGGGCCTGGTGGGAGACCAAAGAAGCTGGGGAGACAGATGATGCCGATATGGATGGGGGTGTGCCAGAAGGCCGTTTCAGATCCCAGGATTGGCCTGTTGGGAGAGCAGCCTCTAGGGCTGACAGCAATCATTCTTCCAGGACTTTTTCTCCAGAGGATTTGGAGGAAAGGCAAAGGGCCAGGGATGACGAATTGGAGGTTATGAGACTAAAGGCAGAGGAGAGCAAGAACGCTCATGCCTTGGAAGAAAGGAAGTTGCTTTTGGCACATGAATTGAGAATGAGAGAGCTTGATATGGAGCTCGAGAGGCTTGAGGCCATGAGTATCTTAGCTAAGAAAAAGGAAAAGTGTTTAGCTCATGAAGTGAGCTTGGCTGGGTTGGAGGTGGAGTGCAGCTCAGATGGTGGCAGCAAAAATGTAGTGTCTAGTGCTGAGGGAGAAGTACACACACCCAGAGATGTGGCGCCTGACTTGAAGGAGGGGGTTGACATACACCAAGGGGTTCATGGTTATGAGGTAGCTGCAGTGGTGTGCAGGGTCCCTGAGGTGGATTGGGGAACTGGCACAGGGGTTCATATTCCTAGTGGTGGGAGGGACACTCTACTGACTCTACATGAGAGGTGCAGGGAGAGGGGCTCCTCCATGGTAGAAGCCTTGGTGTGTGAGTGTGGAGACCGCCCAGAAGAGTGTGGGTTGAGTGACAGAGACAGTCAGACACTGTCTTGCCAATCTCAGGTGAGTGGTGTGGGGTACCTGTGTGAGGCACTGGATGGTGAGGCAAAGGGTAGCTTAGTTAATACATGTGTGGGGCTGTGTGATTCAATTGTTGGAGAGCATATTTTAAGTCCCTATTTTCCAGAGCAATGCCAACAGCTGGTGGAGTGTGAGTTCTCTGACCCCAGGGAGCTTGCACTGGAGGCAGACCTTTTGGTGGATTCCAGAGGGTCTGAAGAAGCTTTTGGGAGTGATCCTGAAGGGGGTGGCTCAGGTTTTCCCCAACCAAGTGAGGTAGGGGAGGTTTGTGGTAGCCCAGATAGGTCCTGGAGTAGTGGGAGGGGTGTAGGGTCCCACGTCCTGTCTCAAAGTAGAAGGTGTGGGAGTGGGCTGTGTCCCAAAGTGCCTGAAACCCAGTCCCAGGGCCTAGTTGGTTCATGGTGTGAACACCCGGAGGGGGGCCTAGTCTGTGCCGAGAGACCATCCCCTGAGGGAGATCCCAAAGTATCAGGTGATCTGGGGGAGACTGCTGTAACAAGCATCCCACAAGTTCTGGTGTCTGGCAGCACCGCTCCAGTGGGGAAGGTGCATGAGTCCAGAGAAATGGGTGAGGGGGACACAAAGTCCCCAGTGGAAGGACCAGTGGGTCAGGGGTTGCTTGAGGTGGTGGTCCCCGGGGCCAGGGGGGTCTATGAGGCCCCCCACATTAAACTTTTAAAGCCCCGGGGAGGTGATGGTCCCCGAGGCAGGGGTGACCACGAAGCCCTTATTACATTAGCCCTGGGGAGGTGGTGGTCCCCGGGGGCTGGCCTCCCCCACAACTTTTTTTAAACAATTATCCCCGGGGGGGCCGTGCGGGCCCCCGCACCTCTTTAATTATGTTTGCCCCAGGGAGGTGGCGGTCCCCGGGGCATGGGTGGGCCTCATAGGCACCCCCGCATTAACTCATATACTGCCCACGGGAACCTGACCCACCCGGGGGCCTTTATTTAAATAAGCGCAGGAGACCGCGCTTCATTTTCTTTTTTAAATTTTGGTGGGAGTCACGGATCCAACGTGACTCTGGCAATTTTTTTTTTTTAATGCTTTTTGGCCCCTAAGGGTGCCTGTGCGATTCCCCCAAGAGCCCTAGGGGGTGAGGGTGTTTCTACCCTGCCCCTTTATCTGTTTTTAAATATTTTTTCATGTGACTCGGTTAAACCGAGTTACCAGATGGCTGCCAATACTTCCTGGTTTGAAGTGTTGGTAGTCAATCAGATCTCAGGCATGAGATCGGTAGGGGTAGCAAATCCACTGCGGCCTCAGTGGTATATCTGAGAAATCTTTGAATTTCTCAGCAACTACTAAACGGATTTACACTATTTAACAAAAAGAGAGCTTTCTGGACCAAGAGCTAACTTTCTGCCAAATTTGGTGTAATTCCATTCAGCAGTTTAGGCTGTAGCCGTGTCTAAAGTTTCCTACGGAAATTAACATGGAGAAATGGCGTTTTGGGACCTCCCCTTTTTCTTGGCCCCTGCTTGACGATTCACCCCGAAATTTCCAAGACAGCAGCTGAAGTGAATGCTTTTTATATGAGACTAAGAACAAAAGAAGCAGTATATTCCTTATTTTTTGGACAAATAAGAACTGCTGTTTATCAACAACAATATAAAGAGAGTGCCAGGAGCTCATTGGGCATTCCCAGCGTAGCCCATCATACACGCTAATTTACACTCTAAAGAGAAAAACAAATCCTCAAATAGGAAGCAGGTAAATAAGGGAGATAGTTAACTTGCAAATTTAATTCATATATTGTTGTGAGAGATAGACAATTATTGTGTCCCTATTAACAGTTGTTATAATTCATTATAGGTAGCTCCACTAAACATCCTTGAAAAAAGAGGGTTGTCCAGTCGAGAGTAGAAGCACCTGATGTTGATGAGTCTCTCTGTTGTTTCCTTCCCGTTTCCCCCTCTGCTGATATTGGAAATAGATGTATATTATCTGTCGTTGCTAGAAGTAGCGTGGTGAGAGGACTAATCTTCTGCTCTTGAGGAAATTGATACCAGGTACCCTCTGACACATGGCTATTGCAAATAACAGGAGGACGAGGGGGCAACTCTGTTTGGTGCCTCTGGCCACGGGAAAGGATGGTGAGATTAAGCTGCCCAGGCATACTCTGGAGGTGGGACTGGTGTTTAGGAGTCATGTGTTGACCAAGAGACATCTGCCTATCCCCATTCTTTCCAACACCAGGAAAAGGTAATCCCATGTGAGTGCATTGCATGCCTTTTCCAGATCTAATATCAGGCAGACTGCATGTGGGCATTGCCTGGGGGCTTGGTCTATTAAATGGAATAGCCGCTGTTAGAAATGGGGGTCTCTGGTTGGCAGAGGTAGGTACCTTTGTCCAAATAGGGACCCTTGCTTCTAGGCAGGGTAAGGGGGATACACACTTTAGATAATCCCTGCTCACCCCCTGGGTAGCTTGGCACGAGCAGACAGACTTATCCCAAAGGCAATATGTAAAGTATTTGTACTCAAAACACACAGTAATACAGTGATAACACCACAAATGGACACCACACCAGTTTAGAAAAATAAACAAAAACAACAAAAATCCAACGTACAAGTATTACTAAAACGACTTTTAAAAGGTTTTAAGCAACTGGGTCCATAGAAAACCATGGATGCGTGATTTCTCTCAAAGTACCTGTTGTTGCGACAAAATTCACAAGGCCAAACAGCAACAGCGATGGGAGGTGTCGAAAAACAAAAAGATGCGTAATTTCCTGAGACCTTGAGGATGCGATGCGACAGTTCTGCTGCACGCAGGAGAGCGGTGCGTCGGGTCCGGTCTGTAGGGGGACAGCGATGACACACAGGTACGATGCGTGAAAATCCGCGATGCATCGGTGATCGATGCGGTGGCGTTGAGTGGCGCTGCGTCGTTTTCTTCAGCTGCGACCCCTCGATGTGTCGGTTCTTGCAGCGGCGACAGGCACTGCGTCGGTTTCGGCAGCGTCGCGGTGATGTGTGGAGATTGTTCTCACAGTGCGGTGCTGCGTCAGGAAAACTGCCCCAAGAAGAGTGATGCATCAATTTTCTTGTAGTTGCGTTGCTTTTCCAGCTCCCAACGGCAGAAACAACCTCCAGAGGCCCAACACAGTCACAGGCACCTCCTGGCAGGTCAGAACTCCCAGCAATGAAGTTCAGGGGAGCTGGGAGTGAAGTCTTTGTGTCCCTGAGACTTCAAAACAGGAGGCAAGCTCTACTCAAGCCCTTGGAGATCTTCTTCAAGCAGGGGATACAGCACACAGCAAAGTGCTTCTCCTTTCCTTGGCAGAAACAGCTACTGCAGGTCAACCCCAGACACACAGCAAAGGGGAAGTACTTCTCCTCAGTTTCTCCAGCTCTTCTCCTTGGCAAAGGTTCCTCTTGTATTGCATTGTAATTGCATTTGTATAGCGCTTACTACCCCTGACGAGGCGTCGAAGCGCTTTTTCGGCGAGTAGCATGCTACTCCGGGACCCATAGAGGATTAGTGTTGAATTAGTATAGTGAAACATGCAAGTAAACTTTAAGTGATGGATAGGTTAGTCAGTTATTTGGATTCGGAAGGATAGCAGAAGGATAGAAGAGGAAAAAAGCTTTGTATTTATATAGTGCTTGTTACCCCTGATGGGGTGTTGAAGCACGCTACTCCGGAAACCCATAAAGGATTAGTGGTGAATTAGTATGGTGAAATATGAAAGTAATTTGAGTGGTGGATATCAGTCAGTTATTTGGAGTGAGAAGGATAGCGGAGGGATAGAAGGGGAAGAAAGGTTTGCATTCATATAGCACCTGTCACCCCAGATGGGTGTTGAAGCACTTTTCTGGCGAGTAGCACGCTACTCCGGAACCCATAAAGGATTAGTGTTGAAAATTAGTATAGTGAAATATGAAGTAATTTGAGTGGTGGATATGTTATTCAGTTATTTAAACTTTGTTCATGTTCGGCCTAAGCCGGTAACTTTCCATTGTGGGCGTGGTTGGGAGGCCCTTGTGAGGAATGATTATGCGTTGCAGACTGTTGGGGGGTCAGTCCCTCGGCAGACATCTTAGGGTGAGGCTCAGATTGGACTCCTCTGCAGAGTATTAGTAATAAACAACTGTTTTGTATTCTCTACTGTCTGACCGTCTCTTTATTTTGTGGAAGGCGATTAGGAGGTTGTAGAAAACCCGGGTGGCCCTTTTCAGGCCACTTCCTTCAGTTGGCACCCGAACAGGGACTCCGCAAGGTGACCCAACTCGCCCGTAATCGGGTTGTAGGGTCGGGGTGGTGTCTGGTCAGTCGGGCGGATCGGGGATCCCCACACGATAAGAGCCCGGTTCTCTTGGCTGCCCCGCCCGTCTGATCGGGCGACTCCTCATCTAGTGGTCACCGGCCGGGGTCCTGAGAAGGCGGAACCTTGGATTTGACCGTTTGGTCCGAAGAGTCGGCAGTGGAGAATAATATTGCTTGACCTGAGTGCACTAGGTGAGTGACTTGAATACTTGGAAAATGTGGCACCATGGTTGAACGGCACGAGCGTACGGGCTGTGCCTGGTACAGTCTCCGGACTGTCTTGTCTTGAACTTGGTGGTTTTGCGGACCCTTGAAAAGACAGAGTGTTTGTGAATGGTCTACCAGGCCAACTGGAAATTCGGCCCATTCTTGAAAAGATCTGGGGCTGTTTGCGAACAATCTGCCAGGCCAACTGGAAATTCGGCTTACTCTTGAAAAGGTCTGGGGCTAGAGCCTGTCTTCTTGTCTTGGTACAGTCTGCGGACTGTCTTGTCTTGGTACAGTCTGCGGACTGTCATGTCTTGGTACAGTCTGCGGACTGTCTTGTGCGGTTTTGGACCGCTTTGATTTGGTTCTTGGACCATTTGTGGGTTGGTGTTCTATTTGTCCATTGGGGACAGTGTATGTGTCTTATATTAAGATGCCTTGTCTAAGTAAGTTAGGGTGTTTTGGATGTCGGTGTTGTTCCACTGAAGCTCGATTGGAAGAAAGGCAGCCGGCGCCTCCGGAGGGTACCCAAAATTTTGATGTATACGTCAAACATGGCATTGGCCCTATTATGTTTAGCACGTTGTGGAATAAATATACGAGGGACAATGTTGAGTTACAGTGGCCGCTTACTGGCACATTTGATGAACAAAAGTAGAATTACTTGCAGGACAAATTGTTCGCCAAAAAGAGCAGGCAGTCGATGTTTGATTCTCTGAGGACATGGCAGAAGGAAGCGAAGCAACGACGTATGAGGGCAGAGAAGCAAGCTCGGAGGGAACAGACGCAAACGATAACGCAGAAAGCAGTAGCGTATGGAAGAGAAAAGATCGAGAAAGGCATAGAGTGTGCAGATAGGAAGTTTCGATTGGAGAGTGATAAATGTTATGTTGCTAGAGAGGAAGGTGATGTTTTTGTTGAGGAGTTATTGGATTCTCGACCCCCACCTCCTTATGCCCCCGACCGGATATATCCCAGAATCACAACACCTCAGCATCAGGCCTCTGGTTCTGCTATTCTTACGCTTCCTGTTTCTGGCCCTACTGCTTTGGCCCCGGCCCCATCTGCTTCTTCCCCACTTTTGCAAGTAACAGGGACGGGAGCCGTCGGTTCCCCTATTCTGTCTCCCGACTCTGTACCTGTGGTCACGCCTCCTCTGACTCCTGCATCACAGTCTTTGTGCGCGATGGTACCTGTTTCTTCATCTGCACTTTCCCCTTTAAGTGTGTTACCTCAAGCATTGCGAAATGCCGAGACGCCTGTGTGTGGAGTGCATGAAGTGAATTGGGCAGCGGCACGTGAACGCAAGGATAAAGTGCTGGTGCGCTCTGCTGTGGGTGATGAGGAAAAGAGAATGGTGGCTGACCAGGCTGCACAGTGGGCCCGGAATCCGATTTATAGTGTGGAAGATGTGTGGAGCGTGATGAAAGATTATGAGCCGTTTATACAGCAACATACTCTTAAGCATATGTCGGCTACGCTGATAGGCTTGTGGGAACAGTGTTTCAAGGGTATTGCACCGCAGATAATTTATGACATTCGGTATAGGGTATATACTACAGATATGGCCCCAAATTAGGTTTTCAGTAATGTCACAACATTGGTGGGTTATCGGGGTAGATTGCTCCAGAAGGTCCCGATGACAGCATCACAGTTCCCCATGAGGGAAGTTCATCCCATCTACCACCCCGAAATACCAGAGTTGCGAGATGGGAATAATATTGTTACTCGCCCACGAGTGGCGGCCCATTTCCAGGAACAGTGGATCTACACTCCTTGGAAGAGGAGTGAGGTAATATCCCTAAAAGGACAGTTGCCGGACCCTCGGAAAAATCCAACTGCGTACTGTAAAAATTGACGGAGGCAGCCTCCTCCACGGTGATGACATTACTTGATATAGAGTTGGTTTTTGGTCTGTTGGTACCGGTAGATATATGGAGACAGGTGCATACGCAGGATCATGTGGTGGAATTGGGTGGAACATGGAATGAGATTAGGGCATGGGATAAGAAGCTCAAGCCCGGCGAGAAACCGAAGGCGGAGTTATTAGCCTTGCCGGGGCGTATTATCACTTACATGCATTCCCTTATCCCGCCAAGACGAGTGGATTGGGATAAGTTGACTACGTGTCATCAGAAGAAGGATGAAAGTGTGTCCGATTTCTTTACTAGGTTTGAAGGGGTGTTTCTGGATTTTAGTGGCCAAGATCTGTCACTGGAGGGTGGTGTTCATTTGTTTGTCAACAGGTTTGTCACTAATTTGCTTCCCAAGATTGTGACTAGGTTGCAGGCTTCGGAAAGTACTTGGACCACCTCCTCCCCGTCAGTAATCTTGAGTATGGCACAGTACTACAAGCATAGAGAGAATGAGGACAAAGAGAAGGTGGAGAAACAGTCAAAGGAGTTGAAGACAAGGGTGTTGATGCAGCAAGTGGCGAGGGGAAATGGAAGAGGAAGGGGTTTGGGTCCGGCCCAGCGGGGGTCCCGGTCTGACCGGAACAGTACACTGGGTGTGCCCGTGGGGTACAACCAATGTGCGTACTGTAAAAAGGAGGGGCATTGGCGAAGTGAGTGTCCGGAGTTGCTGCAGAAAGTTGAGGCTCCGAGAGGTAGGGGTTTTAGAGGACATGGTAGATGGGGAGGGGGTCAAAGAGAGGGACAGTCTGAGGATACATCGTATGCTCAGCAGAGCAAGAACTATTTCGACGAACCCCGGGAAGGCAGTACTATCATGACGACTATGATATGGACGAAGTGACGGGGATGTCCCACAGCTAGGACAGCCAGGGACAGGGTAAGGGACCGGTTCCGGTGCCTGTAGATCAGCGGGGACCTTATGTCACTGCGGATTTGCAGGGCACGCCCAAGACGTTCTTATTTGACACGGGTGCTATGTATAGCTCTGTTTCTCGTTCGCTGGTCCCAGGGGCAGCTCTGTCTGGCCAAAACAATGTTTCAGTAGGTTTCTCAGGCATGCCGGTTGTTAGCCCCATTTCCAAACCTCTTGCTCTGACTTTGGTCCCTTTACAGTGGATTCACCGTTTCTGTTAACGACAAATTGCGGGGAGAATTTGATGGGATTGGATTTGTTGAAGAGATTACATGCAACCATCTTTTGTTCTCCAGATGGTGTTTACATGACCGTTGGGCCACAAGTGGCTCATGCAAAACAATGCTTTGCAAAAGATGCACCCCTCCCGCTGAATTCAAAGAGGTGCCCCGTAGCTTATTGGCAGCAGGAGACACGGATGTGGGGTTACTCCAGAACCCGCCGTTCTCTATTCAGATCAAAGACAATGCTGTATTGCCCCGTATTCCACAGTATAAGATTTCACAAGCAGGAGAAAAGGCCTTGTTGCAAATAATACAGGATTTGATTAAGTCTGGCGTGGTTGAGGAGAGAGTAGTGAATGTGTGTAATAGCCCTATCCTTCCGATTCTCAAGAAGACGCCCATGGACTCTTCTGCTGCTCATCCTGATGTTTATCGCTTTGTAATTGACCTCAGAGAGGTCAATAAAATTGTAGTACCCCAATATCCTGTAGTCCCAGTCATCACCACGATATTGACAATGATCCCCCATCAGCAAAATTCTTTTCTGTGATTGATCTGAAGAATGCTTTCTTTAGCATTCTTATTCATACAGATAGCAGATATCTGTTTGGATTTGCCCTAGCCGGCAGGAGCTTTAGATTTTGTCGGGCTCCTCAAGGCTATACAGAAAGTCCTAGTATCTATAGTCAAGCCTTAAAAACTCAATTGGATTCTTTGGTACTTCCCACTGGTAATGTGCTATTGCAGTACGTAGACGACCTCCTAGTGGCCTCTGATACTGAGGATGGCTGTAAAGATGCCACTGCTAAATTGCTGTTACATTTGGCGAGCCATGGCCATAAGGTGTCAGTTTCCAAATTTCAATATTGTCGACAGGAGGTCACCTACTTAGGTCACCTACTGTCGAAGGAGGGTCGCAGACTAACACCTGAGCGCATAGCTGCTATCACTAATATGCCTGTTCCTAAGACCCAACGTGAAGTACGTGCATTTATTGGTATTACCTCGTATTGTCGACACTGGATCCCCAATTATTCCTTATTAACAAAACCTCTCCTTTACCTGACCACTAAAGAAGTGCATGAACCCCTACCTTGGACATCCGCATGCCAGCAAGCTTTTGAGCAATTTAAGGTTGCGCGTTGCTCTGCTCCTGTGCTTGGTACTCCTGATTACCAGAAGCCTTTTGTGCTTTACGTACATGAGGCGGATGGTTGCGCGCTTTCTGTTTTAACACAGGGTTTTGGTGGTAAGCAAAGACCCTGCGCTTATTTTTCCGCTATACTGGATAACGTCGCCAGAGCGCTCCCGAGCTGCCTGAGAGCTGCCGCGGCGGTGGCAGTTTCTATCAGACAATCGGCGGGGCTCGTTCTTGATACTGCTCTCACGGTAATGGTACCCCATGCTGTGGATACGCTTTTGAATAAGACAAAGACGCAGCACCTTACCAGTGCTCGTCTGACTGGATATGAACTAACTTTGTTTGCTCTGCACATTACCATCAAAAGATGTGCCACTCTGAACCCAGCCACGTTACTACCCCTCCCTTCGATGAGTAATGACACAGATGTACATGATTGTGTGTACAGAACGGAAGAGGAGATGAAAGGACAGGTAGACCTGACTGATGTTCCCCTATCTGAACCCCAAGGGGAACTATATGTCGATGGCTCTTGTTTCAAACTAGCAGATGGCACCACCACTGCCGCATATGCAGTTACAACGTTACACATTATAGTTGAGACATCCCATGTCGCATACCAATCAGCCCAAGCTGCAGAGCTAGTTGCCCTTCTTCGGGCTTGTGAGTTGAGTGAGGGACTGACTGTCAATATTTATACTGACAGCCAGTACGCCTTTGGGGTCGCCCAAAAGTTTGGATGCCTCTGGGCGGAGAGAGGGTTCTTAACATCACATGGATTACGAATACAGAATGGCCCATTGATACATAGACTCTTGTCAGCTCTAACACTTCCCAAAAGGTTAGGAATAATAAAATGTAGTGCCCACAAAGCAATAACAGATGATGTTGGGAGAGGAAATGCGTTTGCAGATCAAACAGCTAAAGAAACAGCGAGATCAAAGATGAAAAAGATTTTTGTGGCAGGTCCTGCTAGGTGGGTCCCGGACAATGGAATGTTCAAGGACACATTAGAAAAAGTCAAAGAGATACAAAGTGAGGCGACCCTAGATGAATTGACAATATGGCAGGAGAGTACAGGGCGTCTGGATGAGGATGGGTGCTGGACTGATAAGTCCGAGAAACAGCGATGGATGTTACCTAATGCCTATGTACTTCCTCTGGTTACCATGGCCCATGGACCAGCCCACATTAGCGCCAGGGGAATATGAAAGGTGTTGGACCCAGTGTGGCAGAATGACAATATTTCCAAAGCAGCCACTCATTTAGTGAAACACTGTATGATCTGTATGACACATAATCCTGGGAAAGGTACTCCTACACCCTCTGGTAATTTTGCACCGCCTTCCTTCCCTTTCGAGGTTCTCCAGATGGATTTCATCGAAATGCAACGATTCAACAATTTGAAGTATGTGCTGGTAGTGATATGTGCATTTAGTAAATGGATTGAAGCTTACCCCACTAAAGAGAATACGGCCATGGCGACGGCGAAGGCACTCATAAAAGAGTTCTTCCCACGCTTCAGATTGCCGCGTGTGATCTGGAGTGACAACGGAAGTCTCTTCAATTCCAAGGTCATCCAACTGGTGTGCGAAGGTTTGCACATCAAGCAGAAGTTTCATGCAGCTAACCACCCCCAGTCAGCAAGCCTGGTTGAGAAATATAATGGTACTCTCAAGCTGAAGTTAGCTAAGATACAGGAAAGCACAGGATTGCGATGACCAGATGCATTGCCCCTGGCCTTGTTATCCACCAGGGCGATGGCACACTCTAGGACAGGGTTGTCACCGTATGAGGTAGTGTTTGGTTGCCCTGCCAATATCTGGGGCGTTCCAAGGCCAAAGCGCTTCTCTGAGATACAGCACCCTCTGCTTATAGATTATCTGTATGAGTTAACTAAAGATCTTCGTTCTCTTCATCAACAGATTCAGGAGACACTGCAGCCGGTACCAGAGGGGCCCGGGCATCTGCTACAGCCCGAAGATTACATCCTCGTCAAGAACTTCCAGAGAAAGAGCTGCCTGGAGCCTCGTTGGAAGGGCCCCCTGTTGGTCCTCCTTGCCACTAGAACGGCGGTGAAACTCGATGGCCGGAAAAACTGGGTGCATGGTACACACTGCAAGAGGGTTCCTCTCCCACTTCCCTGTGACAAGTGGGTGCTCAAAGGCATTGCCGACCAGGAAGGGGAAAGGGTGCCCTGCTTTGTTCCCTTCTCTGACGCCCGGCTAAGGTGGGTGCGGACGGACGCAGAGAGTGATGCTGCCCTGCATGAGGCGGTCCCTCCGGAGATAAGGGCAGCTACGGTTTCTGCCCCATCTGATCCACTGGCACCTGAGTCCCCATGCCTTCCTGAGCCAGAGTTTCACCCCCTTTTTGTTGATGAAACAGTGCCTGGAGTTGACAGGTATAACTTGCGCCCCCGAAAGAAGGACAGTGCGCCAGAGGGACAGTCCAGGAGTTAGGGAAGGACTTGAGATTAGGGTGTAGGTACTAGGTCTGCAGTGCCTGTGTCAGATTAGGGTGAACTACACTGGTGCACTGCCTGAGACACTGGACAGGATCGTTGAGGGTGCTTGCCCAGGAGGGAGAGTGCCCTATCCTGACAGAAGAAGGATTTGTTTCCAGTAAGGGCCATGATCGCGCGGCTCCCTCGAGGGAGTGCTTCACAGCACCAACATTGATGAACGATAGGAGCCTGCCAGCGAGGCTCTAAAGGACGCTGGGTAGACAGTGCCCCTCTGGTTGGTTGTATTCTTGTGGCTCCAGTTCATAAGGCTTTTCTCATGTTCCTATTTGGTCGTGCTGTCATGGAAGAGGAAAGCTTCTAGCGGCACCACCACCGGGGCAGAGTAGTCCTGTGTGGTCTAGCTGGTCTACTAGAAGTAAGATAGTGGTGGTAGTGTTCCTTCTTATAGTAATGATAATACTGCTTGGGGTAGTGTGGTATTTAAAAGAACGGCATCCTGTTCACACTTTGATAGGGGCTACCCCGTCTCCACCTGAGCATCTGTTCGTTACGTTGGCCCCACATAAAGAGAGACATAGACAGACATATGTTGAAAATGCTTTCCTGCAAATGCTTCACCAGGTACATAATACAACAAATGCCACGGATTGTTGGGTGTGTGGGTTACTCCCCTCAGTTATGCACAAGAATGATTTACTGGTGTCTTTACCCCTGTCGGCCCTAAGCAGTTGTGAGGCATGGTTCCTGTTGCTTTCCATGGTGTATATGCATTACCATACTGATGCTATGAATATGACGAAGTCTGACTATGAAGCTCTGCTGGAATATATTGTGGTACACCAGGGTTATACACCTGGGACAGGAGGAAAGGAGGGTACATTACATCCACATGCTTGCATGAATGTTTACGAAGGTAACAAGAATGCCACATGGCTGCAAAATGTAATGTTGGATTTTCAGGGATTCAATGTTACTGAATACTTTAAATGTTTCCATGCACGAAATATCACTGAAGATGAAGCCATGCCCGTACCTGTGGTTCATACAGCAGCTAGTTTCTGTGTCGAAGGTTCTGGGAATATTATGGTGGAACAGAGCAGTTGTAACTACACCGATCAATTAAACACTACTAGTAGCCCGCCTTTGCTCACTCCCCCAAATGTATACTTTGTTTGCGGGGAGCAGGCTAATACATGGCTCCCTAGGGGATGGTCTGGCCGGTGTTATGTCTCTTTTCTTTTACCTCCCGTTTACATTGCACCGTCCAACTATCACAAAGACCATAGGCTGCAGCGGAGAAACGTGTACTTGTCCCGGGTAAGGAGAGTTATTGACACAGCAGATGTCGATCAAACTGATACTACCCTACAGCAATTCATGGATGCCATGAAGGGTATTGTTCCTTTCTGGGGACCTATGTACAACAGTGTTAGCATTCGTCATCTCACCAGGGTTGTTGAAGGGGTTATCAACACTACAGCAGGCATACTCATTAACATCACGGCTGAGCTCCAGGCTACCATACTCGTTGCTCTTCATAATCGGATGGTTTTAGACGTTCTCCTTGCAGATAGGGGTGGAGCTTGTCGCGTCATAGGCAGCAGTTGCTGCGTTTACATCCCAGACCACGCCCCTAATGTATACTCGGCTATCAAGAAGCTACATAGGCTTGCATCTGATATTCATCAGGATACTGGATCAGGGTCCTTCACAGAGTGGTTTTGGGGTCTGCTATCATCCTGGGGTTGGAAGATACTTCTTTTCCTAGTAGCTATTGCAGGTGTCATTTTCACGTGCTGCCTATGTGTCAATTGCCTTCCAGCATGCTGCACCTATTGTGTGAGTGAACTCACCCCTACCCCTAAATTGCCAGGCCGTAATGATAAAGTCTCTAATATGATGATGCAAGAAATACAGGATATGATGCAGATAGATGAGGGTATTTTTGAGTACTAAACACATCTTGCGATACATATGTTGCTTACTTTTCCTTTGATATCGGAGTGATTATGCATTTTCTCTTTTCCCTGCTTAGAATTGTAAAGACCCTACCCGATAGCGTCAATAAATAATTTAGCCTCCACTGCTAAAAGGAGGGTCTGTTAGGTTTGAAAATCTCATTCTCGTTATACACTTGTTCTACGTTATATTAGGTTAGCAGTGTGCGGCTAAATAAGACACCATTCGTATTCACGTTATACAACTCACTGAGTTAACCCTGTAATATGCGAGCTTCAGTTAGCGAGTGTGACTCCATTTTGAATTTCGTAATCCCTATTAGGCTGTGCCTGTACTAGGCCTCATTATTCGTATTGCTTGCCTCAGCAGAACACTGTATTCAGCTATTATTTTCTTTTCTGTTCAAGGTTGCCTTCTGACTTGCTAATGAATAGGCCATTCTGCCCTCGCATACCTATCCTTGTGTGTAGCTCTGTTCCCACGTTAGGAGACGCCGAAACCCAGCACAGCAACCTTGAGATAGTGATAGCGTGTACCCATCTAGCAGGTGGTAGCCCATCCTTCTGTGCCTCCTTTGTTTATGTTCGGCCTAAGCCGGTAACTTTCCATTGTGGGCGTGTTTGGGAGGCCCTTGATTATGCGTTGCAGACTGTTGGGGGGTCAGTCCCTCGGCAGACATCTTAGGGTGGAGGTCAGATTGGACTCCTCTGCAGAGTATTGGTAATAAACAACTGTTTTGTATTCTCTACTGTCTGACCGACTCTTCATTTTGTGGAAGGCGATTAGGAGGTTGTAGAAAACCCGGGTGGCCCTTTTCCGGCCACTTCCTTCACCCCACACAAGTGTTGACCAAGCTACTCTTTGCCTCACCATCCAGTGCCTCACACAAGTACCTCACATCACCCTCCTGAGACTGGCAAGACAGTGTCTGACTGTTTCTGTCACTCAACCCACACTGTTCTGGGCGGTCTCCATACTCACATACCAAAGCTTCTACCATGGGGGAACCCCTCTCCCTGCACCTCTCATCTAGATTCAGTAGAGTGTCCCTCCTATCACTAGGAATATGAACCCCTGTGCCAGTTCCCCAATCCACCTCAGGGAGGTGCTGAGACAGAATATCGAGTTGGAAATGTCGACTTACACAAATATCGAGTTGGAAATATCGTGATTCAGAAATATCGACAGCAAGAATATTGTGGTCAAGAATAGCAAATTTAAGGTAAGAAATATTGTTTTTAAAAATATAGAAGTCATTAATATTGTTGCAAAAATATAGATGTTTAAAATATCGATTTTTTAAATTAGTTTTATGTATTTTAGTTTACATTTTAAATGTGTGTGATGTATGTTTTTTTGTATAAGTATTGTTTATGTTTTTTAAAATATGTGTTAAAATTTTAGTAGTTATGAATTTTATTTTAATTAAATTTTGCATTTTTTAGTTCCGTAGGGTGTTGTGGGTTTTTAGGGGAATAGGGTGGGAAGTAATTTAATTATAATAAATTAATGATTTTTTAAAATTTATTTAATTTAGATTTTTATAGCGTGTGGGAAGTAATTTATTTGTAATTAAAAATTCATTGGTTGTTAATTAATATTAATTGATAATTAATTATGGTAATTGTGTAATTTCTTTTAGGTGCGGGTTGTGGGGTTTATAGGGGTAAAGGGTGGAAGTAATTTATGTTCAATTAATTACGAATTAGTTGTTAATTTATATTAACTAATTAATTGATAATTAATTATGGTAATTGTGTGATTTTCTTTAGGTGTGGGTTGTGGGGTGTATGGGGTAAAGGGTGGGAAGTAATTTATTTTTAATTAATTAATAACTAGTTCTTAATTAATATTAATTAATTGATAGAAAATTAATTACTGAAATTGTGTAATTATTGTTAGGTGCAGGTTGTGGGGTTTACAGTGGTAAACGGTGGGAAGTAATTTATGTTTAATTAATTAATAATTAGTTGTTAATTTATATTAACTAATTAATTGATAAATAATTATGGTAATTGTGTGATTTTTTTAGGTGTGCAATGTGGGGTTTATGGGGTAAAGGGTGGGAAGTAATTTATGTTTAATTAATTAATAATTAGTTGTTAAATAATAATAATTAATTAATTGAAAATTAAGGGGCCGATTATGATGGCGGGCGGACTTTGTCCGCCCGCCATCGCCCGGTAAATGGGACCGCCCGCTATGTGTGCGGCGGTCCCGCACATGTGATTAGGATGCCACCGCCACGGTGGCGGTGGCATCCCCATTTCCAGCATTGTGGCGGGCGGTGCTCACAACACCGCCCGCCACAGTGCTGGAAATGCATGTTGTGCATCTGCATGCACAACGTGACAGGCACCGCGCGGTGCCTGCCACCTTGTGCATGCAGATGCAGGGTGGTACCATAGGTACCCCCCATGTGCAGCCCCCACCCCCCCAATACCCTGGGGGCCTGCAACGGGCCCCCAACAGCAAAGACCGCGAGCCTTTCCATGGCGGCGACACCACCATGGAAAGGCTCATCTCCGCCGGCATCATAATATGGATGGCGGTGTCTTGCAGACACCGCCACCATATTAAACCCTTTTCCACCCGGTCGACTGTTTGGCCGGGCGGAAAACATGTGGACGGTCTTACCGTCTGCCGGGCTCCCCTCTGCCATGGTAATATGGCGGGGGGAATTTGTTGGCGGACGGGCGATTATGGCGGGCGGATCGCCACCGCCATGCGGGCGGTGGCGATCCGCCCAACATCGTAATAGACCCCTTAATGTGGAATTTGTGTAATTAATTTTAGGTGTGGGTTGTGAGGTTTATAGGGGTAAAGGGTGGGAAGTACTATTTTTTTAATTAATTAAAAATTAGTTTATCATTAAAATTAATTAATTAATTTATATTTAATTAGGGTAATTGTTTATATTTTTGTGTGTGGGGGGTTTATTTTTATAGGGGTACAGTGTGGGAGTAAATTAATATTACTTACTTTATAATTAGTTGTTAAATACTATTAATTTTTTAATTGAAAATAAGTTTTAATTATGTAATTAATTTTTGTACAGTTTAATTTTAGCTGTGGGTTGTGGGGATTATAGGGGTAATGTGTGGGGAGTTAAATATATTTTATGAGTTTTAATTTGTTTTTTAATTAATAGTATTTCTTTAATTGGTAATTAATTATGTTAGTTGAGGAAGTACATTTTTTTTAATTTAGATGTGGGTTGTGAATTGTGTGGTGTTATAGGGTAGGAAATAAAAAAGTAAATTTATGTAATAATTAATATTGTTTCTAAATAATATTTAATTAAAAATATTTATTTCTTTTGAAATTATTTTTTATTTTATTTAGTATAATATTTGTAGGTATTTGTTACATGTATTCAACATTATAATTTTTTTTAAAAATTAATATTAAATATCTTTATATATTTTTTAATTTATTTTGTTTTTTAAATATTTTTATTGTTGTTAAAATTTTGTTTGTTTTCAATTTTGAACTGACTGGAGTGAGAATATTAATTGTTACTAGGCCTGGGCGGAAAACTACGCTACGCTCGCGTAGTTTGCGAAGTTTGCTTTGTATCTAGCGGAAGAGCTGGGGGCTAAGGTGATTGCCTATGCGGATGACACTCAGCTTCTGTTCACTTGGGAGGGTGCTGATGCTGATGTGTCCTCTGCTCAACACTGTTTGCTCTCGGTTTTCTGCTAGTTGGCACAGGCCCAGCTAAAATGTAATGAAGAGAAATCAGAAATACTTTTGTTTGGGAAATTTCCTTCTAATTTTAGAGAGCTACTGTGGCCCCCAGGGTTTCCGCTGCCGTGTTTGGTGGGTGCTACCGCAAAAAACCTGGGCGTTTGGTTTGAGGAAAATTTAACCTTTGCCACCCATATCAAGAAGCTGGCGGGGTCCTGCTTTGGGATTCTAAAGTCTTTGAGGAAATTTCTCCCTCTGCTCCCTAGGGCAGCTAGGGAAACCGTGGTCCGGGCCCTGATTTTGTCTCGCCTGGACTACGCCAATGCTTTGTATGTAGGGTCCCTGGCTATCTGCTGAACAAGCTTCAGGTGGTGCAGAATGCGGCGGCCCGCCTCTTGCTTGATCTTCCCAGGAGGAGTAGCGTTCGCCTCCATCTGCGCTCCTTGCACTGGCTTCCTGTGGAGGCGCGGATCAAATTTAAGGTCCTATCAATTGCCCATAATGCCCTTTATCGCCGGGGACCCACCTATCTGCAAAAGAGGTTTTCTTTTTATGTGCCGACAAGACAGTTGCGTTCCTCTTCGCAACTATTGATCCAGGTTCCTCGTTTTGCTCGGCAAAGGCTGGGTGGCTGATCTCTTGTTCGTAAGGCGGCCCTTAGCTGGAATACACTGCCTCTGGCTCTTCGCTGCATCTCAGATTCTCGTATCTTCAAAAAAAAGTTGAAAACCTTCCTGTTTTAAGCTCAGAATCTTGATTCGCTCAGGTGACCGCGCCGGGACACTCCTTGGAGTAGCCGAGCGCGTTATAAATGCATATAACATAACATAACATAACTTCGCACTACGCGAATTGCACGTAGCACAGTGCGAACACGCGTAGCGTAGCGTAGCGTAGTTCAGCGGTCATTTTTTGCTTGCTTGCGGTCCTCAACGTCAAGTTGGCGACCGCGAGCAAGCAAAATGACATCCCGGCGAGACTTTTTCCTCGTTCGCGATCAGCAACATCAAGTTGCCGATCGCGAGCGTGGAAAATAAACCTCCCGGCGAGATTCTCAACGCGGGGAGGTCAGGTTTCTAATTGCGAGTGGTCGCGTATGCTCGCGACCGCTCGCGATGAGAAACTACCAGTCCGCGTTGAGAAAGCTGCCGCTCGAGTAAAAATCTACTCGAGCGGCAGTAAAGACAGCTCGCACTGTGCAAGATGCCGTTTTCAATGATTGCACAGTGCGGACAAGCATCCGGCACTGTGCAATCATTGCGAACAGTGCACTACGCAGTTCGCGTAGTGCTACGCGTAGCTCGCATAGTGCGAACTGCACTTTGCGTAGCTTCGCGAAGCGTTACTTCGTGAACTACGCCCAGGGTTAATTGTTACTCCTCTGCAATACAACACTTTCCCTACTGTTGCACTCACTGAAGTGGGAATAGTAATTTTTACCCCTCCGCTATCCAACACTTTCCCTACTTTTACAATTGAAGTGGGAATAGTAAATTTTATCCCACCACTATCCAACACGTTCTCTACTGTTGCACTCACTGGAGTGGGAGTAGTCATTTTTACCCCTCCGCTATCCAACACTTTCCATACTGTTGCACTCACTGGAGTGGGAATAGTAATTTTTACCCCTCCGCTATCCAACACTTTCCCTACTTTTTCACTCACTGGAGTGGGAATAGTAATTTTTACCCCTACGCCATCCAATACTTTTCCCACAGTTACACTCACTGGAGTGTGAATAGTAATTTCTACCCCTCCGCTATCCAACACTTTCCCTACTGTTGCACTTACTGGAGTGGGAATAGTACTTTTTACCCCTCCGCTATCCAACACTTTCCCTACTTTTACAATTATTGCAGTGGGAATAGTAATTTTTATCCTGCCACTATCCAACACTTTCTCTACTGTTGCACTCACTGGAGAGGGAATAGTAATTTTTACCCCTCCGCTATCCAACACTTTCCCTACGGTTGCACTCACTTTAGTTGGAATAGTAATTTTTACCCCTCCGCTATCCAACACTTTCCCTACTGTTGCACTCACTGGATTGGGAATAGTAATTTTTGCCCATCCGCTATCCAACACTTTCCCTACTGTTGCACTCACTGGAGTGGGAATAGTAATTTTTACCCCCTGCCCGCTATCCAACACTTTCCCTACTGTTGCACTCACTGAGTGGGAATAGTAATTTTTACCCCTCCACTATCCAACACTTTCCCTACTGTTGCACTCACTGGAGTTGGAATAGTAATTTTTACCCCTCCACTATCCAACACTTTCCCTACTGGGAAATTTAAGTTTGAAGATTTTTAAATAGTTTAATGTTTTAATTTACAATAGAATGTTTTTTTAATTAGATTTTATGTTATTGGTACACACATATATATATTATATATATATATATATATATATATATATTCACAGAAAAAACCATAGGTTTCAGACACGTTATAGTTAGAAATTAGCATTTAAAAACCTTTGAAATTCACTGAAAAAACCATAGGTTTTAGGGACAGTTATAGTTAGTTGGACATTTCACTCGTACAAAACCCGTGAAATTCCCCCGTTATAGTTAGTTCAGCTCACTATAACTCGCGCCCCCGCAATGCACTGCTGATGACGTCACATATTACATCACTCATGACATGGTCAGTGACATCACTGATGACATCTCAAATGACATCACTGTTGACATCATGCAGTGACTATGTGTTTCTGTAAAGTTTAAATATTTTTAATATATATAGGAAAAGACGTATTGAAGAATGAGTGGGTGCATAAGTGTCTGTATTGATGATTTAGTAGGTGCGTGACTGACTCTATAAGTGAGTGATTTAACGTATCTTACTGAATGCATCGGTTAGTGACTAAACTGGGTGAATGTCTGTATCCGTCTGTCTGTTGCTGTGTAAGTGGCTGCATGTGTTTGTGAATAGCTACATGAGTGTGTATATGAGTTATTGAATGGTTGTCTGAGATTCTGTATGGGTGCCTGAGTGTTTGTGTGGGAGGGGTGTGTGCGACTCTGTGCATAGATGTGTGAGTGGGTGATTCACTGGGTGGATGGTTTCAAGAGTGCATCTGTGATAGACTGTATGGGTGGGTAAGTGTGTGTAAGAGTGTGTTAGTGAGTGAATGTATGTCCCAGTGGTACATGTGTGAGTAACTACATATGTGAAAGGCAGTATATATGTGTGTTGGAGTATATAAATAGCTATTAGCGAGAGTGAGTGATTGTGATAGTGGCTGTATGGATGAGTGTGTGCTTGTATCAGTGATTGTATAAGAGCGTAACAATGTGCTAGTATTTGTATGATTAAGTGAGCTGGTGTGTGTATAACTGTATAGGTGAGTAAATGGCAGTGTGTTTAATTATTTGCATGACTGACTAGGTGTGTGAGTATCTCTATGGATGAGTGGCGTTGTTTGAGTGTCTATATAGGAGTAAGAGTGCATATGATAGTCCTGTACTGAGGGACCGTAAGTATGAGTGACTGTACGGGTGAGTGAGTGGATGTGTGTGTGTAGACCTAAGAATCAGTGAGTGGGTATGTAGTTATTGGTGTTGGAGTGTCTATGGTTTTGCGAATGGCAGTCTGTAATTTAGAGTGGGTGTATCAAAGGTTATATTAGGGTGTGAGGAGGTGCATCAGATTATCATGTGGATGATGTCATCAGTGATGTCATCAGTGATGTCATTTGAGATGTCATCAGTGATGTCATCAGTGATGTCACTGACCATGTCATGAGTGATGTAATATGTGACGTCATCAGCAGTGCATTGCAGGGCGCGAGTTATAGTTAGCTGAACTAACTATAACGGGGAATTTCACTGGTTTTGTACGAGTGAAATGTCCAACTAACTATAACTGTCCCTAAAACCTATGGTTTTTTCAGTGAATTTCAAAGGTTTTTAAATGCTAATTTCTAACTATAACGTGTCTGAAACCTATGGTTTTTTCTGTGAATTTCAAAGGTTTTTTAAATGCTAATTTCTAACTATAACGTGCCTGAAACCTATGGTTTTTTCAGTGAATTTCAAAGGTTTTTTAAATGCTAATTTCTAACTATAACGCCCCTAAAACCTATGGTTTTTTCAGTGAATTTCAAAGGTTTTGTAAATGACAATTTTTAAATGTATTAATTGTTATATTTATTTTTTGATACTGATTTACTACATTTTTTAAAACTATTTATTTTTAGATATTTTATTTATTAAATTACATTGTAATTACATTATACATTACATTACAAAATATACTTTCTCTGAATGAATTACTTTAGTTTAAATAGTTTGCAAATAGGCAATAGAGTTTTAAGTACAGTAGTTACAGTTGTTGCAATGGGCAACACAATTTCAAACACAATGCAACATTGAGCTGAATGTGAATTTCTAGTTAAATGCAATTAGTTACTTTATGGATTACTTTTCTAACCACAGGACTGGATCCTAGATTCAGTCCTGGGACATCTCCTGTAAACAGTTGAGTAAAAGCGTTTTGGTTACAGTAGTGATTTTTAAGGAATATTATTGTATTTTAAAAGTTGACACTTAGAAACTTTTTCACATAGAATCACCAATGTTATCCTATGGGAGGAAATTCACTTAGCAGGTAAGTAGTGTTATCATTACTCTTTCTTACTCAGTGTTGGATCCTGGATCCAGCACTGGTGCATCTCCTGTAAACAGTTGAAAGAATGCGTTTAAGTCATACAGGCGATTTTTAAGGAATATTTGTAATTTGTGAAAATCGACACTTTGAAACTTTTCTGCTGAAAACCAGACAATGGATTCCTATGGAAGGAAATATAAGTTACTGGTAAGTACGGTTAGAATTACTTTTCAGGGTCAGTGCTGGGCTAAAGATGCAGCACTGGGTTCTCTCCTGATAACAGGTGAGTAAATCGGAATTCGTAGTTCGGTTGATTTTAGAGGAATATTATAAAGTTCCAAAACTCCACACTTAGAAGAATTTCCAAGTGAAACCAGTCAATGTTAGCCTATGGAAGGAAATTCAAGTTGCTGGTAAGTACGGTTAAAATTACTTTTCAGGATCAGTACTGGGCTGAAAGATGCAGCACTGAGGTCTCTCCTGATAACAGGTGAGTAAATCGGAATCCGTATTTCGGCTGATTTTAGAGGAATATTATAAAGTTCCAAAACTGCACACTTAGAAGAATTTCCAAGTGAAACCAGTCAATGTTAGCCTATGGAAGGAAATTCAAGTTACTGGTAAGTACGGTTAGAATTACTTTTCAGGACCAGTACTGGGCTTAAAGATACAGCACTGAGGTCTCTCCTGATAACAGGTGAGTAAATCGGAATTCGTATTTCGGCTGATTTTAGAGGAATATTATAAAGTTTCAAAAATCGACACTTAGAAGAATTTCCAAGTGAAACCAGTCAATGATATCCTATGGAAGGAAATTCAAGTTACTGGTAAGTACGGTTAAAATTACTTTTCAGGATCAGTACTGGGCTGAAAGATGCAGCACTGAGGTCTCTCCTGATAACAGGTGAGTAAATCGGAATTCGTAGTTCGGCTGATTTTAGAGGAATATTTGTATGTTTCAAAAATCGACACTTAGAAACTTTTTCAGCAAAAAGCAGGCAATGATATCCTATGGAAGGAAATTCACGTTACTGGTAAGTACGGTTAAAATTACTTTTTCAGGATCAGTGCTGGGCTAAAAGATGCAGCACTGGGTTCTCTCCTGATAACAGGTGAGTAAATCGGAATTCGTAGTTCGGCTGATTTTAGAGGAATATTTGCACAATGGTGAAGGGAGGGGCGGGGCCTGAGGTGACATCTGTGCAAACGCGCACCATGGCGCGTTTTAAGTTGGGGGATTAAGTCCCCTTGAATCATGAGGGTCCCTGGGGGCCAACTAGCCCACCAGGAACCTCCAGTATGCGCCAGGGGCTGCGTTGCAGAGACGTGTACAGAGGCCACACCCCTTTTACACCTCTCTGCAACGCAGCTCTGTGGCGCTTTCTGGACGTACCTGTTGGGCTAGTTGGCCCCCAGGGACCCTCAGGATTGAAGGGGATTTAATTCCCCATCTTAAAACACGCCACGGGGCCTGTTTGCACACATGTCACCTGAAGCCCCGCCCCCTCCCTTCACCACTGTGCGAACGCGCCCCGTGGTGCGTTTTAAGTTGGGGGATTAAGTCACTTGTTTCTGTCCCTCGGTTCTACCGAGGGAAAAAATGGCTGCCAACATTTCCTGATTTGGAGTGTTGACAGCCACTTGAAAGCCAATTAACATGCAGCTCGTGATCGGGAGGGTGCGCGCAGGGTGCACTCAGGGTGCGCGAATCTGATGCGGCCATAGATATATAGTTCTTTCTGAACCAAGAACTACCTCTTTGCCAAATTTGGTGTAATTCCGTTCAGCAGTTCGGGCTGTAGCCGTGTCTAAAGTTTCCTATGGGAAAATGAATGGGGAAAACACGTTTTGGGACCCCCCTTTTTTCTCGGCCCCCGCTTGACGAATCACCCCGAAACTTTCAGGGTAGGAGCGGACCGGAGCGGGCCATAAAGTTTGAAAATTTCGCGGAGATTCCTCAACCGGCAAGAGAGTTATTTCAAATAGAATGTCGCGGATTTCCTATGGAAAATAGGTCCTAACTATAACTATCTACTGGCGACCGCCAGTAGATAATGTGTGTACCAATAACATATTATATATATAAATATATATATATATACATACATAAAACCTACTGCCGGTCGCCAGTAGGTAGTTATAGTTAGGACCTAGTTTCCATAGGAAAAGCGTTTTTGATTTGCCAATATTTTTGGCACCGTTTGACGAATCTTCGCGGAATGTTCCAAAAAAAAGGTTCACTCAGGTCAGGTCCTGTCTTGAAAGTTTTGGGGTGATTCGTCAAGAGGGGGCCGAGAAAAAAGGGGGTCCCAAAATGCGTTTTCGCCATGTTAATTTCCTTAGGAAACTTTAGACACAGCTACATCCCGAACTGCTGAACAGAATTACACCAAATTTGGCAAAAAGGTAGCTCTTGGTTCAGAAAGCGTCTTTTTTTAAATGGTATAAATCCGTTAAGTAGTTGCTGAGAAATTAAAAAAATTAAAATATCGATATCTGAGCACCGAGGAGGGTTCGCGAACCCTCCTGAGCACGAGCTCAATTTTGATTGGCTGCCAACACTCCAAACCAGAATGTGTTGGCAGGCATCTTGTGACTAGAGTCACTAGAAAACTGTGGAAAAAAGGTTAAAAAACAAGAAAAGAGGGCAGGGTAGAAACACCCTGACCCCCTAGGCCCCACAGGGACCACCAGGGCCAATAAAAGCATATTTTTTAAAAACAATTGGCCGAATTCACGCTGGGTGCGCGAATCCGGTTGAGAAAAACAAACAAAAACGAAGCGTGGGCTCCCGCGCTTCGTTCTTGAAAGCCCCCGGGTGGGCCAGGTCCTGGGGCAATGCTGTTTTATGTAGCGGGGGCCCGCGGGGGCCCCTGCAGCCCCAGGGACCACTACCTCCATAGGGCTTTATTAGTTATGAAAACCCGACACCACCCCGGGGCTTTGTTCAAGTAAGGGCGGGGGGCTCGTGGGCCCCCCGCAGCCCCGGGGACCACCACCTCCCTGGGGCTTTGTTTAAATAAGGGCGGGGGGCCTCATGGGCCCCCCAAGCCCTGGGGACCGCCACCTCACCCGGGCCTTATCAAAATTGGGTGGGGGCCTCATGGGCCCCTCCAAGCCCCGGGGACCACCACCTCCCCAGGCATTGAATATGCTAATATGGGGGTCCATTACAGACCCCTGGCCCCAAGGACCACCACCTCCCTGGAGCTATGCAAATGAAGGGAGGGGGCAGCATGGCCCCCCTGGAGCCCTTGATTGCCCTGGGGACCACCACCCCCCAGGGCCGGCTCCTGCAATGTCCCGGGGTGCCCACCCCCGGGACATTGCTGTTTGCTATGAAAGGGCGGGAGCACGGCTCCCGCCCTGTCATTGCAAACTTTGCTTTACCTTTTGGACGCGAGAGCAAGAAACCTGCTCTCGCTTCCAAAAAGCAAAGCAGATTGCTTTTGGACAAGGGGAGCTGCATGTTAGCAGCTCCCCTTGCCCAAAAGCAATGCTGGCTCCCGCAGGAGGTGGGGAGACGGCAGGGACCATTGGGGCTCCCCCCACGGTCCCCAATGTGAGCCCCCTCCTTTTTAATTAATTTATTAATAAAAAAAAACGGAAGGCCAGGCCCCGGGAGATGGGGTCCATGGGGCCAAAAGTACCCCCCTCCCTTAAAACTTAAACATTTCAAAAGAAGGCCATGCCCCGGGGGAGGGGGGCTGCGCGGCCCCCTTCCCGTTTTTTTTAAATAAAAAAAATGTGGCAGGCCCTGGGGGATGGGGTCCCCAGGGCCCAAAAATGACTTAGGAATCAGTGAGTGGGTATGTAGTAACTGGTATTGGTGTGTCTATGGTTTCAAAAATGGTAGTCTGTATTTTAGAGTGGGTGTATCAAAGGTTATATTAGGGTGTGAGGAGTTGCATCAGATTATCACGTGGATGATGTCATCAGTGATGTAATTTGAGATGTCATCAGTGATGTCACTCACCATGTCATGAATGATAAAATATGTGACGTCATCAGCAGTGCATTGCGGGGGCGCAAGTTATAGTTAGCTGAACTAAAATAACGGCCGAATTTCACTGGTGTTGTACGAGTGAAATGTCCAACTATGGTTTTTTCAGTGAGTTTCAAAGATTTTTTAAATGCTAATTTCTAACTATAACGTCCCTGAAACCTGTGGTTTTTTCAGTGAATTTCTAAGGTTTTTTAAATGCTAATTTCTAACTATAACGTCCCTGAAACCTGTGGTTTTTTCAGTGAATTTCTAAGGTTTTTTAAATGCTAATTTCTAACTATAACGTGCCTGAAACCTGGAATATTTGTACATTTTTATATAATTTTAAAATTATAAAAGAAATTAAACTTAATAGTTTGTTAATTGTTTTAAAGTAAATATATATGAATTGTTATGTATGTGTGTTTAACTTTTTTTAATTACGTTTATTTATTATATATTTTAAATTTGATATGATATCTACTTTATTTTTTGTATTACTTTTATTATTTAACATATTTAATATTTTTATTTTATTTTATATATATATATATATATATATATATTCACTGAAAAAACCATAGGTTTCAGGGGCGTTATAGTTAGTTGGACATTTCACTCGTACAAAACCATAGAAATTCCCCAGTTATAGTTAGTTCAGCTAACTATAACTCGCGCATCCGCAATGCACTGCTGATGACGTCACATATTACATCACTCATGACATGGTCAGTGACATCACTCATGACATCACTGATGACATCACTGATGACATCATCCAGTGAATGTGTGTTTTTCTGAAAATTAAATATGTTTTATATATGTATATCTCAAGGTCGATGGAAGAATAAATGGGTATATAAGTGCCTAAATGGATGATTTTTTTTGTAAAATTGATTGTATAACTGACTGATTAAGTGTATCTTAGTGAATACATGGGTTAGTGAGTAATGTTTAAATATGAAAATATCTGTATCAGTCTCTCACTTTGTGTATAAGTGGCTGCATGGGTTGGTGAGTAGCTACATGAGTGTCTATATGGGTTATTAGTTGGTTTTTGAGTATCAGTATGAGTGTCTGAGTGTCTGTATGGTTCGGTGGGGGTATTACTTAGTGCATAGATGCATGAATGAGTGACTCACTGTTTGTATGTGTTGAAGACAGCATGTGTGCAGGACTGTATAGGTGGATGAGTGTGTGTATGGGTATGTTAGTGAGTGAATGACTGTCTCAATAGTGTCTTTATGAGTAACTACATATGTTTTAAACTAGTATATGAAAAGTATTGGTGTATATAAGTGAGTATATGTGAGAGTGAGAGATTGGAAGAGTTCCTGTACAAATAAGTAGGTGTTTCTATAAGTGATTGTTTAAGAGAGTAAGTATGTGTAAGTTTCTGTAGAAGTAAGTGTGGTAGTTTGTGTATAACTGTATATGCAAGTAAATGGATGTTTGATACTTTGTTTGCATGTGTGACTATGTGTGTGAGTAACTCTAAGGATGAGTGGCGGTGTGTAACAGGATGTATAGGTGTATGAGTACATATGATGAGTGAGTACATGTATGAGTGACTGTATAGGGACTGTTGGTGAATGAGTGGATGTGTGTGTAGATCTTGGAATTACTGAATAGGTGTGTTGTAACTGGTATTGGTATGTCCATTGTTTTGAAAATGTCAGTTTGTATTTTTGAGTGTGTGTATCAAAGGTTATATTAGGGTGAGAGGAGGTCTGCCACTCTATCACAAGGATGATGTCATCAGTGATGTCATTTGAGATGTCATCAGTGATGTCATGAGTGATGTTACTGACCATGTCATGAGTGATGTAATATGTGACGTCATCAGCAGTGCATTGCGGGCGCGCGAGTTATAGTTAGCTGAACTAACTATAACGGGGAATTTCTATGGTTTTGTACGAGTGAAATGTCCAACTAACTATAACGCCCCTGAAACCTATGGTTTTTTCAGTGAATTTCTAAGGTTTTTTAAATGCTCATTTCTAACTATAACGTGCCTGAAAGCTATGGTTTTTTCAGTGAATATATATATATTTATTATACTATGTATACATGTGAAAATGTCTCGGTCCGCCTGTTTGCCTCGGTGGCACGGAAAAAATGGGTTGAACTGACATCAGCACGCCGACGAGGTCCTCTTATGGCTCCGATGACGTCATACGGTGTCGCGAGCGGAGCCGTGCTATTATGACGTCCTCGTTGACGTGGGAGAGCTAGGAAAGAATTTCCGTGGAATGCTGTTGCAGGGGATATTCACCTAAGCGTTCAGGCTAGTCCTTTGGGAGCAACTGTTTATGTTGCCACTCCAGAAACCAAAACCAGTGATCAGAGGGCAGAGGCCCTGCAGATGGCACACGAGGTGGGGTGCCCAGTCATGTGCACCGCCGGGGCAGCGAAGTGACAAGCACCACAACCCACAAAAAAGGTAACAAGGGCACTGAATAACACAGGATCTTCTCTTTGTATCTGGCAGGAACAACGAAGTTAAAATGCCCTAGTACCAAAATGTAGAATTAGTGCTACAACGGTCTTCAAGAGGACCTGCGATGCCGCTTCTGCCTCCCGTACCCTGGAGGCGGCACATGGGTCACGCGGTACGGTCATACTGCGGTGGGACACACACTCGTTGACCTCCCATGGCACTGCTCCACACTTCAGGGAGGACGCTTTCCATTAGCTATGTTTTCTGATGACGTTTCGCGCCGGCCCCGTCCAACAACAGAACTCCTTTAGATCCAAACAGACTCTTTCACTCTCTCACCGGAAGTGAAATCAGGCCACGCAGACACTTTCACAATACAACAGCCGGGAATGCACTTTTCAGTACAAAAACCACATTCCTTCCTCCTAATTAATCAAATAAACGTCTCACTGAAGAACAGGGGCCAGCTTCGATCGGTAAGCAGCCGTTACAATGACTTTTTACTTCGCGATACCATTACAACGCATGCATTACCACGCATGCGTTGTACATCGCGAAGTCATTACTACGCATTTTTTAGAACGCATGGTCATTTACCACGCAAGCCTTTACAACGAATTTTGTTGTAAAGGTATGTATGGTAAATGACCATGCATTCTAAAAAACATGTAGATGATCCACGTCGTTGTAAGGAAACAGAGGCTGTTCTGTTTCCTCACAACGACGTGCACCGCCCCTCAGAGACGACGTCAAGCAGGAACCACGAGGAGAGAGGAACCACGAGGAGTGAGAGGTAAGGGGGATTGAGCATGGGGTGGGGGTTTCTTTTCTAGGGTTTAGGGTAGTGCAGTGGTGTTTGGGTGGTGTAGGGGGTCGTGTTTTAGGGTTTAGGGTAGTGCAGTGGTGTTTGGGTAGAGTAGGGGGTCGTGCTGGGGGTAGTGTTTTAGGGTTTAGGGTAGTGCAGTAGTGTAGGGGGTCGTGCTGGGGGTAGTGTTTTAGGTTTTAGGGTAGTGCAGTGGTGTATGGGTAGTGTAGGGGGTCGTGCTGGGGTAGTGTTTTAGGGTTTAGGGTAGTGCAGTGGTGTTTGAGTAGTGTAGGGGGTCATGCTGGTGGTAGTGTTTTAGGGTTTAGGGTAGTGCAGTGGTGTTTGTGTAGTGTAGGGGTCATGCTGGGGGTAGTGTTTTATGGTTTAGGGTAGGGCAGTGGTATTTGGGTAGTGTAGGGGTCGTGCTGGGGGTAGATTTAGGATTTAGGGTAGTGCAGTGGTGTTTGGGTAGTGTGGGGAGTCGTGCTGGGGGTAGTGTTTTAGGGTTTAGGGTAGTGCAGTGGTGTTTGTCTAGTGTAGGGGGTTGTGCTGGGGTAGTGTTTTAGGGTTTATGTTAGTGCAGTGGTGTTTGGGTAGTGTAGGGGGTAGTGCTGGGGTAGTGTTTTAGGGTTTAGGGTAGTGCAGTGGTGTTTGTGTAGTGTAGGGGTTAGTGCTGGGGTAGTGTTTTAGGGTTTAGGGTAGTGCAGTGGTGTTTGGGTAGTGTAGGGGTTCATGCTGGGGGTAGTGTTTTAGGGTTTAGGGTATGGCAGTGGTGTTTGGGTAGTGTAGGGGGTCGTGCTGGGGGTCGATTTAGGGTTTAGGGTAGTGCAGTGGTGTTTGTGTTGTGAGGGGGTCGTGCTGGGAGTAGTGTTTTAGGGTTTAGAGTAGTGCAGTGGTGTTTGTATAGTGTAGGGGGTTTAGGGTAGTGCAGTGGTGTTTGTGTAGTGTAGGGGGTCATGCTGGGGGTAGTGTTTTAGAGTTTAGGGTAGTGCAGTGGTGTTTGTGTACTGTAGGGGGTAGTGTTTTAGGGTTTAGGGTAGTGCAGTGGTGTTTGTGTAGTGTAGGGGGTCATGCTGTGGGTAGTGTTTTAGGGTTTAGGGGAGTGCAGTCATGTTTGTGTAGTGTAGGGGGTCGTGTTTTAGGGTAAAGGGTAGTGCAGTGGTGTTTGGGTAGTGTAGGGGGTCATGCTGGGGTTAGTGTTTTAGGGTTTAGGGTAGTGCAGTGGTGTTTGGGTAGTGTAGGGGGTCATGCTGGGGGTAGTCTTTTAGGGGTTAGGGTAGTACAGTGGTGTTTGTGTAGTGTGGGAGGTCATTCTGGGGGTAGATTTAGGGTTTAGTGTAGTGCAGTGGTGTTTGGGTAGTGTAGGGAGTCATGCTGGGGGTAGTGTTTTAGGGTTTAGGGTAGCCCAGTGGTGTTTGTGTAGTATAGGGAGTCGTGCTGGGGGTAGTGTTTTAGGGTTTAGGGTAGTGCAGTGGGGTTTGTGTAGTGTAGGGGGTAGTGTTTTAGGGTTTAGGTAGTGCAGTGGTGTTGGTGTACTGTAGGGGGTCGTGCTGGGTTCTAGTGTTTTAGGGTTTAGGGTAGTGCAGTGGTGTTTGTGTAGTGTAGGGGTCGTGTTTTAGGGTTTAGGGTCGTGCAGTGGTGTTTGGGTAGTGTAGGGGTCGTGCTGGGGGTAGTGTTTTTGGGTTTAGGGTAGTGCAGTGGTGTTTGGGTGGTGTAGGGGGTCGTGCTGGGGTAGTGTTTTAGGGTTTAGGGTAGTGCAGTGGTATTTGAGTAGTGTAGGGGGTCATGCTGGTGGTAGTGTTTTAGGGTTTAGGGTAGTGCAGTGGTTGTGTAGTGTAGGGGGTCATGCTGGGGGTAGTGTTTTATGGTTTAGGGTAGTGCAGTGGTGTTTGGGTAGTGTAGGGGGTCGTGCTGGGGGTAGATTTAGGGTTTAGGGTAGTGCAATGGTGTTTGGGTAGTGTAGGGAGTCATGCTGGGGGTAGTGTTTTAGGGTTTAGGGTAGTGCAGTGGTGTTTGTGTAGTGTAGGGGGTTGTGCTGGGGGTAGTGTTTTAGGGTTTATGTTAGTGCAGTGGTGTTTGGGTAGTGTAGGGGGTAGTGCTGGGGTAGTGTTTTAGGGTTTAGGGTAGTGCAGTGGTGTTTGGGTAGTGTAGGGGTTCATGCTGGGGGTAGTGTTTTAGGGTATGGCAGTGGTGTTTGGGTAGTGTAAGGGGTCATGCTGGGGGTAGTGTTTTATGGTTTAGGGTAGTGCAGTGGTGTTTGGGTAGTGTAGGGGGTCGTGCTGGGGGTAGTGTTTTAGGGTTTATGTTAGTGCAGTGGTGTTTGTGTAGTGTAGGGGGTCGTGCTGGAGGTAGTGTTTTAGGGTTTAGGGTAGTGCAGTTGTGTTTAGGTAGTGAAGGGGGTCGTGCTGGGGGTAGTGTTTTAGGGTCTAGGGTAGTGCAGTGGTGCTTGTGTAGTGTAGGGGGTCATGCTGGGAATGTTGTTCATTTCTATGGCAAAATGAACCCCCTCATTTTGTTCCTTTTTAAATTAAATGTTTTAAGTGTTACCAGTTTATTTCAATCAAGATGGCTTCAGGTGTGCCATAATTTTGTCATAAGTAAGACTGTTAGCTCTCTAGTTGTTCTTTAGAACACTCTGGGAAGCTGCAGTAGAACACAAAGGCATCAACTGACAGGCTGCTCCTGTTGAAATATAACAGGAAGATATTTGAGTTCACACTTGAAACATGTCCTAATTCTTCTTTCTACAGCACTAACCATAATTTCTATGACAAAATGAACCCCATCATTTTGTTCCTTTTTAAATTAAATGTTTTAAGTGTTACCAGTTTATTCCAATCAAGATGGCTTCAGGTGTGCCATACTTTTGTCATAAGTAAGGCTGTTAGCGCTCTAGTTGTTCTTTGGAACACTCTGGGAAGCTGCAGTAGAACACAAAGGAATCAACTGGCAGGCTTCTCCTGTTGAAATATAACAAGAAGATAGTTGAGATCTCACTTAAAACATGTCCTAATTTTTCTTTCTACAGCACTAACCATAATTTCTATGACAAAATGAACCCCCTCAGTTTGTTCCTTTTTAAATTAAATGTTTTAAGAGTTACCAGTTTATTCCAATCAAGATGGCTTCAGGTGTGCCCTAATTTTGTCATAAGTAAGGCTGTTAGCACTCTAGTTGTTCTTTAGAACACTCTGGGAAGCTGCAGTAGAACACAAAGGCATCAACTGACAAGCTGCTCCTGTTGAAATATAACAGGAAGATATTTGAGATCACACTTGAAACATGTCCTAATTTTTCTTTCTACAGCACTAACCATAATTTCTATGACAAAATGAACCCCATCATTTTGTTCCTTTTAAATTAAATGTTTTAAGTGTTACCAGTTTATTCCAATCAAGATGGCTTCAGGTGTGCCATACTTTTGTCATAAGTAAGGCTGTTAGCGCTCTAGTTGTTCTTTGGAACACTCTGGGAAGCTGCAGTAGAACACAAAGGAATCAACTGGCAGGCTGCTCCTGCTGAAATATAACAGGAAGATAGTTGAGATCTCACTTAAAACATGTCCTAATTTTTCTTTCTACAGCACTAACCATAATTTCTATGACAAAATGAACCCCCTCATTTTGTTCCTTTTTAAATTAAATGTTTTAAGAGTTACCAGTTTATTCCAATCAAGATGGCTTCAGGTGTGCCATAATTTTGTCATAAGTAAGGCTGTTAGCACTCTAGTTGTTCTTTAGAACACTCTGGGAAGCTGCAGTAGAACACAAAGGAATCAACTGACAGTCTCTGCCCTTGTTGGATGTACATGTTTTACTGAGAATGTCAGACTTCATTCTCACATGACTGAGAAAGATAATGTGAATTTACAGAAAATATGCCTTCATTTTAGCTTCTGGAGCACCTTCCAAAACTCTATGGGAAAAGCATGTGAAAATAGTTTTCTCTCAAACATGATTCATGATATCCCAGCAGAAGGTTTTTCACAGGGTAAAATCACCTTAGAACACACCACAATTCCTGAAATTAGTATGGTACCATCAACAAATGAATTCTAATGTAACTAAAGTCTGTTATCACCCTTTATAGTTCTCCTTTTGGTAACCCTCAAAATCTTTGATTCACTACAATGCATTTCAATGGGGTACTATCATGTATATTGGTCCCAAGATGGCTGCCAGCAATTCCAGGATGAAGTGCTGACAGTCAATCAGATCTCACAATGACATGTGTGGTTAGGCTCCGCCCAGATATATATGTGATTTTACTTTTGATTTTTTCAGGAACTTCTGAACGGATTTACACCATTTAACAAAAAGGGTTCTTTCTGAACCAAGAACTACCTCTTTGCCAAATTTGGTGTAATTCCGTTCAGCAGTTCGGGCTGTAGCCGTGTCTAAAGTTTCCTATGGAAAATTGCATGGGGAAAACACGTTTTGGGACCCCCTTTTTCTCGGCCCCCACTTGACGAATCACCCCGAGACTTTCAGGATAGGAGTGGACCGGAGCGGGCCATAAGTTTTGAAAATTTCGCGAAGATTCGTCGACCGGCGCCAAAGTTATTGGAAATAGAATGTTGTGAATTTCCTATGGAAAATAGGTCCTAACTATAACTATCTACTGGCGACCACCAGTAGATAATATATATATATATATATATATAAAATTCGATATTTTGTACAACTATATTTTTTACATCGATATTTCTAAGTATAGGGAGTCGATATTTTTGCATTCTACATTTTTGCATCGATATTTTTTACTTCTTATATTTTTAACATCAATATTTTGTCAGTGAACCCCTCAGGGACACTGCGCACCACTGGAGCTACCTCCTAACCTTGAACCCCTTGGTGTATGTTAACCCCGTCCTTCAAGTCAGGCGCCACATCTCTGGGTGTATGTACTTCTCCCTCAGCACTAGACACTACATTTTTGCTGCCACCATCTGAGCTGGACTCCACCTCCAACCCAGCCAAGCTCACTTCATGAGCTGCACACATTTTCTTTTCAGCTAAGGCTCGCTCTTTCTCCTTGCACTCCCGGTCCAGCTTTCTTAGCCTCCGGTCACAAGCGCGGTTCTGATTCCTTTCCTCACAAGCCAATCTTCCCCACAATGTTCCCTTCTCAGGGCACTACTCTCTGGATATTCTGGCTGGGGATCCTCCCCCTCAGATTCCTTCTCAGAGTCATCTGACAGCATTGCTTCCCAACTTGGTACTTCATAACTATACAGGGCTGCCTCAAGATCCTGCCTTTTGGATCACCTCTTCATAGGTAGCCCCCTTTCCTTGTAAAAGACTTTTAGTTCCCTTACCGTGTAGATGTGCAGGTGCCAAAAGTTGACTTCCATTTTGCCAAGGCCCCACAGGTGCAACAACTAACCAGAGTTCCAACCACCAAATTCCGAAGGAAAACAGTAAAAAAATAGTATGTGGTTGTGTAGTGGTCTGCACTAAACTAGTGATGTACACCAATGTTATGTTATGTTATGTTAATATATTTGTAGAGCGCATGGCTGCCCTAGCAACGGGGCGTCCCAGCGCTAAAATGAGCACTAAGTGAGACGACGGAACAGAAGAGAGAGTTAGATTTGGGTGAATAGCCATGTCTTCGCTAGCCTTCTGAAGGTAAGGTGGTCAGAGGTGCTGTGGATGTGGATGGGGAGGGAGTTCCAGAGGGCGGGAGCTAACCGCCTAAATGAGCGCCCGCCTGCTCTGCCCCTGTGTATCCTGGGAACTCTGGCCAGGAGTAAGTCTGCCAAACGCAATGAACGTGTGGGGACATAGTGAGCGCATAGATCACTCAGGATTTTGGGGCCGAAGTCCCCCAGGATTCTGTGAGAGATGCACAGCGTTTTGAAGCGCACTCTCTGTTTGAAGGGGAGCCAGTGAAGTCGACAGAGGAGGCTAGAGGTGTGGCAGTGTTTAGGGAGTGCAAAGATTGCAAGCCCAGCTGCATTCTGAACGCGCTGCAGTCTTTTAACAATGGCTTTGTTAGCTCTCAAGAGAAGCACATTGCAATAATCTAGTCTGGCAAGGACAGAAGATTGAATGATCAGTTGTCGGGTCTTGGCATCGAAAAGACCCAGTATAGGTTTAAGGCCTCGCAGTAATCCAAAGCATTTCCCTGCCACTGATTTAGCATGTATCTCGAAAGTCAGATCATTGTCCATCATTATGCCGAGGTTTTTCACCACCGGTTTGGGGGTGGGCTTAACTCTGAGCGCAGGAGGCCACCATTCATTGCCCCAGAGATTGCGGTCTTTGCCTACCAGAAGGATCTCAGATTTGGACGAGTTGAGCTGCAGATAGTTAGCAGCCATCCACTCCGAGATTGCTGTCAAATCCTGTCTGAATTTCACCGAACCCTGGCTGGGGTTTCTGGAAAAGGTAAACACCAGCTGGGTGTCATCTGCCTATGACACCAGGGAGATGCCCCGGGTTTTGGCCAGCAGAGCCAGCGGCCTCACATATACATTGGATAGGGTAGGGCTTAATGCTGAGCCCTGGGGCACCCCACAGTGCAGTGGATGAGTGCGAGAGTGGAAGGGGGGGCCGAGACTTGGAAGGTCCGCTCCTCCAGGAAAGAAGAAAACCAAGAGAGGGCAGAGCCCTTGACACCGATCTCTTCCAGACGTAGGAGCAGGATCACTGTGAGTCAAGTACAAATACAAGTTCAAATCCTCACCGCTGACCACCAATGTTAGAAATGGGGGTCTCTGGTTGGCAGAGGTAGGTACCTTTGTCCAGATAGGGACCCTTGCTTCTAGTAAGGGTAAGGGGGATACACACTTTAGATAACCCCTGCTCACCCACTGGGTAGATTGGCACGTGCAGACAGACCTATCCCAAAGGCAATGTGTAAGGTATTTGTACTCAAAACACACAGTAATACAGTGATAACACCACAAATGGACACCACACCAGTTTAGAAAAATAAAGTATCTTTATCTAACTCAACAAGACCAAAACAACAAAAATCCAACATACTAGTATTACTAAAACGACTTTAAAAAGGTTTTAAGCGGGGCGTGGTTTGGAGCGTCAAAATGGCGGTCGCACTCTCAGAGTGCTCCGGACCCCTCCGTCATCTGCTCTAATTCCACAAGCCCATTGGTGAAAATTCAGCAGTCCCGGTGGCAGACACCGACCCGCTAACACAGGCGGCAGGCCGCACGACCAGCGAGGCCACCAAAACGACCACCCAAGACCAAACCAGCTCTGCGGTGCGCACGGCGGCTCAAACCAAAATGGCGGACCCGACACCTCGGCCGATGCAGAAGGGGATCTAACCATGAAGTCCCGCCACCATCCCACAGGGTCGCAGTGGAAAAGGACCCGGTATCCCATCTGAAGACCCAGGCGCAAAAGGAGCCAAGAACACTCACCTGCTGCAGCTCCTGGCGGTCGGTGTGAGGCCCCGGAACGAGGGTAGGGGACCCCGGGTGGGGAGGTGCAGGCTGAACACAAGACAAGATGTAGATGGCACTCCCAGCACAGATGCAGCACGACCGTGACGGGCCCGAGGTGTTGGGCCCCCACCACGGCCAGCACGAACCAAGGGCTGGAGTGACCCCTCTCCCCCACCTACCGCCTGAGAATCTGGGTTGGAACAGTGCACCATGTCTGCCCGAGACTCGAGGCTAACAAGACAGTGCCCACCCCAACACGTGGGATTGAGGCCTGAGGCCCCGGTGACGGCCCCCTCATCCAGGACCGCTGGAAGACTCCGGATCCCTTTGCGCTGCCCTGCAGCACCAGTCAAAGGCGGTAAGGCACAGCCCGGGGCTGGCCGGGTAGCCAAGAAGGGTGAGGGACTGGAGGACTGGGATAAGACTACCGTGAGTCCACCCCCCATCCCTAATCCCAAGACATCACAGAGTGGGCCAAACACAAAGGCCATAAGGCGTCAGGCCCAGGTCTCAATTCCACGGCCCGCAAGCGACCCATCCTCTGATTCCACCAGCGAACTGCCCGCTAAAGGCCCGAAACACCACGCTCCAGAAGGCTGACCAGGACAGGAACAGGGTTTGGCTCCACAGTGCCATAGCAGCAGATCATGGTGCCATAGCAGCGGATCATGGGGAGGGCCCTCCCACAGTGAGACAACAAGCCGGTGCAGAGGGCGGCGAAGCCCCAGAACCCCACCAGCCCACTGTCATCCATCAGTGAGGGGGCGATAGTGTCCGTGGCGCAAGGCCCAAGTCACCCTGGCTGGCTAGCGAGTGACCACACTCACAGGTCTACTACATCCACTTTAACGAGACAGGGGACACCCCCGCCAACTGAAGAGCTCCAGACAACCACCCTCACACCTGACAAGAGACATGCCAGGGGCTGGCCACCGTTCCCAGAACAGTGACCTGCCAAGCGACCTCAAAACAACCTTGAAGAGGGGTCGCCCCTCATCTCCACTCAGTATGGGGAAAGACCGAGGCCAGAAACTAACCGTGACACAAACCAAAATGGATCAGTTCACTACGAACTGACCCGAACCCACAGAAGGTGCCATTGAGAAGCTCGCTCTCCCCGAAGGGGACCTCACCACAATCCTCCAGGCCATCAGCTCATTACAGGCCTCAGTCAAAAATACAATTGGCAAAGTCCAGGTGGACATGGCTCGCATACGGCAGGACCTCCGTAATGCCACACCCCACATCTCAGAAGCAGAATCCCGTCTCTCCACGGTTGAAGACGACGTCCATCACCTGAAAGAGCAAGTAGCCCAACTGCAGACCCACACAAAAGAACTACATAGAAGGGCCGAAGACGCCGAAAATCGACCGAGGCGCAAAAACCTCCGACTGGTGGGTTTCCCCGAAGGGGTTGAGCAAGGCCAAGCAGCGACCCTCATCGAGAAATGGGCCAAGTCATGGATGCCTGAGGATACACTATCGGCATGGTTTGCGGTGGAGCGGGCACACCGATCCCTGGCGCCCAAACCACCGCCGGGCGCCCTGCACCGGCCCATCATCGCCAGGATCCTTAACTTTAAGGACAGAGACGCAATTTTACGGGAAGCCTGCTCCTAGAGTGCCCTGACCTGCCAAGGCCACAATATAATGATTTTCCCGGATTACACCAGAGTAGTCCAGACCCAGCGGCTCTCGTACACTGACATCAAACAAAAGCTATGCGCCCTTAACCTCCAATACAGACTGCTCTTCCCAGCCCGCCTCCGAGTCGTCTTCCAAGACAAAGCCCACTTCTTTGAATCCCTGGAGTCGGCCTGGACCTGGCTGACTGAGGAACGTCCCCACAGATCCCGGGCCACAACCTCCCTTCTGAGGCCCCGGGCCAGAACTGCCCCACCTGTGTCTCCTGGAGCCCAGAGAAGACACACATGGCCACGCAGGGGTCGTGGCAACCAAAGAGACACATCAGCATTGCCCACCACAGCCACCCAAGACCCTGAGAGCCATCACGGACCGTCAGGCTCCCAGCCTCAACAATGGAGCCGATCCTTGGAACATCTGCTCGCCGGGGGAAGCCCCCCCAAGACTCTAGGCATCGAATCCATGGACACAGACCTTTCCCGAAGCCAGGTGATCTAAAGACGGGGGTCTAGCCTTAGTGTCACATGGAGCCGACAAGAACCCACCCGGGAGATCGGGACAAACTGTCCTAACAAATCAATGTACTCAGATAGTTTCTGGCGATGCAACGGACATATCCTGATTCAAGGAGGGGTCCACCATGCAACTTCCATGCTAAGCGCAACGGTTTAGCTTATTAATTTTGAAGTTATTAGGGCAACAGATGCTTCCGTTCCAGAAGTATAGTGTGGGGGGGGCGGGACCCTTGTCTTAACTTTTGGTTCACCTTCGTTAGATGCCTACAGCACTCAACCCTTCCACCAGCGCGAGTGCACACGAGACCCACAAATCAAACACACAGTACCCCATACACACCTGCCCATGGCCCGACCCGACCCACTGAGGAAGCAGAGCTGTGTATCTCCTTGGTCCCAACGCATTGGTCATGGCGCAAATATCACATAGTGCGGAGCCCCTCCGGGTCCTATCATGGAACGTCAATGGCCCGCTTGACAGAGTTAAACGCATAGCAGTCCTGAGGTACGCCCACAGGCATGCTACTGACGTACTTTTTGCTCCAGGAGACTCACCTTATGGGAAACCACTGTCCCTTCCTCGCGAGATATGGGTTTGACAGAGCTTAGCACTCTGGCTTTGAGCAGGGCTCACAAGGGGTGGCAATCCTCCTTAGACGCAATCTTCCCTTTGTACTCACTCACTCCTCTAGGGACCCTCAAGGCCGCTTCGTGGCCCTGTCCGGGACACTAGGAGGAAATATTATTAATTTAGTGTCAATATATGTACCACCAGCTACCCGCACAACCACCCTGGAAAAAGTTAGCGACATTGTCTCCTCCCTGCCCCTGGGCGAGACAGTGATTGGGGTGACTTCAACGCATTATGCAACCAGACCTAGACACCCCAGGTACACCTTCTTCTAATAGGACACTGCATGCAAAACGACTGGTAGACTGGGCGATGACCCTGGGCATATGCGATGTCTGGAGAACTTAGAACCCCAGAAACACCCAATACACCCACACCTCAGCGGCACACCTCACACATGTACGCATTGACATGGTCTTCATGCCGGCCCCCAAATGCCGGAGAGTATCCGACATTAACATCCTCCCCTGGGATCTCGGACCACTCACCTCTTCTCCTCCAACTGGGTAGATCCACAGACACACTGCACCCCATCTGGAGGCTGGGAGGAACTCCAACAATACTTCTTTACTAACCAGAGATCGGTCCCCTCCTCAGGCACTCTCTGGGAAGCAGGCAAGGCCACCATTCGCGGCTTCGCCAATGGACAACTCAAAGCTAAGCGATTGGCCCAAGACAACCGACTCGCCCTCCTCGAAGCCCAGGTGACTCGCCTGGAGAGGGACTCAGTTGGTGCGGCGGACGAAAGTAATGGGAGACAGCTCACACTACTGAGAGACGAGGTCAAGCAAATCTCGCTAGACTCAGGCAAACTTTTATGGAGGTCCTACATTGCCCGGTATATGGCTGGGGAGACAAAAACGGAAAGATACTACATAGATTGGCATTGTATCCCCTGGCAAACGGCATAGTCCCGAGGTCCAAGAATCATCTGGAGTCACCAATCGCATACCAACCACAATAGCCCAAGCTTTTGCTGACTACTACTCCCGGATTTACTCAGCTCAAAGGCCTGGGGCCTCACTTCCCGAGCTGACCAGCCTGGGAGGCATTCATCTTCCCCAGCGCCGTGCAGCCGAGATGGCCAGTTTGGACCTTCCCATCAGAAATAGGTGATGCCATCTCCCTGGTCGCGACTGGGAAAACACTGGGCCCGGATGGTTTCCCACAAGAGTACTACGCCGCATACCTAGACACATTAATTCCCCACCTCCATGATCTATTCACAGAAGTCGCAGTGACTGGGACATTCCCTCCTGCAACAGACGTGGCAACCATGGTCATCATCCCTAAAACACAAGCCCCTTCGCCCTCCTGCGCAGACTACCATCCAATCTCACTCATTAATACCGAGGTCAAGATATAAGCCATGATCCTGGCCCAACGGCTGTGACCATTTCTTGGCAAACTTGTCCACCCGGACCAGTGCGGCTTCATGCCGACACGTAGCACAAGACACTGCCTTCGGCACCTCCATCTGGCCCTAGCGAATCGTCACTCACTCACCCCCTATCTAGCACTCCTACTAATCGACTTCGAAAAAGCCTTCAACACGGTCGATTGGCATTACTTGGAAAGTGTGCTGACCAAAGCTGGCCTGGGTCACCACTTCCGTCGCCTCGTCCAGGCTCTATACTCCAAATCTAAGGCAAGAGTACTTATTAACGGAGCTCTCTTGGAGATGTTTCCGATCAGAAGGGGGACGAGGCAGGGATGCCCCCTCTTGCCCCTCCTCTTTGCTCTGGTGAGGAAACCACAGGCATTCGGGCAGACGAACGGGTTCGAGGCTGGAAATGGAAGGGTCCCCAAGAGGACAAGATCGCCTTCACGCAGACGATGTCCTGCTCTTTCTAGCAGATCCAGAGCAGTCCAGGCCCAGATGCCTCCAGCTCCTCCGCACCTTTGAGCAGGTATCGGGACTGCACCTAAACCCTGCCAAATCAACCTTAGTGCCCCTTCACATATCAAGGGAATGCTTTGACTGGCAATCAACCATCCCCATACGGCGGCAATCATTCAAATACCTGGGGGTCTGGGTTGCATTGCTCCCAGACTTGGCATGGTCACTTAACATCACCCCAATGGTCAAGAAAGCCAAGGAGGTCCTCCGTGGCTTGCAAACCCTGCCACTCAAACCCCTGGGGAGAGTAGCTCTATTTAAAATGATGATTCTCCCCTGCTTCCTGTACATCATCCAGAATAGGAAGCTGGTTCAGGGAACTGGACAGTATTGCCACAAGATTCCTCTGGGGAAACTCGAGACCACAAAATGGTCCTCGCCCACTGCCAGATACCGCCCTTCGCCGGAGGCATGGGCATGACCAATCTTTACTTATACTACCTAGCAACTTGGCTGCTCGTCCTGCATGATTGGTTTAACGGTGGCTGGTCTGACCCGGCCTAGAGGATCGCGCTGGAGGAGCTGGGACTTCCACGAATCCAGGCATGGCCCTACCGACGGTGACTCGAGCGGTCCTGCTAGCCTGGCGCTCCGCCTTACGTCACACCCGCTGGGATAACAGACTGACATAGCAAACACCCCTCTGGCAGGGCGCCTGGCTTAAGGAGGTAGGGGCTCTAGAAGGCTTCAGTAGGTGGGACCTCATTGGTATCTCAGAATTGGGAGATGTGGAGGTAGGGGATCACTTACGTTCATTACAAGACCTACAGACTCGCTACACCCTTCACCCCTCACAGTTCTATAAATATCTGCAGCTACGCCACGCTCTTAGTTCATACATACCAATAGGCACAACACTTCCAGAGTTCAGCCCAATGGAAGCTCAGATTATGATGGGGGACCTAGGGAAAGGAGGGGTATCGAGGAGATATCGCTCCCTGACCAATAACAGCCCAACAACACTTGACTCGCTCAGACACCGATGGATGGTTGGACCCGCTGGAAGATGAGGACTGGCGAGATTCCATGATGGCTCCTAAAACCATTACTACCTCAACAAAGCTTCGCCTGGTCCAGCTGTACTATTTTCATTGCACGTATCTCAACCCCAGTGACCTCCATCGGGCAGGCCAAAGAGCCACCCCATCTTGTACACGCTGTGGGTTAGAACCAGCAGACTTTTACCATATGGTGTGGACGTGTCCGCATCTCACCCCATACTGGAAGGCATTGGAATCTGAGCTGACGGGCGTCCTGGGCTGGGAGGTGCCACATAAGCCCTTGAACCTGCTCCTGGGAACAGGTCCAGGGCAGACAAGCTCCTCCTGGGCACCGCCACCATTGTGGCCAAGCGGGATATTGCTGCCGCTTGGAAAAATTCTACCCCACCCAGCGTAGCCAAATGGCGCAAAGGCGTAGACTGATGTGCAGTGCTGGAAAGACCGCTGTACGGAGCTAGGGGATGTCCAGCCAAACACAGGAGGGTCTGGAGCAAATGCTTGGGCCAGGTGGAGTAGCAGGGTTCCTTTTTCCCTCTTGGTTTGAGCTTGTACACAATATTGTGGATGGGTGTGGGTCACAATGTATGTTTGCGCATAATTGGTGATAAAAGTCAATCAATGTATCAGGCTCGAAATGCAATATCAGCGCTGTGTATTTCCTGTTTTTTTTAAAAAACTCAATCAAATTGATTATAAAAAAAGTGGTTTTAAGCAACTGGGTCCATAGAAAACTATTGATGCGTGATTTCTCTCAAAGTACCTGTTGTTGCGACAAAATTCACAAGGCCAAACAGCCGCAGCGATGGGAGGCATCGAAAAACTAAGAGATGCGTCATTTCCTGAGACCTTGAGGATGCGATGCGACAGTTCTGCTGCACGCAGGAGAGCGGTGCGTCGGGTCCGGTCTGTAGGGAGAAAGCGATGCATTGATTCTGAGGCGACTCTGATCCTCAGGTGATGCGTTGGGGAAACTTGCCGCACAGGTACGATGCGTGAAAATCCAGGATGCGTCAGTGATCGATGCAGCGGCGTCAAGCGGCGCTGCGTTGGTTTCTTCAGCCGCGACTCCTCGATGCGTCGGTTCTTGCAGCAGCGTCAGGTGCTGCATCGGTTTCAGCAGCGGTGCGGTGATGCGTGGAGATTCTTCTCGCACCGCAGTGCTGCGTTGGGAAAACTGCCACAAGAAGAGTGATGCGTCGATTTTCTTGTAGTTGCGTTGCTTTTCCAGCTCCCAACAGCAGAAACAACCTCCATAGGCCCAAAACAGTCACAGGCACCTCCTGGCAGGTCAGAACTCCCAGCAAGGAAGTTCAGGGGAGCTGGGGTGAAGTCTTTGTGTCCCTGAGACGTCAAAACTGGAGGCAAGCTCTACTCAAGCCCTTGGAGATCTTCTTCAAGCAGGGGACACAGCACACAGCAAAGTCCTTCTCCTTTCCTTGGCAAAAACACCTACTGCAGGCCAGCCCCAGAGACACAGCAAAGGGTCAGTTCTTCTCCTCAGTTTCTCCAGCTCTTCTCCTTGGCAAAGGTTCCTCTTGATTCCAGAAGTAGTCTACCGTTCAGGGGTTTTAGGTCTAATACTTATACCCCAAAATGTCTTTGTTCCCTTTGTGCAAGGGTCTCTGAGCCCAGTCCAAACCAGTTCTGTCCTCTCTTGTGCAGCTGCCCGGCAGGAAGTGGAGACAGCATTGTGTAAGGCAGACAGGCCCAATTCAGGTGCAAGGGAAATCTCCTCCCACTACTCTAAATGCAGACCGGGCCTATTCAGGTGCTAGTGAGAACTCCTCCCCCTACTCTGAATCCAGCTCAGGTCTATTCAGTCCAACCCTGACTCATTCAGGAAAGGCAGGACACACATCAACCCCCCCTGTGGCTGTCTGAGAGAATGCACCTCCCCAGCCCCTGTCACTCCAAAATCAGACAGTCAATACACAAACAGGCAGAGACACACAGAATGGTTAAACAAGAAAATGCCTACTTCCTAAATGTGGCATTTTCAAACACACAATTTAAAAACCATCTTTACTAAAAGATGTGTTATTAAATTCTGAGTTCAGAGAGCCTAAACTTTATTCCTCTATCTTGCTCCAATGGGAAGTTATATTTATAAGATGTTATAAATAAACTCCCATTCTATCCTATGGGGCAAGATAGCCTTTCAATAGTGAAAAACGAAATTGGCAGTATTTCACTATCAGGACATGTCACACACACCAGTAAATGTCCTACCTTTCACCTACACTGCACCCTGTCCAGGTGGATACCTTGAGCCTACTAAAGGGGTGCCTTACATATAGAAAAAGGGAAGGTTAAGGCCTGGCAAGTGGGTGCACATGCCAAGTCGTCATGGCAGTTAACAACTGCTCACAGACACTGCAGTGGCAGGCCTGCGTTACCTTTTCAGAGCTACTCATGTGGGTGGCACAATCAGTGCTGCAGGCCCACTAGTAGGATTTGATTTATAGGCCCTGGCACACTTCAGTGCTCTTTACTAGGGACTTACTGGTAAATCAAATATGGCAATCAGGGAAACACCAATCCATGATAACCGTTTACACAGAGAGCATATGCACTTTAGCACTGAATAGCAGTGGTACAGTGCCCAGAGTCCTATAACCAACAAACACAGGTCAGAAAAAATAGGAGGAAGAAAGAAAAAGGTTGGGGATAACCCTGCAAAGAGGGCCAAGTCCAACAGCTGCCCAGTATCTTGAGATGTGCTTCTGCCCGGAACGAAGCCATTCTGGTCTGAGTGAATGAGATCGGTCAATATCCAGGCATAGCGATCGGCTAGGAACTTTTTTAGAATCTTATAATCTATGCTGAGAATGGCAAATGAATGGTTGGATGTTAGTTGGGTTGGACCCCTGTCAGGGTTTGGGAGGGACACCAAGAAGGATTCTCATAGGGATGGAGACAGCATCCTGATTTGCAGGGCTTCATGCTATATTTCCGCCAGCCTGAGGGTGAGGTGCACAGCAAAGGCACTCTAGTATTCTATCAGCAGCCCATCTAGACCTGATGTTTTATTTCTGGCCAAATCCTGAATGGTTTGCTTGATGTCGGAAGTCGCAATATGTGCATTGATGGCCTCTTTGAGGGTGTTAGGAATATGTGAGAAAGTAAGGCCTGCCAGGAACTGGTCAACTGTGCCAGCATCTGGGGGCACCATGTATATGGAGGAGTAATCTTCAAGGAATGTGTTTAAAATCGCATGCTGTGTGTATAGGTTAACTCTGTCAGGCAGGGATATCTCTAGGATCGGGCTTGAGCGGGTGTTCTGTCGAGCCAACCATGAGAAAAGTTGACCCAATTTGTGGCCCTCTCGATGTGTCTTGGCGATATAGGCTCTGAGGTTTCAGCAGCGAAGAGGGCGACGTGGTGGGTCCAGCTCAGGGCTCTTAGAAGCATCCTGAACCATGGCTCTTACAAGTGTGGGCACAAGTGTTTCAGCCCCAGTAATCTCCTGTTCAAGAACTCTGTGGACTCCTACCACTTCCTGCAGACAAACCTCTCTTGTGACCACCTTAAACGTGTCCCATTCAAGTGCCCTAGTAAATGCAGTGGCTCAGTTCTTCTCAAAGTAGTACCTAACATGTGATTCTTGAGAATTGTGAAAAGCTGGATCTTCCAGTGTTTTCTGAGATAGGTGTCATATGGGCACCGGAAGGACTGGGGCGTTCCATGTCACTTCCACTATGTGAGCGTCGTGGTGAGGAATAATGCATCCAAGGTAGTCGGGCGCAAAGTTGATCCTGTCTATGATGGAGGAGAAGCATAGTATAAGTAAGAGGTGAACGTAGAGGTTATGTGGTGCATAGTGGAATGAGTGAGTAGAGTCAAGTGTGTAGATGTAGGGTCCTCCAAGCATCTTGAAGTGCCCATTGCTGAACCCATCCCGCAAAGTGCTCTGATTAGGTGCATGGAAGGGAGTGAGGGAGGGGAGGATGGGAACGATCAAGCATACAGTTGTAGTTGCCACCCAGTATCCACGGCATTCCGGTGCTGTGACCAAGCACCCCTGAGAGTGTGGCCCAGAACTCTGCCTGATCAGTGTTCGGAGCATAGATGCTCCCAAAAAGGACATGCATGCAGTCCAGTCAACCTTCGAACAGCACATATTGTCCCTCTTTGTCTTTAACCGCGTTGAGCAGCTGGAAGGGTTCACCCAGATGCACCCACACCAATGACCCACAGGCAAATGCTGAGAAAATGGTGGCAATTATGTTCCCTCTCCAGCATTTTTGCAAGCATTGCAGTTCCATAGCTGTGGTGTGGGTTTCCTGTAGGAATGTGATGTGTGCCTTCTGACACTTGATGTAGGAGTAGACTTAATAGCGCTTTGTCGCCATGTGCATGCCATGCACGCTTATGGTAAGGAACTTTGGGGCACATGCATCAAGCTTTTTACCGGTTGCAAACGGCCCGATTCACAGAATCGGCCCGTTTGCGACTGGTAAAAAGCCATTTCCGATGCATCAAACCTAAATGCATTCGCAAAATAGGTAATCACAATTTTTTGCGATTACCTATTTTGCAAATGCATTTAGGGAATCGCAATTTGCGATTCCCTAAATGCAATGCATGAAGCATTTTACAAATGCGACTTTGCATTAAAGATTCGCAAATTACCATCAACTTCAAATTGATGGTAATTTGCAAATCCTTAGAAAAAATGCACAAAATTGCATTTTTAAAGTGCCATGTAGTGCATACACATGCCCGTCTGGCATGTGTGTGCGCCACCTGTGCACACTTATCTTTTTTGGGGGTCCATCAGGGGGGCCTTAGGCCCCATAGCACCCTTGTAATTGCATTCGCAATTTGCGATTACCTATTTGGTAATCGCAAATTGCGAATGCTTTCACATTCATTCCTTTGGGCCTCTAGGCTCATAGGAAAGAATGGGAATGCATTCCCTAATAGTGAATCGCAAATTGCGATTTGCTATTAGGGAATGTGTAGGAATCACTATTTATTTTGTGATTCCTACATGCATAAGGAATTGTGATTCCTAAATAGCGATTCCTTAAAAATCGCTATTAAGGAATCGCAATCCCTTATCTTGATGCGTGTGCCCCTTTGTCGTAACAGTAGGAGTCATGGTGTGTGCTTGCGGATGGCCGGAAGGGGCTCCAGGCATCCCCCAGAACAGTAAGTCCCTCTGTGATAGTGTGGCCACCTGACTGCTGTCAGAGGGGAGGTCTCCGCCTACCTTGCCAAATCGTGTGCTGGTCGAGTGGGTGAACATGCAAACAAACAGAAACAACAACTTACAGGACTTACTGCTAAATGCAATACGCACAAACGGACTAGGGTAGCAAACCATTAAAGAAGGTAGGGTAGTGGCTTAGCTGTAAAGAACAAGATGCGAGGGTAGCTCAGCCCCCAATTCTTAATCAAAGTTGATTCAGGCTCAGTGTTTTGTGTTCAGTGTGGCCTTCCCATCCCTGCATCTGTGCACCGGGGAGCTCTCATGAGTTCATGGATCCAGGGTAGTTTGTCTGTTTCTGGTTCTGAGAAACAATTAATGTTCAGAGTCTAATGTGACAGTGACACACCCCCCCGCTATAGTATGTCATCTGTTGTTTGACAGTCACCAGTGGTGGAGTTTGGGAACCTCTAGGGAGGCATGAGTCATCGTGGAGTCTTCATTCGACGAGATGTGTGAGCCCTTTTTTCTGTCTGAGGAGCTAGCTCTGTCCTCCAGAGATACAGCTGCCTGTAGGGCCCTACGGCGATCCTCTATGACCTACTCCAGTGCGGGAGATATGGCCACTGTGATCGGTGGAGAGAGGCCCAGCCTGGCCTTGTTCCGTCTTCTGTTCCATTTCGATGAGGGGTGGAGGGAGCCCCCTTCTGACTTTCTAGGCATTTCGCCATGGTGCCTGTCGGCCCAGTCTCATGCATCCTTAGGGTCAGTGAAGAAAAGGGATTCACCATCCACAAGGAGTTTGAGGCGAGCCGGAAACAACAAGGAGTACTAGATGTTCAGTTCTCGTAGCCTTTTCTTTACTCCAAGAAAGGAGGCTTGCTGGCGCTGGACTGCCTGAGTGTAGTCTGAGAATAACTTGACTGTTTTGTCTTCGAGCCGCAGGGCTGGCAGCGAGTCTGGCAGCTTTTAGAATAAAGTCTTGATTTCTGAAATGGAGAACCTTGACCAACATGGAGCATGACGATGTCCCTGGGACAGGTTGTTATGGGTTTCACACCACATCATACTTTGCGTGCCACTGCTCACCCACAAACCCCTTTAACTCTGGTAGCAGGAGTGAACACTACTGGTGGAATATTGCTGTAATTGAACAATCAGTGCACAATTGTCAAATAGTTATAACCCTGGTGGCAGTGTTAGGCAATATTGGTTGTTTATTCCTGTAATGGAACTCAGCATTATTCACATTATGCACTCATTGTAACCATGGTGGCAGTGGTAGGTACCATTGGTTGTTCATTCACATTGTATACAGAGTGGATAACGTTTCATATGCTGATTAGTCTAAGAACTCTTCATCATAGCACGTGTGCCATGTGTCTTACACGAGTGTGAACACTGCTTACACGTGTCCTTGTGCAAACCGTCCAACATGTGCACAACATACAGGAAAGACAAGTGGATAATTACCCCAGCGTGCAAACTGCCGAAACTCAGACACGTGTACTTACTGGGCCCCCAGGCAACTATTTAAGCCATGCTGTCCAGAACCCAGTGTTGGCTTTGTTGGGTTCTGGCAACTACTTACCTAGCTCCTACAACATCCTCTCCTCCAGGCTCCGGTGACGGCATATTTCCCCTGCTTCCATCCCTCTACAGCGACAGCATTCCAACAGCTGGTCGTGTTCCGGTGCTTCTCTTAACCCTTTCTCTGCTAGGCCTTTTCCCCCCTGTGCTAAGCCTTTCTTTGGCTATTTGGGGTAGTTCGCGCTTAGGCCCCTGTAACTTTTTGACCACATAAGGTATCCATGCCAAATTTGCGTCCTTTTCTTCCAGCATCATGAGGATTCTAAAGGTACCCAGGGTTTGTGGATTCCCCTGGAGGGGACCCAGAAACTAGGCAAAATACAGCTAAATTTTGGTTTGTTTTTGAAAAATGGGGAAAAAGTGCTGCAAATGAAAGCGTCTGTTTTTTCCCTGCAAATGGTATCAACAAAGGGTTTATGGGGCTGAAATCACCATCTTCCCAGCTTTCAGGGACTGACAGACTTTTCTCAGAAAACCAACAGTTTTTTACACAGTTTTGGAATTTTACTGGGACATAGCCTATTGTTGCTATTTTTTGTGCTTTCAACCTTCTTCTAGTTAATGGTAGAAATGGGTATGAAAGCAATAATGGATCCTGGAAAGCTATACATTTTAAAAAAGTAGACAAATTTCTGAATTTAGCAAGGGGTCATTTGTGTAGATCCTTCAAGGTTTCTTTTTGAAAACTAACAGTTGAATATAGGAAAAATTGAAAATGAGTTGAAAAAAACAGCCATTTGTGCCAACGTTTTCATCTGTAACTTCTTCTAATAATGACAGATGTTTGAAAGCAATATACTGTTACATTTGCTAGACCTTTCTGGTTGTGGGGATATATAGGACTTGTAGGTTCACCAAGAACCCGATGAACCCAGAGCCAATAACTGAGCAGCGTCTTGCAATGGTTTTTTATTATGTACCGGGTATATAGCAATTCATTTGGGAAAATATATACAGTGAAAAATCGGGATGAAAGACACATATGTATTTTTGAAATTGGAACAAAATGTAGAGTTTAGAAGCAGTAGCTATTTGCACATTTCCGAAATTGTGAGTACCCATACTAGCATGAGAATTATAGGACATTTTTCAAAGTGACTTCTTTTTTTACACATTGTCTTTCATTTGGAAGGCAGAAATGCATCGAAAGTCAATAGGTAATAACAGTTGCTCTACAATTCTGTGTTACCCTAGGTCTCCCGATAAAAATGGTACCTCACTTGTGTGGGTAGGGCTAGTGCCCGTGACAGGAAACGGCCCAAAACACAACGTGGACACACTTTATTTTTACAGTGAAAACTGACCCTTTTTTTGCAAAGTGCCTTGCTGTAGATTTTGAACCCTAGCTCTGCCGGCACCTAGGGAAACCTAGCAAACCTATATATTTTTGAAAAGTAGACACCCAGGGAAATCCAGGATGGGGTAACTTGTCTGGCTCACACCAGTTTCTGTTACCCAGAATCCCTTGTAAACCTCAAACTTTATAAAAAAAACACATTTTCCCCATATTTCTGTGGTGGAAAGTTCTGGAATCTGCATGGATCCACAAAATTCCACCCACCCCGCATTCCCCAAAGTCTTCCAAGAAAAATGATACCTCACTTGTGTGGGTAGGCCTAGTGGCCGTGACAGGAAACGGCCCAAAACGCGATGTGGACACACCACATTTTCACAGTGAAAACGGACGCTTTTTTTGCAAAGTGCCTAGCTATAGATTTTGAACCCTAGCTCTGCCGGCACCAAGGGAAACCCAGCAAACCTATACGTTTTTAAAAAGTAAAAACCCAGGGGAATCCAGGATGGGGTGACTTGTCTGGCTCTCACCAGGTTCTGTTACCTAGAATCCATTGCAAACCTCAAACTTTGTAAAAAAAAAAAAAAAACATTTTCCTCACATTTCGGTGGTGGAAAGTTCTGGAATCTGCGTGGATCCACAAAATTCCACCCACCCCGCATTCCCCAAAGTCTTCCGAGAAAAATGATACCTCACTTGTGTGGGTAGGCCTACTGGCCGTGACAGGAAACGGCCCAAAATGCAACGTGGACACACCACATTTTCACAGTGAAAACTGACCCTTTTTTTGCAAAGTGCCTAGCTGTAGATTTTGAACCCTAGCTCTGCCGGCACCTAGGGAAACCTAGCAAACCTATACATTTTTGAAAACTAGACACCCAGGGTAATCCAGGTAGGAGTAGCTTGTCTGGATCTCACCAGGTTCTGTTACCCATAATCCCTTGTAAACCTCAAACTTTGTAAAAAAAAACACATTTTCCTCACATTTCTGTGGTGGAAAGTTCTGGAATCTGCGTGGATCCACAAAATTCCACCCACCCCGCATTGCCTAAAGTCTTCAGAGAAAAATGGTACCTCAATTGTGTGGGTATGCCTAGTGCCCACGACAGGAAACGGCCCAAAACGCAACGTGGACACACCACATTTTCACAGTGAAAACGGACCCTTTTTTTGCAAAGTGCCTAGCTGTAGATTTTGAACCCTAGCTCTGCCGGCACCTAGGGAAATCTAGCAAACCTATACATTTTTTAAAACTAGACACACGGGGGAGTCCAGAGAGGTATGGCTTGCGTGGATTTGGTAGTTTCCCAAGATGGCCGCCGAGCCCGGGGCCAATAACTTAGGTGACTCCCCCTGCAAAACCAGGTTGTTTTGTGATAGGTACTTTTGATTTCTCCTCAATACGTTTTGGGCCCTTGCCTGTCACGGGTACTTGACCCACCCATGCGAGTGAGGTACCATTTTTATCAGGAGACCTGGGGAACACTGGGTGGTAGGAAATTTGTGGATCCACGCAGGTTCCAAAACTTTCCCACACATAAATATGTGGAAAATGTGTTTTTTCAGCTACATTTGTGGTTTGCAGGGGATTCTCGGTAGGAAAACATTGGGGGATCCACGCAAACCATACCTCGCTGGACTCCCCTGTGTGTCTAGTTTTCATAAATGTGTGGGTTTGGTAGTTTCCCAAGATGGCCGCCGAGCCAGGGGCCAAAAACCCAGGTGAACCCCTTGCAAAACCAGGTTGTTTTGTGGGAGGTAATTTTGATGTCTCCACAATACGTTTTGGGCCCTTGCCTGTCGCGGGTACTTGACCCACCCACAAGAGTGAGGTAACATTTTTATCGGGAGACCTGGGGGAATGCTGAATGGTAGGAAATTTGTGTCAGCCTGGTGATCCTACAACTTTCCCACACAGAATTTTGAGAAAAATTTGATTTTTTTCATCAAAATTTGAGGTTTGCAGGGGATTCTGGCTAGGGAAACGTTAGGGGATACATGCAAGCCATACCTCCCTGGACTCCCCCGGGTATCTAGGTTTCAGAAATGTGTTGGTTTAGTAGGTTTCCCTAGATGGCCGCCAAGCCCGGGACCAAAAACTCACGTGACCTCGCTTGCAAAACCCGGTCATTTTCAGATACAAAGGGGGCATCTGTGTTTTTGGCCCCATGCTAGGCGGCCATCTTGGGAAACCTACGAAACCCACACATTTCTGAAACTAGACACCCGGGGGAGTCCAGCAAGGTATAGCTTGCATGGGCCCCCCAGCGTTTTCCTACCCAGAATCCCCTGCAAACCTCAAATTTAGCTGTAAAAATCAAAATTTTCTCAAATTTCTGTGTGGGAAGGTTCTGGAATCTGAATGGATCCACAAATGTCCTACCACCCAGCGTTCCCCCAGGTCTCCCGATAATAATGGTATCTCACTCGCGTGGGTGGGTAAAGTACCCGCGACAGGCAAGGGCCCAAAACGTATTGAAGAGACATCAAAATTACCTATCACAAAATAACCTGGTTTTGCAAGGGGGGATCACCTGGGTTTTTGGCCCTGGGCTCGGCGGCCATCTTGGGAAACTACCAAACCCACACATTTCTGAAAACTAGACACCCTGGGGAGTCCAGCGAGGTATGGCTTGTGTGGGTCCCCCAACGTTTTCCTACCCAGAATCCCCTGCAAACCTCAAAATTAGCTGAAAAAATTACTTTTTTCTCAAAATTCTGTGTGGTAAAGTTCTGGAATCTGCGTTGATCCACAAATTTCCTACCACCCAGCGTTCCCCCAGGTCTCCCGATAAAAATGGTACCTCCCTCGCGTGGGTGGGTCAAGTACCCGCGACAGGCAAGGACCCAAAACGTATTGAGGAGACATCAAAATTACCTATCACAAAACAACCTGGTTTTGCAAGGCGGGTCACCTGGGTTTTGGGCCCCGGGCTCGGCGGCCATCTTGGGAAACTACCAAACCCACACATTTCTGAAAACTAGACACCCGGTGGAGTCTAGCGAGGTATGGCTTGCGTGGATCCCCCAACGTTTTCCTACCCGAAATCCCCTGCAAACCTCAAATTTAGCTGAAAAAAACACATTTTCCACATAGTTTTGGGTGGAATCACTGTGCCGGCTCAAATGTCCTACCCCACAGCATTCCCCTCAGTAACCCATGTAAAATGATACCTCACTTGTGTGGGTGGGGCAAGGGCCTGTGACTGGGAAGAGCCCAAAACATAGGGATTAAAGGTATAGCACAGAGAATTCTAAGCGATACGTTTTTAAAAAAATACGTTTTTAGCCAATTCTGCATTGGCCACCCACACGAGAGAGGTATCATTTTACTCGGGAGACTGAGGGGAACGCTGTGGGGTAGGACATTTGTGCCGGCACGGTGATCCCACACAAAAATATGTAGAAAATGTGGTTTTTTCAGCTAAATTTGAGGTTTGCAGGGGATTCTGTGTAGGAAAACGTTGGGGCATTCACGCAAACCATACCTCGCTGGACTCCCCCGGGTGTCTAGTTTTCAGAAATGTGTGGGTTTGGTAGTTTCCCAAGATGGCCGCCGAGCCCGGGGCCAAAAACCCAGGTGACCCCCCCTTGCAAAACCAGGTTGTTTTGTGATAGGAAATTTTGATGTCTCCTCAATACGTTTTGGGCCCTTGCCTGTCGCGGGTACTTGACCCACCCATGCGAGTGAGGTACCATTTTTATCGGGAGACCTGGGGGAATGCTGGGTGGGAGGAAATTTGTGGATCCATGCAGATTCGAGAACTTTCCCACAGAGAAATTTGAGAAAAATGTATTTTTTTACAGCTAAATTTGAGGTTTGCAGGGGATTCTGGGTAGGAAAACGTTGGGGGGCCCACACAAGCCATACCTCGCTGGACTCCCCCGGGTGTCTAGTTTTCAGAAATATGTGGGTTTGGTAAGTTTCCCAAGATGGCCCCCGAGCCGAAAAGCCCAGGTGACCCCCCTTGCAAAACCAGGTTGTTGTGTGATAGGTAATTTTGATGTCTCCTCAATAAGTTTTGGGCCCTTGCCTGTCGCGGGTACTTGACCCATCCACGCGAGTGAGGTACCATTTTTATCGGGAGACCTCGGGGAACGCTGGGTGGTAGGAAATTTGTGTATCCACGCAGATTCCAGAACTTTTCACCACAGAAATGTGGGGAAAATGTGTTTTTTTTTACAAAGTTTGAAGTTTGCAAGGGATTCTGGGTAACAGAACCTGGTGAGAGCCAGACAAGTCACCCCATCCTGGAATGCTCTGGGTGTCTAGTTTTCAGAAATGTATAGTTTTGCTAGGTTTCCCTAGCTGCCGGCAAAGCTAGGGTTCAAAATCTACAGCTAGGCACTTTGCAAAAAAAGGGTCAGTTTTCAATGTGAAAATGTGGTGTGTCCACGTCGCGTTCTGGGCCGTTTCCTGTCGCGGGCACAAGGTCTACCCACACAAGTGAGGTACCATTTGTCTTGGAAGACTTTGGGGAATGCGGGGTGGGTGGAATTTTGTGGATTCACGCAGATTCCAGAACTGTCCACCACAGAAGTATGAGGAAAATGTGTTGTTTTTTGACAAACTTTGAGGTTTGCAAGGGATTCTGGGTAACAGAACCTGGTGAGAGCCAGACAAGTCACCCCATCCTGGATTCCCCTGGGTGTCTACTTTTCAAAAATGTATAGGTTTGCTGGGTTTCCCTAGGATCCGGCAGAGCTAGGGTTCAAAATCTACAGCTAGGCACTTTGCTAAAAAAGGGTCAGTTTTCACTGTGAAAATGTGGAGTGTCCACATTGCGTTTTGGGCCGTTTCCTGTCACTGGCACAAGGCCTACCCACACAAGTGAGGTACCATTTTTCTCGGAAGACTTCGGGGAATGTGGGGTGGGTGGAATTTTGTGGATCCACGCAGATTCCCTAACTTTCCATCACAGAAATGTGAGGAAAATGTGTTTTTTTTAACTAAGTTTGAGGTTTCCAGGGGATTCTGGGTAACAGAACCTGGTGGGAGGCACACAAGTCACCCTGTCCTGGATTCCCCTTGGTGTCTAGTTTTAAAAAATGTACAGGTTTGCTAGATTTCCCTATGTGCCGGCTGCGCTAGGGCCCTAAATCCACAGGTGGGCACATTGCTAAAAACAAGTCTGTGCCTAGTGGGCTTTCTGCCGTCCGGGGGGTGGAAATCGGGGGGGTCTGCCCCGATAAATTTTTGGGAGGGTGGGGGCATTGGTATGCCGATTCTGCACAGCCCCCACCCCCACGCATAAAAAAGCCAGCGCAATCGCTGGCACCTAATGGGCTTTCTGCCCCCTGGGGGACAGATCAGGGGCCACGACCCCCATCCGCCCCCTGGGGGGCAGAAAGACTGTGGCATTTTTTGGGGGAGGTGTGGGCATTGGCATGCCCATTCTGGACTGACCTCACCCCTTGAATTTAAAAATATATAAATCCTGAGGCCTAGTGGGCTTTCTGCCCCCCCGGGGGGGCAGATAAAGGGCTATTGCCCCAATATGCCTCCCGGGGGGCAGAAAGGCTGTGGTAATTGTTTTTGGGGTGGGGCATTGGCATGCCCATGCTGGGTAGCCCCCACCCCTACATCATAAAAAATAAAATAAATCCCTGGTGCCTAGTGGGCTTTCTGCCCCCCCTCCCCCGGGGGTGAGATCAGGGGCCACTGCCCCCATCTGCCCCCCCAGGGGGGCAGAAAGACTGGCATTCTTTGGGGAGGTGTGCGCATTGGCATGCCCATTCTGGGCTGACCTCACCCCTGAATTTAAAAAAAAAAAAAATCCTGAGGCCTAGTGGGCTTTCTGTCCCCCTGGGGGGGCAGATAAGGGGCTATTGCCCCAATATGCCTCCAGGGGGGGCAGAAAGACTGTGGTAATTGTTTTTGGGGTGGGGGCATTGGCATGCCCATGCTGGGCAGCCCCCACCCCTACATCATAAAAAAAAAAAATCCCTGGTGCCTAGTGGGCTTTCTGCCCCCCCGGGGGGGGCAGATAAAGGGCTATTGCCCCAATATGCCTCCCAGGTGGCAGAAAGGCTGTGGTAATTGTTTTTGGGGTGGGGCATTGGCATGCCCATGCTGGGTAGCCCCCACCCCTACATCATAAAAAATAAAATAAATCCCTGGTGCCTAGTGGGCTTTCTGCCCCCCCTCCCCCGGGGGTGAGATCAGGGGCCACTGCCCCCATCTGCCCCCCCAGGGGGGCAGAAAGACTGGCATTTTTTGGGGAGGTGTGCGCATTGGCATGCCCATTCTGGGCTGACCTCACCCCTGAATTTAAAAAAAAAAAAATCCTGAGGCCTAGTGGGCTTTCTGTCCCCCTGGGGGCAGATAAGGGGCTATTGCCCCAATATGCCTCCAGGGGGGCAGAAAGACTGTGGTAATTGTTTTTGGGGTGGGGGCATTGGCATGCCCATGCTGGGCAGCCCCCACCCCTACATCATAAAAAAAAATCCCTGGTGCCTAGTGGGCTTTCTGCCCCCCCGGGGGCAGATCAGGGGCTACTGTTCCCATCTGCCCCTGGGGGGGGGCAGAAAGACTGTTGCATATTTTTTTGGGGGGTGGGGGCATTGGCCTGCCCATCTTTGGCAGCCCCCACCCCTAAATCAAGTGTTAAAATAATCCCTGGCTTCTAGTAGGCTTTCTGCCCCCCGGGGGTCAGATTGGGGGATACTGCCTCTGTCTGCCCCCCGGGGGGGCAGAAAGACTGGAATTTCTCTGGGAAGTGGGTGGGGGCATTGTCATGCCCGTTTTGGGCATCCCCCACCCCTACATCACTAAAAAAAACAAATCCCTGGTTTCTAATGGGCTTTCTGCCCCCCCGGGGTCAGATTGGGAGCTATTGCCCCCATCTGCCCCCCAGGGGGGCAGAAGTACTGGAATTTCTCTGGGGGACGGGTGGGGGCATAGTCATGCCCATTTTGGGCAGCCCCCACCCCTACATGAAATTAAAAAAAAATCCCTTGTTTCTAGTGGGCTTTCTGCCCCCCCCCCACGGGGCAGAAAGACTGAAGTGGTCAAAAGTAATTGGGGGGAGCAAAGGCCCTTGCCCAAGGGGCTGCTCCCCCTCCCTGGTGTCTAGTGGGTGGATCCCTGCTTGGGGATCGCCCTCCTGGGGTGAGCCCCAAGCAGGGATCCACTAGGGAGGGGTACCATTGGAAAGGGGAGATTCTCCCCTTTCCAATGATACTGCTCCCATCTTTCTATATGCTCGGGGGGATGAGCCCCCTGAGCACATAGAAAGTGAAACTGAAATGAGCCTATTGGCTCATTTTAGTTTTGGTTTCTGTGCAATGAAGTCAGTGCAACGTGCGCGCTGATCTTCATTGCACAGAAACAACAGAGAGAGCCTCAGGAGCTGGGGAAGCCCTTCCCCGGCTCCCGAGGCTGTCAGGGGGAAAAGAAAATCCCTCTGGTGCCCGCACCAGAGGGATTTCCCCTGCCATGTGCGAGGACGGCCGGGAGCCGTCCTGCGCACACGAGCACCGTGGCGCAGGATGGCTCCCGGCCGTCCTGCGCATGGAAGGGGTTAAGGCTTCCGCTGTGCCGTTTGCAGTTCACCCTGTTTCCTAGAAAAGAAGAGCACAAGAAAGGTGAATTTCGGCCGCGCTCCCCACACTGAGACAGATGCTCTACAGTTGGTCACAAAACAGGTAAAACAAATAATTTTACTAATGCGTAGCGACTGGAAGCGCTGTTCTTCAGTTGTTTAAGCAGCACTTGGCTTGATTGGCACATTAGCAAGGAACAGTGCCTTAAAATCACTTGAGGGTGCTTATGAATACAGGAAAGACGTATTTCCTCAAATAGCAGCTCCAGTGGAAAAGTGAACATTGAGACTTTGGAATACGAACAATAGGCAAATCTGTAGGCTGCAAGAGACTGCATGTTTATGGTGCATTGAGACTTAAAACTCACAAACTGTAGGCAGTCTTCAGGTGTTAAGAAACTGGGGGGCATATTCTCAAGGATCTATCGTCGAGTTACCGGCACTTTATCGCAGCCAAAGTCGCGATAAATTCATCGCCCCATTCACAAGCTGGCGCTAACAGCCCATAACACCAGTTTACCTGCGAAAGCAGTCGCAAAAAACATCGCCACAGATGACCCCGGCAACTAACGCTAATGATATGCAGAGTAGGCGTTCCCGTGCAAAAATCCGCGACAACACCACTCCACAACATTCTCAACGACCAGCCAGATCGGCGATAAGATCACAAAACATGCGATAAGGCTCGTTAGCAGCAGGAAATTAACACCTGCTCTTACCTGGTGTAAAGTCGGACGACAACCAGCACCAGACAAGGGAGCACAGCCCATAGCCACACATGAAGAACAACAGATGCCCTGGAGCAACCGATCATGCAGCCCAGAGCCCCAATAGGCCAACAACACCCACCGCCAACACCCCCAGGACCCCACCCCTCCCCCCCCGGGGCCCCACCCCGGGCACCCCCCCTTTGGACAAAGATATTGCACATCAACTCCACAAAATCATGAACCAAACAAATTGCCTGAAGTCGCACAATCACACCTAACATACATGTGTGGTCAGAAAAAGGGAAATCATACATTCATATCATAATATCCAAATAATACATTTATTACAGAATAAACCAAAAACAACAATTCTGAAGAGGCATGGTGGGTCTTCTCAGGACATTCTGTAAGTCACAGCCTGCAAAACAGAAATCTGGATAAGAAGGTGTGCCATGCGCCCATCAAAGTATAGAGAGAGAGAGTGAAAGAGAGAGAGAGAGAGGGAGAGAGGGAGAGAGAAAGAGAGAGGAAGAGAGAAAGAGAGAGAGAGAGGGAGAGAGAGAGAGAGGGAGAGAAAGAGAGGGTGAGAGAGTGCCGACACTGCGGACCTAGGCCTCACTGCTCACCTTCTGCCACCGGTGTGTCTCCAACCACGTGCCAGTATACACTGCAGTCCCCCAGGTCCCTTATCTGAAACAGTGTCCAGAGACATGAATGGCAGAGTCCATACAGTTGCACACGCCATCATCGCTTGCCCGCCCCTGGGCACACAGGCTGCTGCACCCCAGCCCCTCACGCCACCCAGCGGTGATTGCCCGCCCCTGCGCAACCAGGCCTCACTGCTCACCTTCCGCCACCGGCGTGTCTCCAAGAGGGCCCACCACGTTCCGGTGGGATCTCCAAGCCCAGGGCCCGCGACCATGGCACCCTCCACATCATGCAGCCCCGCACTGCGGGCCACCAGGTCACACACCTGACTTTGGGTCTTGATTTCGCAATGGCAGAGACCACATCAGTGCACACGGCATCATCGCAGGCTGCACACCCGCTCAGCGCTTGAGGTGCCACTAACTCTGTGAACCGCGAGGCAACGCCACGTGGCGGGAGGCCCGCACTGCCCGCTGGCTCAGGCCTACACTGCGGTCCAGCAGGGCTCACACTGATCCTTGCCAGTCCGGACCACCAGGACAGCGCATCATCGCAGGCTGCACACCCGCTCAGCACTTTAGGTGCCCCTATCTCACTGCACCGCAAGACACCGTCCTGTGGCGGTGTGCCTGTGCCTGCCGCAGTGTATCCGGTGCCACCAAGTCTGTGCACCGCTAGCCATGGACCCTTAATGATTGAGTTCCGTGGTGCGGACGCCATCATGTCACCCCCGGCACTGGGCAATGTGAGGTGGTAGGGCCTTAGGCCCTCATGCATACATGAGAACTACACAGAGACACCCAGTTAGAGAGTGGAAATGGCGTCCAGCACATGCGCCAGGCCCTTTTTATTGGCAGGGTCACATGTCCTGTGACGCCTGTGCTGGATGGGTGTGGTGTGGGTGTACACCAGCCGTGAGGGAGTGGCTGTGGAATGCTGACAACTAGACCTGTGAGCTGCAGATCCCTACAGTGAAGACCTGGGACATGTGGCGTTGTCGTCCCCCCCTGTGTGCATAAGCGGAGTGGGCTGTCCTGGCGTATGGCAGTCCAGCGTAAGGGTGTGAACAATGACCCCGGAGCTCTGGGCATGGTTCCGTCCTGGGCTGGACAAGGAAGTGACTAATGGATGTGTCTCTGTTGTAGTGTCGGCGCCACCCGGACCGCAATCGGCAATCTGTCACCTTGTGACAAAAGTCCCACAACATGAGCAACATGGACGTAAGGGGGAATCACTGACCCTACATTCATCCATACTTCCACACTTGAAAGATCATAGACATGACACATCTGTGTGAATATGAATGTTTATTGCACATTCAGTGGAGTGTTGCAACTGGAGCAGTACAGGGCCATGCCAACCCCACTTTACATTGTTGGCCCGTGGAGGGCCAGCAAGAGTCCTTCAGGGAATGACAGGTACATCAGGAGAGGAGGAGTTCAGTCTGCAGTCTGATAGCTGTGTCATTGGTGACCAAACAGAATATGGCAGTCCATGTCGAGGTCCAAGGTGAGTGTCGCAGAGTGCATCGGGGGACAGTGGAAGGTGATGATGCAGAGGGCAGAACCAAGCAGAAACAGGCCACATGGCGGAGATGAATGCTACTGCGTCCTTCTGACCACGAAGGCAGATTCATCCGCATCTTCGTCCTCTGCTGTTGCATGTGCCTCACATTTGGGTGGTGGTGTTCTGTCTCCAGCACTGTGTGGCACTGACACATCAGGGGCCGGAGATGTGGATGGGGTGGTAGCAGCAGCATGCATCAGCGCCAGGCCTTGTGGCAGCAATGCCATGAGGAGGGTCTTTAGGGCATTGAGGGACCCAGCTACCTCTCGCTGGTGTGCAGCCGTGGCAGCCGCTCTTTCCACCTGCGTCCGCTCCATGTTCTCCATGATCCTCCGCATGTGTCCCAACTCCCTGGCGAGATTGCTGGAGGCACTCTGGCTAGACAGTCGTTCTTGTCGCAGAGTCAGGACTCTAGCGATGTCAGCCATGGTCCATTGGAGAGCATGGAGCGGACTGTGGGTGTCCGTTAGGGACTGTGAGTGGTCCCTGATGGGACTCAGACACCCACGTATGGCGTCTAGTTTGGCTGCCATGCAGTCGAACCCCACCTGCACCTGTTCAGCCAGCTTCTCCTGGCACCCCAACACACGGCGTTGGAAGGCCATGTGTTCGTTGTGGGGGTCCTGGGAGGCAGCCGTGGTGGTGGGTGCTGCCTGCTGTGTGTCCTGTGCAGGGGGGAGCTCCTCGTGGCAGCTGGGCTGCCCTGATCCTGGAAGTGGGCTGCGGAGGCTGTCCACAAGCTGTTGGAGGGCGTCGGAGTCGAAGGTGTGGTGGTCCTCTTCGTCATCAGAGAAGAGAGTTTCGGACTGCCCCGCAGGAGGTGTTGGATTTCCCCCTGCAATGTGAAGGGGAGATGCAGTTTAACATTGTGTTCACATGTATGTTGACGCATTGTACATGTTTACATTCAGACTGCATGACAATGTACATTGTGACTGTTTGGGGGGAGCTGCCTATTTGATGCGGGACAGTGGACATTCCGACTACATCATGGATGTGTGTTTGTACTTGTACATTGTCAACTCACATTTCCCTGCAATGCCAAATGTGATTGGCCAGTTTCTACGCACATGCGGCACCAGTTGTGTCCTCTGTTCTGTTGTGGACGTGTTGCGGTTTGTACCACATCGTTGTCAATGTTGATGTGCTCTGCATGTAATGTGTGTGTGCTGCATTTTGGGGGAGTCGCCCCTGCAGCTCTGATTTAGCTGCCCCTTATCCCTTACATGCGGTGTGCCTCGGGCTTCTGTGCTTATGCGGTGCTGAGATGTTGCATACCTGTGTGCATTGGTCTCTTGGTGGGAGTTGGGGGTCTGGGGCATGGTTTGTCCGCAGATGTGCTATGCTTAATTGTGCATGTGTGCCATTGTGCCCATCTCCCCCGTCCCCCCAGTCCATGGTCGTTACTCACCCTGTTGCTGTTGTGTCTGGTCATGTTGAGCAGTGTACGGTCCCCCAACTCCTGCCACCGTCTCCCCACTGATGACTGTGGACACCATTTCCTCCATCTCGTCCAGCTCCTCCTGTGTCGCTGGACTCCCACCTCCAGTCTGCATTGCTGCCTTCCTGTTGTTTGCGAGTTTCTGCTTGGTTTTGCGCTTCACATCATTCCAGCGCCTCTTGACCTCATCCATTGTCCTCCTCAGCACTCCGACTGCATCCACCTTGTCCACGATGGTCTGCCATATTCCATTTTTCATTTCCAGTGACACAGTGGAGGTGACGAACAGTGGTTGATGGTGTTCTATCACCTCCGTTATCAGGATCCTGTTTTCCTGCGGACTGAACCGCTTCTTCCTACTCTTCTTGTCCTTGCCCTTCCCTGACCCTGAGGTCACAGGCTGGTCCTCCGGGGGGCTTGTGGGGTTCTGGTTGTCCTCTGTACTTGCTCCGGAGGCCTCCATTGTGCTTTGCTGTTGTTTGGCTTTTGTTTGTATGTTTTTTTCTACTTTTATAGTGCATTTTCCCGCATGACGCGTGGGAATTACAGGCTTGTGGCTGGTTTTCGCAGATTTTTGTATCGCGATTGGCGTCATTGCTACTATTTTCGCGTTGGGGTTTTGCGTTTTTGTGGCGTCGCGTTGATTTTAACGCGTTCATTTGACGCGTTATCGTGTGACTATCGCATGGTACCGCCGTGTTGGGAATACCACGTTAACACAGCGTTATTTTCCCGCGATGGACTGCGATGTGAAGTGTTGCGTTAAGCTGAATTTGTGGTAGTTATCTCACGTTCTTGAGAATATGCCCCTGGGTGTTTGTTACGCCTTGAACTTTGTTTTCCTTGGATTTCAGCAGAACTATTGTTACTCTTGGCATATTAATTGTTGGAACTGTCATGTTTACTCCACTGGGTGTCATGAGTATGTCACAGAATTATGTATGCAAATATGTTATGCTGCCCTCACAAAAGTGGTACTAATTGCTTGCTTTTTATTGCAGGACAAAATGTCCCTCGATATAATTGATCCCAGATCCCGGCGATCTTCTATCCAGGGACAAGACACTACATTGTCCAGAGCCCAGCAGCCCAGACGTAGAAAATCCACACCATTGGAAGCGCTGCTATTTCTTTTTCTCTTATCCCAACCCCCCTTCCCCTTGGGAACTCATGGGAGCGCAGTGTGTATATTCATTACTACCCCATTAGGTCCCACTGGAATTCGGGGTATTACATCACCCCATTGGAACAACCTGGTGTTCAGGTGAGTGGCTCGCAACACAGATGGAATTCCTGGGACCCTGAGGGCCCTTTCCAGAGAGAAGTATGGCATCAAGTTGGATGTGGTGATGAAGGTTTTGAAACAATTTTCTAGGAAGGTCAGTGGATCTCGACCTTCCATCCCCTCCAGAAGTGCCAGGATGCAGAGGTTGCTTCTACGCAAACGTCGTTCAGCGTCTTCTACCCTCTCCTCAAGCACCCGCACTCGGTCTTGAAGGCCACGGATTGCCTTCTGGTTTGTCGCAGTCTGCGGTTGTAGTTTGGCCAGTGTTTTCTCTCCCACTGTGACTCTATCCTTGAGTTTACAGTGTGGTCTTGTAGAAATCCCAATTCTTCCACTAGGGAACCTTCCTTGTTTTCCATGGATATTCTGGATAGTTCAATGGCCGCCAGGATCTTGTTTAACTTGACATTGGGTAGCACCTGGGGCATGAAGTACTCAAATAAAGGGGTCTCTGGCACTGTGCTGGATGGGTCAGCTGCCCAGGATGCCTGTGTAGTTGCGTCTGACCTTAGGCAGGCCACCGTAGGGGAGTTAGCAGCATCAGGTAAGGTCTGGCTGCAGAAAGACTTCCCCAGGCGAGGACAGGTGCGCTGACATCTGAGTTGTGGACAAGAAGGGTGATCTTCTGATACCACCACTACAAAGTTTATAGCGTAAGTACCTACTGTGGTGGAGTAGCTCTAGGCACTGCTTTAGTGGGAAGGGCGTAGGTCTGTGTGTGCCCATGGTCTCTTTTGGGTTCTTAATGGCTCAGTCTTTGAGGTGCTAGACTCAGAGACAGGCCCGGTACTCAGCCAGCCCACTACAACTGTCCCTCCGCTCGAGTCCGTCTTTGGCAGGAAGTGGCTGGGGCCCCCTCCCCATCTGGTGCAGTAAATATTTGTGCCGAAGCGCGATATGATCTTAATGATAGAACTGGATGGGAAGCGAGCCGTGAGGTGATTCTTATGATGTCTGCTGGGGAGACCCAGGAATCTGGGTGAGCCTGCTCCCCATCCCTCCGACCTTCACTCAATTTCCCCTAGCCTTGGCTGATTTAATCTCCTGGGGATCTCTCTCTTTCCCTAGGAAGTCCCCCACCACTACTGCGTCTTCTCTATCTACCACCTTGGATCATGGGGGGAGTGCCAGGGGTCTCCCTCAGAAGTGGAGACCCACTGTCTGCACCATCTGAGGTCACTCAGACTCTCAGCAAGGCTGTCGCTAGTCCCCCAGATGAGGGACTACCTTTGCAGTGTCCATCGTCTTCTCCATTCAGCGCATGGTGCTATGGGATGCTTCAGTGGGCCCTCCAGTCGTCCTGCTCCTCATATCGCTGCCAGGTGGAGGAGGGGCGAAGAGAGCAGGCCCCATAGGACTTCTGTGATTGTTACTGTCTGGGCCTCAGAGAGGGAAAAAGAGTGGGGGTCAGAAAAGGCTCCACGCTGCGGCCCTGCCAAGCCCCAGTTGGGTCCGGGCCTCTGTTGGCCTGTGGCATGCGGCATCAGCTCGGCCTCCACCTGATATTGTCAGTTGCTTCAGTGAGCACAGGTTCCCTCAGCATCCTGCCGCTCTGCTCCTGAAGCCATTGCGACTTTAGTTGCAGGTGGGAAGGGGGCAGGCCCGTCTTGGCACCCCTACCTGATCAGACTTTCCAAGGGGGTGCCAACCGGTTGTAACAGAGGTCGGGCAGCTGCAGGCATAACCGGGCCCCATGCTGTTGTGGTAGGCCACTGCTGTGCCGGCTGCCGTTAGCCTCTGATGACCTCTCCAGTGGTGTCGGGGGTGCTGACAGGTCACCCCTGGTCAAGAAGGTCGCCGACCGCCAGAGCAGGGCTGGATGCTAATCCCTCTATATTTGACACTTGTATTATGGGGCTGATGGTGCGGAGCTCTAGCGATGAGCGACTGCCATCTTGGCCGACTAAGGCACACCCCATCAACAATATTCTCTATATTCTTAATTTGTTGAAAGCAATACAACAGCCAAAAGATATTGCTGTAGTCAAGTGTGCTCCCCATAAGGCTGGAAAATACATGGCCACTTTTTGAAATAAATAGACTGATCAAGTAGCCAGATGTTGCACATTTGAGAATGAGACAGTTATTTAAGGTACAGATCAAGATGATGCAAGAGAAAACTCAAAGGTAAATACATAAGTTGAGAGTTTGTTTCCTATTGATTTTGGTTTGGACTTCTTTGAGTGTATTAAGGAAGCCCCAGAAGATTGGAAAAGAAAATGGGAAAAGTTAGGTTATGAAATAAAGTATAAAGATTTGTATCTTACACCTGAATATAAATATGTACTTCCTGATTCAATGCAACCTACTATGGCTCAGTATTGAAACAATCAGTCACAAGCAGGGAGAAATTCCAATAAAAGGACCTTTACATAAGTATTGGGTAAATATAAAGTTTAGAAATGTTGCTGAAGATTTGTGCAACTATTGTCTAATATGTCAAAAGAATAATCAAGGATGTAAAACAAATGTTTTAATGAGTCATATTGGCAAATCAGAAGGTGCATTTACAAGACTCCAGGTAGATTTTGTTGAAAAGCGAGTTCACAATGGTCTTAAATACATTCCTGTGATTGTCTGCCTGTTTTCTAAATGGGTCATGGTGTGTTTTATATGGAGATCAAACAGCTTGACAGTTGCTAAACCTTTGTTAAGGGAGTTAATACCCAGATCTGAACTGTCAACTTCTATAAAGAAGAGATCATGGCTCACATGTTAAAAGTGAGATTTTGCCATTGATTTGGATTGCTCTTCAAATTGACCAGATCTTCCATTATAATTATCTTCCCCAGTATTCTGGAATAGTTGAGAGAATGAATGGGACCACAAAGAACTAATTATCTAAAGTATGTGCTTACACTGGTTTGAAATGGCCAAGCGCTTTTCCTCTTGGTTTGATGGGCATAAGAAGTAAGCCTGACAAAAAGACTGGTCTCTCGCCCCTTGGAGTACTGATGTGCAGAGCAATGGGACTGGCACACACTCCTTCAGCTACACTTGTTTCAATTACTAATGACATTGTTTTAGATTACTGCAAAGGTCTGGCTGATACAGTGAAATATGTCTCTTATCAGGTGAACTAGTCAACAGAACCAACCAAAGACGATCAGTGCCATCTGTTAAGCCCTGGCAATTGGGTGGTTGTCAAGGACATGCAAGGGAAAGCTATTTGGGGTAAAGGTGGCATGGCCTTTATCAAGTGTTATTGGTGACAAACAATGCTGTGAAGTGAGACAGAATTCCACAATGGATCCACATCACTATCACGAAAAGAATGAAGGTGATGGTTGAAGAAGTGGTGAAAACAACCACTGATTCACAGAGTCAAGCTCAAGTTCGCAGTGTGGATCCAGAGGAGGTGGAAAATTTGAAAGTGAAACCGGTGAAGACAACAAAGTTATAGAAGTTCTGGTTGATGAAAGTGAAGTTACTGTTAAAGGAATGAGCAACAGTGTTCAGTTTCAAAGTGGGGATCAGAGTGAAGGGCTGTTACAATGTCAAAGTCAAGGGAAAAGCAAGAGTAGGAGCAAGAAGAGAAGCAGTCTCTGATCCAAACAGTGAGAAACGCCAGTTGAAAATTTGAGTCACAAGAACCCCTAGAGGAAAAAAGTAGTTCACAGTGAATCCTGCTGCTGATCGAAGTTCAAATCCATCAGTGAGTGAAGACGAATTAGCTGTAGTCATCAGTGAAGAAGAAAGGGCTGAAGTAAGCAAGTCTCTGAAAAAAACCTGCAAAAGAAAACATTGGTACAATGAGAGACTAAAACCACTCAATAAAGAAACTAAAAGTAACTGAAGTTGATTCTGAAAATAGTGACAGTGAATAACCAGTTGCTGAAAGACCAGCAAGAATGAGGGCTCTCAATAGTAAGCATGCGTCACCTGAATGAGTTTATCTAGCAACAATATCTGAAGAAGAAGAGACAGAACCAGAGATCTACAGTCCAATACATTGTTGCCAATCTACCTCTGAAAGTGAACTCAAAGATTTTTTTAGTTTTATTTTGATTTTTGATTATTGTTTTTAAATAAATAATAAGAAAACAAAAAATGGATATTGTTTTAAAGAAAAGTGTTGTTGACTTTTGGATTTTCACAATACATTTTTACTTTTAGTCTCAATAAGAAAAAGGCAAATTGCAAATACTCCAAAATTATTGGTCTGATTACCTTAATAACGATACTAATGATCCTAGTTGGTTTAATGTTGTGCCTTCTCTCTCCCATAGGATATGTCTCTACAAAGGTTGAATTAACTACAGTACATCATGAAGTAAAACATAACACACTAACACGAAGGAACGGTTTAGTTAGGGGATTTCATGATAATATTCATACTAAAATGTTCAGTGAGTATATCGATATCATGGGATTTAAAGATTGCTATAAGAGTAGTTTTCTTCTCTCTTCTGCGGGTGAAGGCACGACCTACTTACTTACAACTACTGAATTGTTGTAGCATGTCTTGTAATGTGCATGTTATTATTTTTAACAAGTATGAATTTTTGTCTCCTTACTTTTCGGATTTTAATGTCTCATTGGAAGATCTACTAATCTCTGAAGGTGAAGGTGTTAATAAGGGTCTTAGATATGGTAAATTTCTAAATACAATTGCACAAATTAAGCTGAAAATTAAAAAACACTAACGGAAGAATGTGTGTCGTTTAAATAATAAGAAACATGTGTTTATTAAATAACGTGAGAGGAGAGTTAAAATTGCAAGAGATTGGAGGCAAGAGAGAAAGACAATAGAGAAGATTAAGCCTGATAAGAAGAATTTGCATTGTCAAATTTGCATCCCTGGTTGATAATGGAACATGAGCAAAAGGTTGAGTTGTGTATGGTGTGTCATGAGCCTACGGAAGTTGGAACAATTGAATATGTGGGTGAGTGTGAATGTGAGAAATATTGCAAATGATGATTTTCTAATTTGTGAAGAGAAAGTTCTGAGAGGAATCTATAGTGTGTGCAAAGATTGCTTATTTCAATTTACCGCATAATAGGGTTGCATCATGCTATCTTGCTTTATGTTTCCTAAAGCCTATGGTGTGAGGGCAGTGGATGATGCACTTGGTTTGAAGAGAGTGAAATATGGATTTGGACTGATAATATCAGGTATATCAGAGCTAAAATTCTACCCAATGGCTCTGAATGATGTGAAAATTAGACATTTGCATATGCTTGTTGATAGGCTTGCTTCTAAAACAGCTGGAGATCTGACTCATATTAACTCTGAACTAATTGCAATGTGGGCAATGAGTATGAAAAACCACTTACTGTTTGATTTCCTTCTTGCAAAGTAAGGCAGTGTTTGCAAGGTACTGAAGGTGAAAGAGTGCAGCACCTTCATACCTGATAACAGCAGGGTTATTACCGCTTATATACAAAATCTTAGTAACATTTCTCGTGAAGTTCAAGCTTTAGAAGAGTATGGCATGTGGGAAATAGTACGTTACAGGGTTAGTAAGTTAGAGAAGGGTTTTAACAAGATTTGTAAATATACTGATAATCTGTGAGGGGGAACATTGTGTCAAATCTCAACCCCTGCCATAAATTTAATGATTTGGACAATTGTCCTTTTTCTTTTCTTCAAACATTTCTGGGTGTCTGTTTAAAAATAGTGGGTGTGAGAGTAAAAGAAAATCATCCCAGAGAGAAAAATAAATCAAAATGGAAAATGTAAAAAAACGGATTTACAACCAACTGACGCTGATGGAGGAGTCAAACATAAAGAAACAGAAAGTGATGCAGGCTATTTGATAATTCCTGATTAGTTTAACTTTTATAAATTGTGTGTTTTATTGATTATAAAATAAACAGAGAAGGATTTTTTAAGAGATTTTTTTAATGTATATTTTGTGCAGTATTAACAGTGACAGAATGCATTTTCACACTCAATTTAGCGTGTATACACTGATGCATTGCTATTGTTTTTAGAACAAAGTTTCCATGATTTGTAGAAGTGTGTTCTCCTGAGATAAGTTAACTAGGCTACGGTTTTGATACAAACGCCAGCTTGTCCAAGATGGAAGCCACCCTTGTAACTCATCCTGCTTTCCCCATGCCCAATTTCTTTTCTCATAAACTCTGTAGCACACAGTAAAACTGAGATGTAATGACTCATTTCCACTGGTACTGCTATTCTACCCTTGATAAACTTTCACCTATTCCGCCATGACGTGAAATATTTACTAGGTCCTTCCATTGGCTCACTGTGCTCCATTCATTCACACACCATATTATTGTTCATATATCTAGTTATGTTCTAGCATATTTGAATGACATTAGCATAGAGGATAATCAATAATTAATCATGTAGTAGGTTAGTGCTTAGGTGTAAAGGTAATGGGATGTTTATTTTTCATGTGCTCTGATTTGCTGATGGAATGTTACATTTGCTCAGTTATTAAGGATCTTATTATGAGTTTGGTGGTTTGACGGTCTGAGCACGGTGAGCTTGGCGGTCTGACCGCCGTATTACGAGCTGGGTGGATCGCTGCACGACCTCGACTGCCAGCAGACAGCCAAACGCCGGGTTCATGGTTGGGAAAAGGCAGCCGCAATAGGGCGGTACAGGGGAGGTGCACCGTTGTCTGTATTACGAGTTGCCTGTTCCAGGAGCGGACCGCGGTGGTCTGACTGTATGCTTCAAGGTGGCGGTGAAGAAGGATTTGGGGCACATACTCACCCCTTTCTTCGTCTTCCAGGCAGATTCCGATGTGGATCCCTTTCTCCAGGACCCCCCTTCAGAGCAGCATCTTCACGCCGAGATTATGCCCCTGTTTGCGGCGATATACAGGTGAGTCCTTTTCAAACCATATACCCACTGCCTACATATAGCCTGAATCCCGGTAATGGGTATGTGGTATTTTTCCACATATATCATGCATAAGTGTGCATCCAACACATCTGCAGACGAAATGCACAAACAAGCATTGATATATTTGTGAAAAGTACTCATCACCGCTGCAAGATCCCCTCCTCCACACTAGCGGCCATGTGGTCAACTCGTAATACAGAGGTCTTTGGACCACCAGTGCCATTGTCTGCTGACGGGGGCAGACGCGGTCCTACAGCAGTCAGACCATCAAACTTGTAAAAAGACCCTGAGTATCTCAAATCATTTACTTAAAGATTTGTATTTTATGATGTTTTGGGAGGTACCTTAACGCGGGGACACATTGCCTCATGAAATTGAGGTTTAACATCATTTTTGATCCAGTGAAATGTAGGAACCCTGTTCGAGATAAGTTTGGGGTTTTTTAAGTTTTGGTGCACCACTTTGCTCCCACACTGACCATCAGGCAAAGATGTTTTCAATCAGTTCAGGCCTGAGGCCAGTGAATTCATTCTCATTATTGTCGTAATGCTGATTTACCTCACCAACATCACCCAAAGGTTCCCACTTGTAATTGTCATGGCAAATTAATGGTATGCTTCTCTACAGAGCAATGTTGTGAAGCATACAACATAGCACAGCAAACTTTCAGACCTTGCCAGGAGAGTAGAGGAGGGCCCATCCAGTCCTGTCCAGGTACCAGAACCGGGCCTTCAGGCCCCTGATAGCCCCCTCTCCAGGACCCCTTGTTTGCACATGAGCCTCGTTGAAGCAGACATTTCCTGCTATTGTTGAGTTACTTGGAGGTTTTAAAAGCCAAGTGCGACTTGGATACTCAAAGCTTCCTGAAATACATAACCACAAATGCTAACGTAAGTGAATTGACATGTGGATGGGCACATACAAAGAATAAAAATGTCATAAACATAAGGGCTAAGACGTATCACTAAGCCAGGCCCTCCTGGTTGCAAGTCCTGGTAACTTTTGTGGCTTGCATATGTTACGTAGCACCATGGGCGGAACCTGGAAATTTGCATAGACACTGCACATTCATGCAGTGGGAATGTTTCCTATTGCGGTACACTCTGCTCTCAGTCATGAGGTGGCACCAATGCAACCTGGTCTATATCTATGGCACTTACAACTTGCTCTTTTTAAATGTATTTTTATTGTTTTACATAACATAGAGTCAATGTCATATTGCATATTGGCAGATACATTGAGTAATCCTTTTCTCAGTCCATCATCACTACAATCACATGGATCCTTTTCAGGAGGTGTATATAAGCTCTATCTATGATAATTGTTTGTCAGTATTCCTCATAGATTCTGAGAGGATATCATGCAACAATCTATCAATAAATCAGGCAAGCATACATTAACAATAAAAATATAGATATATTAATCTCAATTCTAAACAATCCAATCCCGTACCAAGCTGTACTTTCTATTTTAGAAATCACAGTTATATAATAGCAGCATGCGATTGGCCTTTTTTAGTGTTGGAGAAGAGTGTCAGACGCAGCTGCATTGATTCCTACAGGCCATCCTAATTAGGTTAATGAACCCTTTCTGAGAATTCCAAAACTCATGTCATCACACTGAGACTTCCCCTTCTCATTTTTCACCTCTGGAAAAGTTGTTGATCCTTGCTCTCATCTCCCCTAAACTCAGTGAGTCCCAAACATGTGAAAACTTAGTTTCCTCAGACCCCTTCTTGTCTTCATGTGCCGGAGGTTACTCTCATGTTCTACCCACTTCAGAACTTCTAAGTGCTATTTGGGAATGGATTGAGCCTCTCTACTCTTCCAGCCCTTTGCTATCTGCCACTAAAATGAAACTTAAGTCAATAAATCTGATGACAGTTTCCTTTTCCCTAAGGTGTGGGAAGGCATCTAAGATACATGTCTCTGCTTTGCATTTCTCCAACCAGGGCTGTATTTACAAGGTTTGCAAGTTGTTGACAATAGTCTTTAACCGCTTAACCGCGGCGCGAATTCCGCCGCGGCAGTTTAAAAGAGTGGGCGGGGCCGCGTCGGCCAACGGACGTGCGCAGCACTAGCGAGGTAGTGCTCGCGACGGCCGTTGGCCGACGGAAGCACGGAAGGGGTTAAGCTTAAGGCAATCCCACATCATGTGACTCAAATCTGCATCCATGTTTTTACTCCTGGGGCCTGTGCATTAAGGTAAAATTGGGTTTAAGATAAGTCCTATGTAGATAATTAAAGTGTAGCAATTTAAACATGGAATTTTGTGATACATGGGAGGAATTAATTAGTATATGTTCCCACCTGAATTCTGCCACTATCAGCTGCCCAGTTGCTAATAAGTTAATCCAGTGATTCATTTGTCTGCTGCAATATGACTTTATATAGTTATATTACTGCTTCAATTTTGCCTGTTGTCATGCTATCTAATTGCAATCATCTGTGTGTGGGCAGATCCTCACTTCCCACTCTCCATGTCCAATGTATAGCAGAGCTTATTGTCCATGCAGCAAGAAATGTCTTTTGAAATCATGTAATCTTGTCAAAGGACAAGGCGTTGGGCAATGATGGGGTACCAGCTGATCTATAAAGATAGGCCAAAACCTTAACTCATGTCTTGAACCCAGCCTGTAAAAAAGGTATGCCAACTTCATGGTCTAGACCTATAATCATCCCTGTATTTAAGAAAGGAGCCAGAATGGACCCTCAATGTTATAGGCCCATATCCTAGATAGATTCAGTTGTCAGAGTCATGGAGAGAGTGATTATTTCCAGGTTAACTTCCTGGCAGGATGAAAATGACGTTATTTCAAAACTGCAGTACAGTTTTAGGCAAGGGAAGGGTACCTTAGATCAATGTCTTAATTTACTTTGATTATAGGGAAATGCACAGTAATCAAGGTAGGAATGTTACACATTACATTTATGGACCTTACATCAGCATTCAACACAGTCAACAAGTTGAAACTCTGACATCTCCTCAATAACATGGGAATGGACTGTAATATTATTACATTTTTACATGATTACATCTAGACCTTTTGGCTGCGGTCAGGTTTAATATGACCCCTATTGTAGCAAATATGGGGGTAAGACTAGGCTGTATACTACCCCCGCTTCTATTTACATTATATATCAAGAATTTGGGTCCTAAACTATGCTCAGCTCACAGAGACATCCCCACACTCCCATGTAATCCCAGCACTCTTATATGCTGACGATGCTGTGCTGCTAGCGGTGGAGCTACAGCATCTCCTTAGCAACTTTGTGGATTTTATTGCTTCATTAGATTTAAGAACTAATTATACAAAATCCCACACTATGTTCAGGGGCTCGAAAGCAAAAATAAAAATTTGAAGAAATGCTTTTGGGATGGGTTAGAAATTACAAGGGTTAATGCCTTTTCTTACTGTCGAGCCCTCTTTGATGAAAGGGGCTCCTGGACCCCATCAAGGAGGGTTAAAAGGAACACCTTAGACAGAACCACAGCGGCGATGTTCGATTTTGCAAGTAGATTGGGTGCCAAACCTGTTCAAGTGCTCCTGAAAGTGTATCAATCTAGATGCATCTCTTTATCCAGTTACGGATGTGATATTTGGAGATAGAAGGTGCCATCAGAGTTACAGACAGTCTAGAATAAATTCTTGATAAGATTGTTAGCGGTACCTCAATCTACTGCTTCTTTTATTGTCCACAAGGAATTAGGTGCAGGGCATGTCTCCGATCTATTGGCTTTGGGTCCATTATTAAGGTGGCTTAGAATCTGGACTAACACGGAACTAAAATTAAATCAAATAATCATTAAAGACTGTCAATCCTTGGAGAAGAGTAACAGCATCTATTGGCTTAATTATATGAGAGCTACAGTGGGAAAGCTGGGTCGCCCTGAATTATACAGTTCCCCAGAAAAGACCACTAGGAAAGAGCTGGTCTGGTTCAAGAAACATTTTCTCTCCCTGGCGCAGGCCGAGAGAGAAGCTAAAGAGCTCTGCAAACCCTCAGTTAGCACATATGTTTTATCAAATTCCTGTCCAACAACTGAGCCTTATCTAGAAGTGGTCACTATTTCTTACTGCCAGTTCCTCCTCACAAGATTTATGCTAAATCTTTTGCATTGGTTACTAGCCGAACCACTGGGGTGCAATACAGTAGCAGACCTGGGTCCATGTATTTGTGATAGCTTCTCAGCCCAAGATCGTATGCATTTTTTCATGTTTGCGGTCATAATTGTTTGCTAAGACAATGATATATACTTCCACTGTTAAAAGGAATGGGCTTTGTACAAGTAAGACCTGCCTTATTATATTTACAGATGTTGTCAAGTGCATTAGTTTGTCTCAACATGGCTACTTTCGTAGTGGGTGCGGTTAGATTAAGAAAGAGACGCCATGCACTGGTTATGGGTTCGTGTGGGAGGGATGGATGGAAAAAGAAGTGAGGAGGCTGGATGACTTTCTTAATGTTGGTGTATTTTATTGTCAGGTTAGTTAATAGGGTGGTTTGTTCCAGTAAGAAATGATGTTGTCCTACTTTCTCCTTCTTCTCTCTCCTTCTAGATCATCGGCTTCATCCTGGAGGGTGACACCCGGAGGCTCAAAAGCAAAAGAAGAAGAAAGTGGGGGTAATTGTATCTGCTTCCTTCAGATTTGGCCAGTATTGATACCTTCACCACACCCGTGTGACAACGTACCCTGACTATGTATCACAAAGTGAAAAGAGGAATAACATTAAAAAATTATAAAAAATGACAGAAATCTCCCAGTTTGACGGCTCTTCTAGCTGTCTCTTCTTTCTTTCGGTATTTTAAAGTGTAGGGGAAAAAACCTTCACTAACCTTGAGTGGGCGACCTCTATCTACTTTTATTGGGCTCTAGATTCATTGACCCAATCTTTTGTGCTTTTCCATGATGCCCTCTGTGCAGGCATTATTATGAAGCACACACCCAAAAAAAAATTTATAATGCATGTCCGTTTTGAATTAACCAAAGTCTAAATCACCTCAGGCCTGCGGAAAATAAATAAAGGGAACTCAGGGATAAGGAAAGAGAAAGAAAGGTAAACAAATTGCCCTGTCCCTCCTCCCGACATTCCCACAACAACAGAACCCTCCTGACCCACTCTCGTTCAGTCCCCCTCCCTTGAGCCACGTAGCGCAACGGCAGCAACTCTCCTGAGTTGCAGCGGCTTGTGGGCATCCTCCGTGGGCGACCATCACTCCTTCACTCCACAGGAGTCTCGTCGGGGTCGGCGTCTCAGGTCCAAGGCTCATCCAGGTTAGAATTCCCGGCATTCGCGGCATTCTTCGGCCACAACCCCGCAGATTCCTCGCTCTCCGTGTCTTCCTAATTCTCCTACATATACCAAAGAAAACCGAGCAAACTGCCTGAAAAAGATTCAGTTGGCGGAGTATCTCACCATATTTCAAAGATGCTTACCAAGTCATCTTGGAGTCATTGTGTGTATATATTTATATATTTATATTTACCGAACACAATGAGATTATTCAGACATGTAGATAATCATCAGTGTCATCATCCAGAATTTTATAAAAAATATACATTCTTTATTGTAGTCGTCATCATATAAAAATACATATATCTATATATATCGCATTACAACACATTCCAAAAGTCCATAAATAAGAAAAGGACAATGTACCATACATTTAGGCACCATAGAGCCAACCGCACTGATACCCAAAGTCAACGCCCATGCAGCTCTCAATACATTCATTTAACAAATATCCTCACATGTATCAACAACCCACAAATAAACAAGACAGCATAAACAAAGACCAATACTAACAACATACACTGATGGGTAACAAATATGACAAAAAGAAGGGAGAAATATTCCACAATTCAGATATTTTGTATACAAATATGTAAAAACTAGTTTACTTAACACATCATTGTTTACAATTTCATACATTAAATGTCCTAAACAGTCAAGTATTGTTGTCTAGAAATGCGCCAACACACGTTTTGGTGAAGACCTGCAATCTTGGTCACAGCCTTCTTCAGGGCGCTAGCATAATCAATAATAGGGTGACAAGGGGTGCATCCAATGCGGTATCTAAAAATACACAATGGTATCATAAGAATATATATTTAATTATATATACACATCAGGCCTCCGCACCATACTAAATCACATTATATATATATGGGTAGTGTACAGAAAGAAATATATAGAATTAACCTTATAGCCCCTTCATTAGATGTTCTGTGGCTCCAAAGGGAACGAGAAAAAGAAAAACAGAGAAAGAAAGAAAAACAAAAATAGACATACAATGCCTAAAAGTTTCTCCATGTGAATTACTACACCACAGCTACAGAAGGTCCCTCTCATTTAGAACAACAGGATTGGACCAATAGGTAAATTGTCAACTTCTCTTATACCACTGATTCTGAGGGTGAGAGCTCGTCTAATCAATTAGATTTATACAGGAATAGACGTGACCAATATGAGAGGTCTACACCCAACAATCATTTTTTAGGGAACAGATGCAGAAATTATCGCCCCAGGTTTCGGTACCAACAAAGAGGTCGATACCAGGACCTAGACCAGTCACAGAAATATGTTCAAACCAGAAGCCAACAGTACTGGAAAAAATAAACAACATACCTATTTTTAACCTATCCACAGAGGACATGGATACCACAACAGAGGACCTTCTTAGTAAGGGCCTTTCTTTTGTTCCATCTATTTCTATCAACAGATTTCAACTTATGAAGGACCTGTATGCCTTTTTTCAGAGAATTAGACTAAAGAAATTCTTTATGTCATGAGAAACCATACCAGAAACGAACATCTTGGGATTGAAACCTCTGTCCAATTTTATCCCAAATTTAGATCAACTAGGACCGGATGTAGACATTTTTTGAAAAGTCTGTAATTTTTCAAATGCAACAAGCTATGAGATTTGTTCCCAGACTGCCACCCAATATGTCACAGAAGGAAAACTCAGCCCTCAAACACCTTAAGGAGAACAACAATATCACCATTAAACCCTGTGACAGGGTGGCGGTATTGTCGTTTCTGATACTCTACAATACAAAAATAAAATGTAAGGGATGTTGAGGTCACCCCAAGATTACAAAAAGATCAAAGGGGATTCCGAAGGTAAACTGAAAGCAAAGATTCTTGCTATTGTAGAAAAGGTAACATCTGAAGGTGTAATTTGTAACAAGGAGGCAGAGTTTCTTACTCCTACTCATACCCACATACCCATCAAATATGGAGCACCTAAAACGCACAAAGATGTACTTAATCCGCCCTTACGACCAATAGTATCTACCATAGGGGCAGCCACTGAACCCTTGTCTAAATACATCGATGTCTTCCTCAAACCCATGGTTTTCAGATTCCAGTTACATGTGAAAGGCACGGGCCATTTTATCTAAAATAGAAGGTGTTCCATTCAATGACTCAGTTGATTTATTTGCAACTATGGACCTTGAAGCCCTCTATACGTTTATCCCCCAAGGCTAGGTCTTTAGGGTTATTCGAGAAATTCTTCAGGTAGAGAATAACAGCTACAATCAAGATTTTATCCCACAATGTCTGGACGTTATGCTAAATGACATTTTTTTTATTCAATTGTGAAAAATACCAACAGACTAAGGAGAACAGGATAGGAGCAGCATGTCACCCAGTATAGCATGTCTTTACATGGGCAACTTCGAGACTAAATATGTTTATAACGAGGTTGCACCTTTTGCTGAGAACATCTCCAACTGGTCCCGATTCATAGGCCATATCTTCTTCGTATGGAGAGGAAACGAGGAAGATCTGAAGGAATTTGTGGAATGGATCAATGCTTGTGATGTTAACCTCAAATTTACTGCGAATAGAAGCACGGTGAGGGTTGAATTCCTGGACGTGTGGATTGAACACCATGATCAACAACGTCAGGTATCTTTATACACCAAACCCATGGCCGGGAATACTCTCCTACATTTCAGCAGCTCCCACCCGCGCTGTTAAAAGCAAGGCATTCCGTTTAGTCAGTTCTTGCACCTGTGCAGGAATTGTACCACCATTGAGGAATTTCTGAAACAAGTCGAGCTGCCTAAATTCAAACTCACAGCTAAAGGCTACCCCAAAAAATTGATAAACAACTCTTTTAAAAGGGTGCAATACTTTAAAAGAAACAGTATGTTTGAAACAAAAAATAAACAACAAGAGGACAAATTGGTTTGTGTCACTAAAAATTCCAATATGGATGGGAAGATCAGGCAAATTGTCAATGCCCAATGGTATTTGCTGAATATCAATAACGATGAAAACAGACTTGCATAACTGATTTTTGCCTTCAAAAGAAATTACAGCCTCTGGAATCTGTTGGTTAGAGCAAAGCAGCGAGAACAAGAACATTTTTGTCAGAAGTTCATTACAGGAAATGATCCCATTAAGGGTAACCACAAATGTGGGACATGTCAAGCCTGCTCTAACGCTATAGCGGCTAACTCTGTCAACATTGGCGAAAGAACTATATATCTCAAAGTAACCCATCAACAAGGAGGGACCGGGGGCAATAAAGGTCAGCACACGAATCCCACGATATGAACTATAAACCACGAGGTGTGCTGTTCCCAACAGAGGAAAAATGGGGGGATAGTTCCTATAAGGAGCAAGGGCCCACACACATCCCGGGGGTGTCATGCTTCATCATAGGGCAGCTCCTCGTTGGGCCGGTGATGCAATGCCCAACGGGCCCCGCATGGGGGCTCTTTGCCGGATATCTTTTACCTGTGATCTTGACCGTTGATGAAGCAGGTGTGTGTGGGATGTGTGGTGTATATACAAAGGTGAGTAGAGTGTGGGGAATGTATAAATTTAAAAATAACTATGGGAACCAGCTGAACCAACTTTAATTAGTGGGTTCCATGTCATGATTAAAAACCTATAGTACTTGCACTAAGAGATTCCATTAGTCCCATCAAGCATCTAAGTGAGGATAACGGTCGACATGTTTCATGCCCTTTAGTGTCTTAGAGATCGTGGCATTTCTTCAGGACCTAGAAACCCTACTAGCTACTCATAGAGGGTGGTTCACATCTATGTGTAAGAATTGGTAACCATACCCTCACCAAATACACCAACTGCAACAAGATTCCTCTTGAGTAGGGACCTAAGCAGAAAATGGGGACAAAAAAAGAGGAGGGAAGGAGGGCACAATCAAGTAGGGGATAGAAGATGTATTCAAATACCAACATCGTTCCCTATCTGCGGTGAATGATTTAAAAGGTGGAACAACTCACATTCCTCTCAATCAAGCTGTATACATAATACATGGGTGTGCATGTTAATCAGTCATTCCTCATAAGGGGTAGGTGGATCACAGGTCTAGCGGCACCAAGTCACCCCCGAACAAGGTATGGAATGCAAAGGGACATACTAAAATGCCACCCGGTATCATAACAGCAGCTAATCCTATAAAGCAAGCTGTTCCCACAGCCCTTGATATATAGTCACCTGGGTGAGATGCGTCCTTATGCCAATTAAGAAAACCGCCAGACTCAGTGTGCATAGTGATCAGACATAGTCTCAAAGGAGTTAGGTGGTACTCAGCCTGGTAACACACTGGCGCCCCCACTGGGAAGTAGCCCAGCCCTTAATTGTGCCCTCCATCGAGTCAGGGCAGACAGTGCTAAGGGGTGCCTCAAATGGACTCCCATGGTGCCAGATTGATGTAACCTAGGGGGAGCCTCACCATTACGAAGTCACTTACCAGGAGTGCAGGGGGGAATGAGCCAAAGGCTCCGGAGTCACTGAACGCTCAATGGAGTTGTGTCTGACTCCTACGGATATAAAGGAGAACACGCTGTTAGGGAGATGCATGGCTAAAGGCGAGGAAAGATGCAGGAAAAGACTCGAGCATATGCTCACGTCTGTCGGGTACGTAATACGCTACTGACCTACCCTCTGTGGATTCTTGAGCAGTGTGAAGTCCCAAAGGTGTTCGGTGACTAAAAATGGCATGTCAGGTAGAAGTACCGGGTCAAAGTGCAACGTGTTCCAGTGAAATGCTAGAACGTGACTATGCATCAGCGCTGGCTCAATGGGGCATTGCGCGGGTGCCTTGATGGAAAGGACGAAACACAGGGGTGGTCTAGGGAACCAACATAGTGTGTGGAAATACAATAGAAAAAGGGGCTCTGGTGAATCGGGGGCCAAGACATAGGATGTACTAATCGATCAGTTTAGCATGCCAAATGAAGGGAGTAAAAAGGGGAATATGACTATACTGATATATACACACTATCACTCTGAGATGACTTGGTAAGCATCTATGAAATATGGCGAGATCCTCCGCCAACTGAATCTTTTTTAGGCAGTTGGTTGTTTTTTTTGGTATATGCAGGGAAGACATGGCTTGGCAGTTCGGTCTGGACTGTTCCCATGAGGCACAGGGTCAAGACTGATTTGCATATAGCTGTGTCTGAACTGGGGTGGCAAAGTGAGCTAAAGAACGATGATGGATTCAACCCAGATCTGTGACTGGGGGTGAGTGTCTGAAAAGTTTCAGCGCTCCGTCCATCATCTCCTTGTGTTTGCTTTGCTCGCCCTAAGTTGGCAGGGTATGCCCAGACGTGGGTCCCTTGCTTACTTTGCCACTGGATTCAAGCTAGCCTGGCTGATGAGGGCTGTTAGTCCAAAACCGGTCCCAGGATGCTTGTTTCCGGTCCAGGGAAGACATGGCTTGGCAGTTCGGTCTGGACTGTTCCCATGAGGCACAGTGTCAAGATTGACTTGCATATAGCTGTGTCTGAACTGGGGTGGCAAAGTGAGCTAAAGAAGATGATGGATTCAACCCAGATCTGTGACTGGGGTGAGTGTCTGAAAAGTTTCAGCGCTCCGTCCATCATCTCCTCGTGTTTGCTTTGCTCGCCCTAAGTTGGCAGGGTATGCCCAGACGTGGGTCCTTTGCTAACTTTGCCACTGGATTCAAGCTAGCCTGGCTGATGAGGGCTGTTAGTCCGAAACCGGTCCCAGGATGCTTGTTTCCGGTCCAGGGAAGACATGGCTTGGCAGTTTGGTCTGGACTGTTCCCATGAGACACAGGGTCAAGACTGATTTGCATATAGCTGTGTCTGAACTGGGGTGGCAAAGTGAGCTAAAGAACGATGATGGATTCAACCCAGATCTGTGACTGGGGGTGAGTGTCTGAAAAGTTTCAGCGCTCCGTCCATCATCTCCTTGTGTTTGCTTTGCTCGCCCTAAGTTGGCAGGGTATGCCCAGACGTGGGTCCCTTGCTCACTTTGCCACTGGATTCAAGCTAGCCTGGCTGATGAGGGCTGTTAGTCCGAAACCGGTCCCAGGATGCTTGTTTCCGGTCCAGGGAAGACATGGCTTGGCAGTTCGGTCTGGACTGTTCCCATGAGGCACAGGGTCAAGACTGATTTGCATATAGCTGTGTCTGAACTGGGGTGGCAAAGTGAGCTAAAGAACGATGATGGATTCAACCCAGATCTGTGACTGGGGGTGAGTGTCTGAAACGTTTCAGCGCTCCGTCCATCATCTCCTTGTGTTTGCTTTGCTCGCCCCAAGTTGGCAGGGTATGCCCAGACGTGGGTCCCTTGCTCACTTTGCCACTAGATTCAAGCTAGCCTGGCTGATGAGGGCTGTTAGTCCGAAACCGGTCCCAGGATGCTTGTTTCCGGTCCAGGGAAGACATGGCTTGGCAGTTCGGTCTGGACTGTTCCCATGAGGCAAAGGGTCAAGACTGATTTGCATATAGCTGTGTCTGAACTGGGGTGGCAAAGTGAGCTAAAGAACGATGATGGATTCAACCCAGATCTGTGACTGGGGGTGAGTGTCTGAAAAGTTTCAGCGCTCTGTCCATCATCTCCTTGTGTTTGCTTTGCTCGCCCTAATTTGGCAGGGTATGCCCAGACGTGGGTCCCTTGCTCACTTTGCCACTGGATTCAAGCTAGCCTTGCTGATGAGGGCTGTTAGTCCGAAACCGGTCCCAGGATGCTTGTTTCCGGTCCAGGGAAGACATGGCTTGGCAGTTCGGTCTGGACTGTTCCCATGAAGCACATGGTCAAGACTGATTTGCATATAGCTGTGTCTGAACTGGGGTGGCAAAGTGAGCTAAAGAACGATGATGGATTCAACCCAGATCTGTGACTGGGGGTGAGTGTCTGAAAAGTTTCAGCGCTCCGTCCATCATCTCCTTGTGTTTTCTTCTGAAATTGCCATCTAGTATGTCCTTTCAAACTGATAAATCTGCACCTCTAGATATCTTATCATGGTGACCTTCGTTTTTGTTTGTATACGTCCTTTGGGAAGGAGTTTACATGTAAGTCTGTGTGTATGTGACATGAGCGAGTTTTACCCCAATTTACTTTAAGCCCAGAGAGTTCAATAAAGGTCTCTAAATTCGTGATTACTAGTGAGATATGCGGTTCTATATCATCTAGTTATAGGACCACTTCATCAGTATGCACTGAGATGTAATACATTGTGGGGCAGATTTTCAATAAACTAACGCAGCACGGTGCAGCAAGTCATTTTGCTGCGCCATGCTGCGTTAGTTTGGAAAGCACAGCGATGCGACATATTTACAACAATATGTCGCACCTCTGTGCTTCCCCCTGCGCTGGCGCACAAACTGCTGCCATGCGCCGACGCAGGCACCGTTGCACCATGGTGCAAGGATGCCTGCGTCGTGGGGAGAATGTTTTTGTTCAGGAAGGGAACAAAAACAATCTGAAATGCCATTTTACAACTTCTATGTGTGCTGTATTAGCACACATAGAAGTTGAAAAACAGCATTCTTTCAATGATTGTTGATGTGCAGGAAGGGAACCCTTCCTGAACAAAAACAATCATTAGAGGTGATTTCCTCTTTCAATGTGTGCTGCAGAATGCAGCACGCATAGAAACAGGAAACAAAAACGAGGAGAAATGAATACATTTCTCCTCGTTGCGCCTCCCTACACCTCCCCTGGGGAGGCGTAGCATTCACACGCATTTCTAGATTGACGAGGGGCGTAGCATTCACACGCATTTCCAGATTTACGATTTCTCGTAAATCTGGAAATGTGTCTCGTTCCATGGGTGTTGCGTGGGAACACCCACAGCAACACCCATGGAACGCCCTTTCACGCAAAGTGCTGCGTGTTAAGGGGCCATATTTAAAGGACAGGAAAAGCCACCCTGCGTGGCTTTTCCTGTCCTTGTAAATATGGGGCAGTGCAAAAATCCTCCCTTTTCAGAGCCAATTGGCAAATGGTTCTGTCACTTTGGTGAGGAGAAGCGGGGGCAGTGAGCAACCTTGGCATGTTCCTCTAGTCAAGGAAGGCTGTTGAAATTTAAGTGCTAGTCCTAACTGTGATGGTGGTTTCTGCCAATGACTAGGGATGTCCACCGGGCTGACGAACATCTCTAAATGCGAAGTATGGTTACTCCATCAGGATGACGGAGTATTTTACTCCACCACCCTGAAAGAGTAAATATCATACTTCACATTCTGGTCAGGCCCTACGTTTTTATTTACACATCTGTCATTTCATTAGTTATATTTATTTTTCCTTTACAATTTGAGAATTTCGTCAAAGTTGAAGGATATTACACAACGTTTGGTACAAATCTATTTTTTGTAATGGGGACATAGTCGTTTTTATTGACAGAAGCAACGTTATGAACAATGAATGCTTCCGTCAATGATGTACTATCGGTCCACCATACTGTCAAGTATACACTAAGCTGATATGCTTGTTTTGCAGATGGAACAAACATGGTTGACCCTCGACATCATGTATGACGGTCTAGTAAAACAAGATTGTACCTACATTTTCCGGCGGGTCCCATGATTGATGGGATCCGTCGTCTGCAGTGGTAGTATCCATTGAAAGAAAATCTGTCACATTGAAATACACATTTTTAAGCCCATGAGGTCACTTGCCTCCTAACCAGCATCTGTAGCAGACCTTCTCCACTGTTGCTGCTCACTATCTTCTGCTGGGACCCACCATGGGAGAAGGTTCAGGTGACAGGGCCCTCAACCTCATTCCAAAGGAGTTGGACATTCATGTGAAGGGACCCTGACCAACTACAACCATCAAAGAGTCAGATCAGCTAAATAGAAATACTTTGTAATTTATAAATAATATTGTGAGTAACCTCACGGGCTGGAACTAATGTTTAAAATGTCACATCCACATCCACTGTAAAAAACGTGTCACCACTTTCTGGTCCCCCAACTTGTGTTTTACAAACAGAATACTGCAAAACTAATGACATGCAGTGCTCTGGGAATCATACATTGGTGTTTGGCCACATAATTTCACTTTTGGGATTCCTGGAAATAGTCAAATGACAGTGACCTGGGCGACTGCTCAATTTTCGCAAGTCAGAGGCATGCCCTGACTACAAACCCACGGAGTATTACATTTTGTAATAAAGATTTGCTTGGGACACTACTCAGTGTATAGTAGGTTGTCGGGGTTTGTGGCATAGTGTCTTCCTTTACCATGACCGATGGAATAACAGTGGAAAAAACCCAAAATAAGGCCCAGAGTGTCTGAGGCAGATCTGTGTCACAAAAATGCCATATAAGGAGATAAAAAACTACTCTGTCGATCAGTGGTCAGGGCATTCAGGGCCACCATTGTTCCAACAATCTGACAGACAATTTGAAGGACATCCATGGTGTCACAAAGCATGTCACATTTTGCACTCAATAGGGGAGGGGTGACATTTAGTGATTTAGGATATGGCAATATCTGAGCCATAGCCAGTCCAGGCCAAGGGAGTAACCTTTCCGACAGCCAATTAAGCATGTACACTGCTGTTGGAAATATCACAGTCCACTCATCCCTAAAGAGAGTATCCATACGGTCATTTTGGTGAACATCACGAGGTTGATGGAGAATCCTCTCAATAAAAAACAGAGACTCTGAGTTAGAGTTTGGCAGAATTGTTACTCCATTGTCTTGTGGCTCATGGCCTCCTGGCAGGTCTGGCTACGTTACCACGCCTGGCTGCCATGATGACTCTTGCGCACGTTACTATTGGATGTTGTTCTGTCGCCCTCTGTTATTGCCAAGTTGTTCTACAATAGTCTGCATTTTCTGTTTCTCACCTTTTCTCCTATTCCCTTTGTGGGCTCAGTCTGAACAACAGTTACAAGGTCGAATAACAAATCCCTGGTTTCTACTGATTTGGCCCGTCCCTCGCACCTAGACATAACACTTGTACAGCTGCCATTGAGAAATTAGTGTGCTTTTAATAATGCGCTCGCTTGCTCTAAGATAGCACTTGGAGACGACCTTTCCAGAGAGAAGAGCTGTGATTGTTTGCTGATGTAGTTTTGCATCAAGAGACTGAGGTATGGGGGTTCGCTAGTCAAAGCCCAAAGGTCTTCTATTATTATAATAAACTGGCTTCTAGCACGGGGAGGGTGGTAATGTTAGTTAGACATATATCCACTGCTTTATGAGATGCTTTCCCCGTTCGTATTCTATGGAGTAGTAACTATGCTGATTATATTATTCTTATGTATTATGCTATTAGTACTGACACGTGTACTGTATCTAAGGGCACGTAAGTTGCAATAAATATTTTGAACTATAAAGTGTCTCTTCTTACGCATGTTGTGGACAGGTACGAGAGTAACGAAAGAGTGTTCTTGCCTCTGCGAGTCCTGAGAGAGAGATACCGTGTTCTGGGTTGTCTAATCATTGGTACATTAGTGCTAATGGGACGCTAAGGCTAGTTGGGTTGGGGTTTTGGGTGCTAAGGTTTATGGTTGGCTCACCACTATATTCCGAGGTCCTATTATCCTGTGCATAGCTCTGTATGTGCAGAAACCTTATGACATGGCGCGACCAACGAGTGGGGCAGCTTACTTGCGAGACGCTTGAGTAGTACTTGTGCTTGTCCACACAACCCTCACGTACGCTTCCGGAAGCGTGTGTGACGGCGATACCTCCTATATTGCAGATTTTGTAGGTTCTTTCAAGCTTGATGTTATTAAAAAAGGTTTCTTAAATATAACCCTTTTGTGCTGCCTCGTGTAAGATTGTTGTCTCGACCCGTTAGTAATGGCGGGTATAGACATAGCGGCGCATAGCCGCACAGCACTCCGGGATCACTTACGGGTGTATGGAGTGCCAGACGCGGGAGTTGACCTAGTCTTTGTGGTTCAGGCTGACCCGGCTTTCCACTTTGAAGTGTTCTACTCTTGGATCACTTTTCCAGCGGTGGATGCGAACGATGATCTGTTCCATACATATGAACCCACCGTTGTTCCTGCAGTCTATAGACCTTATACTAATCTTGAAGTACCGCTCACGGCTTGGAAACACCGTGTTTGGTTTAATGGCGCCCTCCCACAACCGAATACCACGGTTCGTTTAGGCCCCTTATCAATTGAGGGGGCCACTTGGCCTGTTTTGGCCGGGTACACACCACATCCGCGTTATATGACAATACCAGTCGCGGAACTACGCACTATGTATGCGGCCTTGGTGCAGGTGCATCGAGCTTTAGTGCGATATGTTACAGGCAGCATCCATGGAGCCGCTCCTGGAGTGCCTGGCCAACCAGCTGCTGCAGGCGGAGTGACCATAAGTCCCGTCATGGTGAATTCTGTGATGGGCAAACGGCCACAAAATAAGGATGATTTTCCTTATTGGCTTGCAGAAAAGTTTGATCAGTTGGAGGCAGTTTTTCCACATACAACTCCTGTGGATAAACATCGTATTTTGACGATTAGTTTGCCAAAAGACTTAATTCCCGAGTTGACAGCATGTGACAACTGGGGTAGGGTATTCGCAGCAGTATATTCTAAATGTTTTGGTACTCCTTCCATGACAGTTCTCCCCTCTGTAATTAAAAAAGTACAGGATGAACACGGCCCTGAAGCGGCTGTGGAATTAGGGATGAGACTAGTGGGAGTGTTTGAAGTAGTAGCTGAACTGATCCTTGCGAATGTCAAGGGCGATGCAGTGAACTTTCAAGTAGCTAACGCTTTGGCTTTGGTCCCAGAATTGGACAAGCCTCGAGAATTACCGAAAATTATTACCCAGGCTTATAAAACTATTGGTAGAAACAGCCTGGGTAACAAGCCTTTTGCAAAACTGCAAACACAATCGCAACCACAACAGCAACAAACCAAATCTCAATCTGAGAAGGATGAGAAACCAGTCTTCACTAAAAAGAGCTGGAGGCTGAAAAAACAGGGTAAGCAACAGACAAAGCCGGGATCGCGAGGCGCATCCCCGGTTTCAGTTTCTTCTGAACGTACTTATGATTTACGCGATAGAGCGAGAATTAAGTCACCGGATAGGTTTCAGATCCCTGATACGCGTTCTCCTCGTTCTTCACAGGCACAGACTTCGTCACAGGCCGGTGGAGGAGACCGCCAGGATAGAGGAAGGGCCCGTGAGGCCCCACAGGGACGAGACCAGCCTCGACAACAAGTCAGAGGAAAAGAAGAAGACGCTCAACGTTTTCGACCACAATTTCAGAAGAAGAAAGTTGCCGCTGTAACAGCGAAATATGCCACAGACGGTGAGAACGAGACTCCTGAATTGGACGTGGGCAGTAACCCTCCTAGACAGCGCCGTGGAAGTAACCATAGTGCGGGAGGCGCTACGTCCTCATATGGAGGCGACAGCAACTGAAACATTCATTACTGTTGAAACAGCAGACACCAGAGTGGCACCCCCTGACAGACTATTTAATATTGTCCTCCAAATTGAAGGTGATATACAGCGAGTAATTAAAGGTATTTTTGGGGAAAATCTGACCTCTTCATATGATATTTTATTGGCAGAGGCGGATTGGCCACCCCCATTCGTAATTACTGCGCGTAAAGGGGAGGAGGTAATCCTTCCGAGCTTTTCTCGACATGTCCCAAAGGACAAAGCAGAGGCTCTTGCAGCAGAGTGGGCTGTGTCCCTGGCTCCAGCGTTATTCCGCAATCACGTGGGTTGGGACGAAGAATCTCCCCCCATGAAATACCTTTGCGATCGTTGCCGCAGCCACAACCCCAATATCCCATAAAACGTGAAGCCAAAGGCCCCGTTTCCGAAATTCTGACACAGTTGGAATATCAGGGAGTAATTGAACCCTGTGTATCACCTATGAACAATCCCCTTTTCGCGGTTTCTAAACCCGATGGATCGTACCGTTTAGTATTGGATTACCGGCATTTGAACTCTCATTGTCGGACCTTTGCGGTGCAAAATACCCATAGTTCTGCGCTTGTAGACAGTCTTGTTCGTAAAAAATACAAAACGACCCTTGACCTTTCAAATGGATTCTACACGCACAACTTAGCCCCGGAGAGTGGCCAATGGTGTGCCTTTACTTCCGGTGGTAAAATGTTCAAATTCAGGCGTCTTCCTATGGGCTACAAGAATAGTCCAGGCGTATTCGCCGCTCGTGTTGTCTCTTTGTTAGACGGCATCGATCCAGACGCCTGTTCGTATGTGGATGACATTTATCTGACAGACGATGAATTGTTTCCGCATCTGACCCGGGTGGACCGCATTATTCTTGAATTTGCGGTTCAGGGATACAAAATTAACTTTGCCAAATCCCATATTGCTGAATTTACCGTTTTGTTCTTGGGCTATGAGCTCAACAATGAAGGTAAGGGTTTAGCCCCCATTTTCTGGAGAAATGTGCACTACTGTGCCCTCCTACTAATCTGAAGAAGCTTCAGTCTTTACTGGGTTTTCTGAACTTCGGACGTACATATATTCCCGAATACGCCCAGCGTATCAAGCCATTGTATGCTTTGATACAACCTACTTTTTCGAAGTCTTGCTGGCTTCCGGAGCATACCTCCATTCTGCAGTCTTTGCAGACAGACCTTCTTGAGTCTAAATACCTTTTGACGTGTGATAACCACACAAACTTGGTGATTAGAATCATTCCAGGGGCAGTGGGTTTCACGTACTTAACCTTTAATGAAGGTGATACAGTACCTATCGCATACAAGTCACATCTATACACCTCCGCAGAAATGCGGTTCTCATCTGTGGAGAAAGTGCTAACAGCAGTGCAAATGGCGATCCTGAAGGAGCGCGCACTGGCACAGGGAAAACGCATTCTGGTGGTAACACCCTATCCTGCCCTAGAGGCAGTGACGAAAGCAAGTGTTCCGAACTCTAAAGCTTTGCAACCCCGTTGGATTCAATGGGCAACATCTTTGACGTCTCCGGATGTCACTTTCATATTCGACTCTTCTCTTCAGACTCAGGAGTTTTTACAGTATGAATTCATTCATCCTCCTCCTTTGTCCTTATTGCCGCTTGAGGATTACGACTGTGTGATCTACACCGATGGTTCGGCACAACCGGCCACCGGGTCCAAGCATGCTTATTCAGCCGCATGTGCTATTGTTGCAGGTACGTTTGTGAACGGAAAGTTCAAATCCACTGTGGTGCATACACAGGCACTCTGGGACAGTACCGCACAGTTGGCCGAGTTGCGTGCCTTGGTGCTTGCGCTTGAGTTCGTAAATCCTGATGTGACTACTTTAATAGTGTGCGATTCTTACTACTGTGTTCAATCATACAATGACAATCTGTTCTTTTGGTCGCAAAATGACTATAGAGACGCTAAAGGCAACACAATCAAGCATAAAATGCTTTGGGTTAGGGTGGCAGAATTACAAAGACGTCTGCCACTCACACAGGTGGTTCACACCCTAGGCCATCAGCGAGTGGGCGCACACGCTGTTGGTAACAGTCTGGCAGATGAAGCTGCCAGATCAGCAGTACTCACGTGTTCAGTAGCAGCAGTTACTAGATCCATGTCTAAAATAGACACTGATATCTTGGCAGCTATTGCTGCAACAAAAGAAGGAATTAATTACCCTAGAGGTTTCCCTTCTAAATATTCTTACCAGATAGGTCCCGATCAGGCTCCTTATGTAACAATACCTAACGTTGGGGTTCGGCTGATCCCCAACGCGGACCGCAGACTTTCCTTGATGGCAGCGGCACACGAAGGCATGGCTTCGGCGCATGCTGGTGTGTCTGCGACAATTTCCATTTTGCAGCAGCGTTACTGGTGGCGTGGTTTATACAAAGATACACGTACTTATGTCCTTTCCTGTGACGGTTGTCAACAGATCAAGCCTTCAACAGTCACAAGACCACCGCAGACCTCGCTTGCAATTTCGAACAGACCCTTTGGGTGTGTTTACTTGGATCACTGCGGTCCATTTTCTTCAGACACTGCCTATAAATATATCTTAGTGGCAGTGGACTCGTGCACACGGTTCATCTGGGTCTGGCCACAACGGAGTGCTGACGCACGAAATGTCATTAGGGATTTGCGTGTCTTTGTGGGAATTTTTGCATGCGGCACCTTCCATTCTGACCAAGGTCCGGCGTTTCCCTCTAAGGCTTACAAGGACGCAATGGGCTCCTTAGGGGTGCGGGTAAAATTTTCGTCTCCGTATAGGCCTGAGGGCAACTCTATCGTTGAACTAATGAACCGTGACTTAAAGCAATCCTTGACAGCTAGAGTTATAGGTACTGGCAGGAACTGGCTGGCCCACTTGTATACTGTTCAGCGTGCACTTAATAATCTCCCTAGAAGGCCTCTGGGTGGGCGGACCCCTTACGAAATGCTCTTTGGCATACGAATGTTTGTGCCTGACCTTGATGGTCTAGACATGGCGGCGCAATCCGCCAAGTTCGATGTAGATAATCATTCTACTATGTTACAGGACTTACAAGAAGCCCGAGACAAACTAGCGATTGCACATTTACCTTCAGCCACAGACCCTGCTGTGCAGATTCCGGTTGCCGGCTGGCTTCCGAAGATTGGCGACCTGGTACGAGAGAAGGTGGAGAACAAAAAGAATTCGGCCCCTCTTTTCGTGCACCGGTTCCAGTACTGGGCTTGAAGGGAACACGTACAGTCATCCTACCACCGCTTCCCGGTCGCAAGGAAAACAGATACATCTCAGTGGAAAATGTCAAGCTACAACATCTGGCCGATCCTAAATAGTGTCACACCAGCGGTCTCTTGTCCTGCCATTTATCGGACAAGCGTTCGAGGCACGTCTGCACGAACAATCACTGATGTTACCATGGAGATGGTTGATTTGCCTGAAAATATATTTGAACTCCCTGCGTCACCCTGCATAGCCGAGGACGAGTATACTTATCCCGCCACAGAGTCGGTGGCACACCAACCAACAACGCCACTGAGCCCGACACGTTATTCTTTTGACTCGGATTCCAACTCATCACAAGTCCCGTCCAAGTTTAGTCTTTTTGTATCCTGGTTTAGAGACAATTTTTTGATTCCACCTTGGACATATATTTGGATGGTACTTTTCTTGGTTTTTTTGTTCATGTCCATTGGCTTTGTCACAGTGTTTTTTCTACTCATCAATGGTCACTATTTACCTGAACGCTCTGCTGTGAACAGTGTTGCTGGAACTTTGGCTCCACATTCCTCTTCACACATCATGAAGCGTGACCACACATTTGTGAACATTTCAGCGTTTCCAGTTGCTGATGGCATCGTATGGGATGCGGTAAACTTTCAAATACATGGCCCGACAGAAATTATTAATGTACCAAATGTCCTTCGAGTCTCGATGGGTGATGTAGTAAAAAGTAATATTCATTCTGATGATTGGGATGTGCATGCAGTTGAAGCATTGTTTGCTAATTTAAAATATTATGCCTCTTTTAATGCTGAAGACTTGTATATGAATTCTGCGAATTATGCCGATTTGTATTGCTACCAGCATTGGGGCAATCATTTTCTCCACAAACCAAGTGCACTACGCAGCCCTGTTACTTACACCCAATGGGAACACTGCCCAAACCCCATACCAGGTAGTTCCCAGACTCTTCGAAATAAATTCAACTATTTTACTGATTTTAATCGATCGAACCCTGGGTCCTATTATTTTAAATTAAAATCTCCATCGACTCAAAAAATAATGTTGACCCACACTAAATTACTATATTCGGGTTCCTTTTTGAGCGCCCTGGCGGTGGGTGGTTATGAGTATTGGAAAGACACAGTGGATTTAAAATCAATCTGGGGTTCGAAGCTATGGCAGGTGCAGGGCACTGAGGCCCTGCACCGTGCTTGCCTTATCCCAGCCCAAATTCTATTTCTAAATGCTTCCATTTATCAGACCACGTGTTGGGGGTTGGCTACCGTTAAACAACTAAATTCGCCAACCATCCCATCCTTGTCGAGTCTTCCAAATGATAGTTTGCATTTTAATATGTCCCTTATGGCGTTACAGGCTCAGTTTCAGAACAATTCCTTTAACGTTTCTGCACTAATACAGTCACCCTGGTTGGCATGGCCCATATCATCTAATGCATGCCAACTTCGTTTTCATGGCACAGTTCCTGGTTACATACAGGACAAGCCTGATCCAAGATTTACTGAAACTCGTACTGTGACCACGTATTCGGTTGGTAAATTATGTAAACAATGGTTACAACATTCGTCCTTAGACTCTGTTAAGAACCATTTATCCCTCCTATCAGGCACTATTGACTTATCTGACTTTATCTTGGGACCTCGTGGTCCCCGACCGAAGAGATTCATTTATGAAGCATATAATGAGCTCTGGAAGCTGTCACAAATGGAAGCTGCTTCCCGTCTTAGGGAAATAGACCAAGCAAATTTGGAAAAGGTGCTTGCTGTTGTTGACAATAGTATAAATACCCTGTCTTCCCGCATTTACACATTGAACAATATTGTATCCTCTGTTGTTGATATTGTACAAGATGATGTCTCTATGTTGTATCATGTTCAGAATCAGTTGCGTTCAGTGATGCAGTTTGCATGGACTTTGCAAACCCTTAAGTTGGGTAAAGTTCCTTGGAATTTGTTAAACACCACTGCCCTCTTTCTGCCTTTTAATTTGACTGACAAACAGCAGTTCATGTCCATGAAAGATGCATCTTACACTTTGTTACATATTGAAAAAGTGGATCCTTTACCATTCTCTGTAGCGGAACTAGATTCTGCGGTGTGGCTAGTTCATGGGGTTATAGCTTTACCTTTTTCCCTATTTGAATTCGGTTCATGCATGAAACATTATCCTGTAGGCCGTTTCCAGCCTTTGGGTAGTGCTTTCCTGCATGAACTTTGGTCCTTGCCTTTCATGTATAAATGCCTTAGAGATGGCAAGGAGGTATTTCTCACGGGGGAGTCTTGTGATTCAACTGTGGGTCATTCGCTTATTTGTAAACATATTAAATTGCACGGGGCTTGTAGCGTTTCAGTTCCAAATCTTGCATGTGTGCTAAAGGGTATTCCTGCTCCTGCTATTTCTCCTACTTTTACTTTGCTTACCAACGGTAGCTATTTGCTTTTAAATAACGAAGACTGTTGTGGCCTACAGGCTGGCATTCCGTATATTGTTACAGTCTCACACAGAGTTGTCTGCTGCAAGAATGTGCTTTTTCCTCCCCCTCACGACATCGTTGATAGCTCTATTTGGCCTTCCATTCCTACCATGGAGGCAGATTTCAATAAGTTGAGCAGAATAAAGGCCCTATTATTGAATGAGGAGGTTATGCTCACATCCGCCCGGGAGACATTCATTCTCCAGGTGGCGAGCACCCACAGTGAAATACAGGCCCTTTTGAACACTGACCTCCCCCAACATTTTGGGGAGTTAATTCATCGTATTTTTAACGCATCAAACACTGAGGGTCTGGTGCACTTTTTTAAGGTTGTGGGGTCTGGCCTCGTGTCCACCTTTCAAACTATTTTCGGTGTGATACCGGCATTCATACATTCTATTTTTTCTAGCGTCTTTGGTGGTTTCCCATTAATCCTCGCTTTGGCGGCTGGTGTCTTGCTGTTGGTCTGTTTTCTGCGCAATGGCTGCGCACCACTGGGCCCTTCTCGATCCCGAACGCCTCCAGCTGCTCCGTGAGCGACTTCTGGTTGGGTTCGATGTTCTGCCCTTGGCAACTATCAGTGTGTCCTACACCCTTTCCTTTCGCTTTGCGTATTTCACTTGCGTGCAACCTGTGATGTCTTGCATCCGCTGTCCGTTTACATGGACCATGGATTATTGCCTCTCCAATTCGTCATTGTCGGTCCCGGATTTTGTTCGGTTGGTGGGTCCCTTAGAGGCCCATGAACGGGACTGTTCCGCTGCTGGCTTTATGATGCGTGCGGCTGCACTGGGGATTTTGGCACAATGGGATATCTGGGCGGCTGCTCAGAATCTCCTACAACAAAGTTATATTGAATATCACGCAAGCTGTCCCGCATTGCTTTTGGATGCTCCATACTCTGAAGAACATTCCTGCAGCTTTGACCTATTGGACTGGATGGCGTCTACGTTTTTTGACGATTCCAATGATGTCCTTCTGGACGGTATAGCATTTTTCTGCTCTTTCACATTTTTGGATTGATTGACTTGCCGTTAGTTGTTAGTAGACCGCCTCTATTCTGCTCAGGTATTTGGAACTCTGTCTTCATTTTCGTCGTGGCCGCTGGACTGACCAGGGAGGGTGTCTTGTGGCTCATGGCCTCCTGGCAGGTCTGGCTACGTTACCACGCCTGGCTGCCATGATGACTCTTGCGCACGTTACTATTGGATGTTGTTCTGTCGCCCTCTGTTATTGCCAAGTTGTTCTACAATAGTCTGCATTTTCTGTTTCTCACCTTTTCTCCTATTCCCTTTGTGGGCTCAGTCTGAACAACAGTTACAAGGTCGAATAACAAATCCCTGGTTTCTACTGATTTGGCCCGTCCCTCGCACCTAGACATAACACTTGTACAGCTGCCATTGAGAAATTAGTGTGCTTTTAATAATGCGCTCGCTTGCTCTAAGATAGCACTTGGAGACGACCTTTCCAGAGAGAAGAGCTGTGATTGTTTGCTGATGTAGTTTTGCATCAAGAGACTGAGGTATGGGGGTTCGCTAGTCAAAGCCCAAAGGTCTTCTATTATTATAATAAACTGGCTTCTAGCACGGGGAGGGTGGTAATGTTAGTTAGACATATATCCACTGCTTTATGAGATGCTTTCCCCGTTCGTATTCTATGGAGTAGTAACTATGCTGATTATATTATTCTTATGTATTATGCTATTAGTACTGTCACGTGTACTGTATCTAAGGGCACGTAAGTTGCAATAAATATTTTGAACTATAAAGTGTCTCTTCTTACACATGTTGTGGACAGGTACGAGAGTAACGAAAGAGTGTTCTTGCCTCTGCGAGTCCTGAGAGAGAGATACCGTGTTCTGGGTTGTCTAATCATTGGTACATTAGTGCTAATGGGACGCTAAGGCTAGTTGGGTTGGGGTTTTGGGTGCTAAGGTTTATGGTTGGCTCACCACTATATTCCGAGGTCCTATTATCCTGTGCATAGCTCTGTATGTGCAGAAACCTTATGACACCATCACAACATGATGGATATTTTGTATACCTTATTACAAGTGCCATAGAATTAATGCAGTTGCAATAAGGCTGAGAGGATATCCATAATTTTGTGATGGATTAACCCATTCATCAAACACAAAATTAGGCCGAAAGTATAGTACAGAAAGGCATCGCACAACATTGAGGCAACACTATTAAATCAGACATATATATCTTAAGTCAACTTCCCGTAATATTAATGTTTAATAAAAAAATGGGGAGGTTTGACATTATTGGGCATATTTAGGAGAAAATAGCGCGGTGCTGCGGCAAATTGTGCAGCGCCGCGCTGCATCATTTAAAAATAAGAGGGATGCACTGTATTTAAAAGAACATGGTGCACCCCTGTGTTTTCTCTTGCGCTGGAGTTAAAAATAGCTTTCTACTCTTGCGCCATAGTGCAAGGGTGCCTGCATTGCAGGGATGATTGTTTATGTGCAGAAAGGTGTCCTTTCCTGCACATAAACAATCAATAATCCGTTTCGCTACTTCTATGTGTGCTGCATTCTGCAGCACTCATAGAAGTAGCAAATCGCCATTTTCTGATTGTTTTTGTGTAGGAAGGGACACCTTCCTGCACAAAAATAATTATTAATGGCATTTTGCTCTTTCTATGGCAGCACACATAGAAAAAGCAAAAGAGAGAAAAAATAAAAGTATTTCTCCTCGTTCAGCCAATCTAATGCCTGTTTTTGCATGGCGTTACTTTTTGCAATTCCCACAGCAACACCCATTGCACGCCACTTTCACACAGAAAACTGGGTTAAAGGGTACCATATTTAAGAAGTGCATTAAGCCACACAAAGTGGCTTAACGCCAATTTGTAAATATGGAGCAGGGCATTTCACCACCGGAAGGTCAGAAAAAGTGACGTTCCGGTGGTGCAATCCCCTTGTAAAAATGCTCCTTTTTTGTTTTAAAATAGCATTATCTGTTGTCTTCTTATATCCCTCAGCTTAGGTCAGCCTCCATCAGAGGAAGAAGATCTGATAGGCCATTGTATGGAGAGTGACCCAACAGGGTGTCAACAGGCGCCACAGCATCCACTGCCAAAAACGTTGGGAGGACGTTTGGCGCTGGACCCGCTCCATTGCTTCAAATCAACTTGGAAGGTCCACCAAGAGGAAAAAGCGAGTATGAGATCAGTGACCCCCATGATGTAGCAAAGTCTGGTAGTGGCCTAACCCAACTAAGATGGGCAGCTGAATGGTGGAGGGGGTATGTTTCATCAGCTTTGCAAATATTGATGTTGCTTATAACTCTTCTTTACAGTTTGATGTCTGCAATACTTCATCACAAATATCCTCTGTATTTCAAATGCCACAGGATATAATACACTTGTAAGTCAGAGGACCGTAAATACATCTCATTAATCACAAAGTAACCCAGACACCACCATTAAATCAGACTGTATTTCTCCCCTCAATGGCTTCTGTGTCAATACTAAACATACTTTACTAATATTCTACCTGCAGCTTTTCATGTTAACATGTTTATGTGTACTAAGATATGTGTGGGTAGGTTACCCAAGAAGTATGATTTGAAAGCAAAACATGTTTTGTGAGATATTTATGTGGATGGAATGCTCCATTGCAAACATGCAGGATATCCCAATGCTGCTTTAAAGGTGACATAGGCAATAATGCACTTGTAACATGACTTTCAGATGGGATACCTGTACAGTATTCTCACCAACAAACTTGAAACCAGGCCCTTCATCAAGTGCCTCGTGAGGCTCACACTCCTCTGGTGCAGGTTAAAAGTACTGGTCATCCCTAGATCTCTAATAAACATGATGTATTGACACTGTCATGCTAATATAGATACTCTGTGACATGGATAATATCCATTGGCCATTAATTGAGGGGACTTTTGTAGTGGACATCCAGGTCCTGGGCAAGTGTATGGCCAGACTATTGTCACAAAGATGGGATAGGCCTTCACACAATCACAGGTTATGTTTGAGGTTAAATCCATATACTACATAAAGTGTGATAGCAGATGCTTACAAATATGAATGCAGGGCATGGGCTAGAAGCATACACCATGCTGGGGCAATCCTCTCACCAACAATAAAAAAAATTATGTAACATTATTGCCTTGATTTTGAGTTTGACAGATGGGGTACTCCTTCACAAACATGGCATAACTCACATTCTCTATATTACAAGTTCATTTTAGCATATGGCACTTTTGTGATAGAGTACTCATCCGTCAAACTCTAACTCAGGCCCTTGGGGCTATCACTTTAGGTGCCCAGTCTTTAGACTATTTACATTCCTTGAAAATAATTAGGACATCTTTGCTGGATGTACATTTTGTTAATTCACTCTGTACTGGGTAACTGGTGTGTGCATATGTCTACTTTTAGTTTCCCTCGGAGCAAGCAAGGAAGAAACTGGCCACACTTTCGGGGACTATCAGGAGGGTTCCTGAGTGTCGGAAGGTGGAGCCAATGGTGCAGAAAGACACTGACAATCAGGGTGTGGGAGATGACCAGGACACATTTCCATCTGATGTTGATGCCCCCATCTCTGGCCAGCCCAACATAGTGACACATCAGAGCTAGCAACATCTGGTGTTGTGGCTGCACCACCTTCATTACTAACCACTGCCTCATACCAAGCCAGCAGCCAGTCAAAAAATGGACTAGGGCCTCCTTCGTCCAGTCACTTTTCCCTCTGTTCCCATTCTGCAAGTACTGATTTGAGAGGAGACAAAGGAGATTCCTAAGAACCTCTCAATGGGATTGACATAATTATGGCATGCCATCCAGGGTGTCAGTCAGCAACTGGCTCAAGTGATTGACATCCTGGATGTCAGGCGCTCTGCCATATCTGCTACACAAAAGAGTTTCTGCCTCTAGTAGTCCCTCCTCTAACAACAGTGTGTCTGGCGCACAGACTCCTGTTCCTTCTTCTGACCATATTCCAACCCCTGGCACCATTCTAATGCCTGACTCCATTACAACACATGACCCCTTTCCAAAACCCACCCCAATTTCCCCTGCTGACAAGATTCCTCCACCTCTCTCCACTATTCCATCTGTCATCAAATCACCCCATGCCCGTAAACATTTCCAAATCCATAAACATCACCATGGCCCTAAACATTACTCCCCAGAAACCCCAGGCCCTGTCTCACCTAAAAGAACTTAAATCTCCACCCTTTCCCAAATAAACAGGCACCTGGACTGCTATCTGCTCCAGAAGGATGGAGAGCCCCATGAGGAGGACAATACATGGTATGTTAAAAGAAATAACACTCACAAACTGTGATAGGATGCTACTCCCTACTCCCCAGACACACTGGACCTCTATTTTCATTCTTTTTATGGGCATTATTTAAGGATCTAGAGCATGGGCACTCATAAACTTTGCAGAGGGGCCACAACGTATGGTCTGTGGTGTGCAGAGGGTATGTCGTGGCACCTCCACATTGACAAGGCGACCACGAAGCTTAAGCAGATTTCGGGGACAATACTTAAGGAGTTCTCAACATCATACACTAAACCTATTTCTTCCACACTAAAGATCTATGAGGCCATGGGTCTGGGGCCCTGCATGGGGCCGAACTGTGGGGGTTCTCTAAACATGATGGTATCATAGGAACGGAGAACAAATTCCTAAGGAATCTCGTATCTTTCCTTGTTAGTACCCCTTTATACCCTCTGTTTAACGACCTAGGTGTCTCTAAGTTCTCTGATAAAATTTGTTTGCGGCCTGTGCTATATTGAAGACGTGTGTGCACCACTCTTGAACTTTCCCACTATGCTGATTGCCTACGGGATGTTATGAAGGCCGACCATTTTAACAAAATTCCTTGGCTTAAAAACATGACGTTAGCCCTATACTTGCTAGGGCTCCACGATTTGTGGGAACATCCGGTTGCATCTGTTTTTCTTTCAAAGGTAGTGATAAAAAAGATACATTGGTCACTTATGATGGTCGAGGACTCACGGGAGGCTGCCACCGCCATTTTATCCAGTGACTTTATGGATTTTTAGTCTATCTGAGGGCTAGAGCTATTCTGGGACATAGTGTCTGTACCACTCCATAGGAAGCTTTACTTTCAGTTTCATATAGGCACCCTACCTCTTAGAGTGTTTACAACAGGTTGGGCTGGGAAAGGAGGTCACGTTTGTCCAATTTGTGATCATCCAAGTGAAAATGTTTCCCATGTTCTGTTTGCATGTCCAGGCTACTTATTTCCTCAGCATACTTGGCATGCACCCATCTGCAGGCTAATGGGTGTACTGAACCATCAGGAAGCCTTGCGCATCCTTAGACCAGACTCCTGCCCAGTAATGGCATTTCTGTTACAATAATTTCAGGTGCTATGTGGCTGATTCGTTTTAAAGCCTGCTGCTGTTCTTTGTCATAATATGTAATACTTAAGTGTATTCAATTTCTGCCTGTTTTATGCTATTAATATTACTTGGTTTAATTATATCTTTTTTATAAGATAATCAATCATGAACTTATTTTTATGTATAGATTTTATCTAATATCAGATGTATTTTTACATGATCTTTTTATGATTGATTTTAAGTATATTGTCTTTTGTATTCATTGTATGTGGATTGTACTTTTATGTTCATTGGGGCAGAAATAAAGTAATCTAAAGACTAAAGGTCTGTGGTGTGACCGAGGGCCGCACTGTGGCAGGAAGGGGTCCTGGGTGGGTCAGCATTGTGTCTAAAAAAATGTTAAACTGGCAAGCATTTATTTGCAGGTTAACTAAAGTTAAGTGGTGCAGCACACCTCAGTTGTTACTTCATTTGACCTGCAAATAAATGCTTGCCCGTTTATTTAACATTGCTTCTGAATATTAGTGCTCAACAAGTAAACAGCAGCTCATGCTACTGTTCACTGGGGGGGCGCATGTAAAGGTCAAGAGGTCCGCAAGTGGCCCCCGGGCCATACTTTGAGTATCACTGATCTAGAGGAAGAAGATTTTCCCTTTATGGCTATAATTTTTCAAAATGTTACAGTTCAACTTTTTGTTTGTTTTTTATTTGTAGATATTGGTTGCAGTTGAAAATGTTATAATATTTGCCATATGGGATTGCATATTTCAATATGTTGCTTATGTTAACCACTTAACTCTTTGTCCAGGTCTTGGGAATTCCTATGTATTGCTTGGTGGGAGATGAAGTTAATTTCCTTTCCTGTGTTTGTTAAAAGATCTGAGAGTGAATTTTTGAGGGGGGTTTTGTGTATGACATGCAGAGTGGGATTGTGAGTGACTACTTCAACATTATAATATTGGTTTGGTAAAATGTAGGTATACCTTCAGGTGTTGGCGTTTGCATAAAGTACATGCCATACATTAAAGCCCTATTTACAAAGAACTGGTTTAGGGCAGTGCTGCAAGTCATTTTGCTGCTCTGCCCTATACCAATTCGAAAGGGCAGGAATGCACCGCATTTACAAGATACAGTGCATTCCTGTCCTTTTAACCAGCACCGGCTCACAATTTGCAGCCGAGCGCCAATGCAGGCACCCTTGCACCATGGTGCAAAGGTGTCTGTATTGTTGGCATGATTGTTTTTATGAAGTAGCCCCTTCCTGCACAAAAACAATCATGAGAGCGTTTTCCTCGTTCTATGTGTGCTGCAGAATGGAGAAGCTGCGCCTTCTTTTGTCCATCAAACTGTCATACTATAGATACTTCGGATGGACTTTCATGGCAGCCGATTGTTGAACAGATGGTTTTTGACAGACCGTCCACATCCGGGGAACTCTAAATCTTTCCCTTAATATTCATCTTTGATAGTCAAGAAAGAGCCAAGGTCCATTCTAGAGTAACACTACTTTGCACCCATTTGGTTAGAGATTAGCACAAGCGCAGCTCCTCCGTATTGGTGGAGGAGCATCGCCCGCTGCTCTGAGCCAGCAGATGATAAATAAAATGATAATAAAACAATGCTATTATCATTTTATTTATCATCGTCTGATTGAGTCGAGGCCCATGGCATCTAGGGTGGGGCAGGGCCAGGCCATGGCAGGGTGGAGGAGTGGTGGGCACTGTAAGTGTGCATGTCGTTTTGGCCGGCCATCTTAGAATGGCCAAACCGACATGCGCATTTATATTTCTCCAACGCAGCTGTATTGCACAGCTGGGTGGAGAAAAGGCACAGGCTCCCTGTGCCTGAGCGAGCTTCAGACCAGCCCATTCAGGCCAATCCCGGCACTTCTCTCATGCTAAATATGACATGAGAGCAGCGTTTGGATTGGGTGGAGCCTGTGCTTTGTGGCCCATGGACTGGCGGGAGGAGAGGAGCACCCAGGCAGCCAGCAGCGGCAGGCAAGTCTTTTTATTTATTTTTATTCAACTAACACCATCCCCTTGGGAAGCCTCACCACTTTCGTTTGTCAGCAGCCGCCACTGGATTAGCATAGTACCTTTTCTCTTGTACAGATATTCTGCTGGCAAATGGAGCATATGATCTCTTTGGTTATATCTAATAAACATTGGAAATCCATCCATCATGCAGTATACATGTCCAATACTGACAGCATTCACATTACATCTTATTTTTGCTGCTTTTAGCAAAAATGTTGTGGTGTTCTAGGGTTGCGTTGTCTACTGTGAGTGATGAAACCAGAAAGGCAGATTATCACCACTCCCTTCCATGTTAGCACCAGTATGTCATGGAAAATAGAATGCACTGGTGTCATAGATTGAATGGGCAGCAGTTGTAATTGGCTGCGAGCCCTGGATAGCACCTACCACTGCTGCTCCTGTTACACGCATCCTGCACATTTTACAGAATAAACCTTCTTACTTCAGTCGTTTTCTTTGATTCTTTTCGGCATTCTTAAAAAACGTTAATGCCAAAGTGGCAAATGGCAAACGGGGGCACGAAAACATTTACTAATAAATGTCTACTTCTTTTGGCAGAAATACATTTTCAATGTGTATGAGCAAATTCTGACATCTTTCAAAATGATTACGAGCCTGTTTTTTCCTTCAGCACTATCACCTAGAGAATTTGAAAAGACGACTGTTGATCAAAAGCGTGTTCTCAATGAATACCGAAGCAAATGGGGCTTTTCACATGCAAATCCAGATGATGATTGGTCTAATCTTCATAAATGAAGTGTATGAGAAATCAGGGAGCACGAGAAGTGGGGCTTGGAGAGTTGAAAACATTTATTGAAATAAGAAATCAAAAAATTGATCCTTAAGCATATTGTTTGCATACATCCTTAGAGGATGTTGAGCGGTGAAGCAGCCTATTTACTAAATCAGGGTATGATTCTATTTAGAAATATGCGCTAAACGGAATCTGAAAAGGTAAAAATTATTGCATATTTCCTGTTTTTGTTTTGTTTACTTTTTCTGAATGTCGCTTTATTCCTTAGCACGTATGTTTTTCCAGGTATTAAGCACTTTGAAAATATTTAAAGACAGAAGGGGATATTCACAAGAACGTGCGCTAAACATCTCCAAAAAATGTTAACGCAACTTTACACATCGCAGTCTATCGCGGGAAAATAACCCCGCGTTAACGTGGAATTCACAACACGGCGGTACCATGCGATAGTCTCCCGAAAACGCGGACAATGTCCGCGATACAACAACCGCGACGGTGATAAAAACCCAAACCCCAACGCAAAAAAACATGCGATGGGCCAAACCGCGATGAGGAAATCAGCGATAAGCAGCGCCAGGCCTGCCATACACACACGGCAGGCAGGAAAATCACTACAAAAGTTGAAAAAACACACAAACACAAAATGACCAACACCGAAGCACCATGGAGGCAGCCGGAGCAGGCGCAGAGGACGAGCGGAACCCCACAACCACCCCGGTCGACCAGCCTGGGACCTCGGGGACAGGGAAGGGCAAGGACAAGAAGAGGAAGACGAAGTTCAGTCCGCAGGAGAATAGGATCCTGGTCACGGAGGTGATAGAACACCATCAACAACTGTTCGTCACCTCCAATGTGTCATTGGGCACCAAAAATGGAATATGGCGGTCCATCGTGGACAAGGTGAATGCCGTCGGAGAGCACAAGAGGTCACTGGACGAGGTCAAGAGGCGATGGATTGACATCAATCGCAAAACCAAGGAGAAACTCGAAGGCAACCAGAAGGCAGCAATGCAGACTGGAGGTGTGAGCCCAGCACCACAGCTGGAGCTGGATGACATGGAGGAGCTGGTGTCGACAGTCATCAGTGTGGAGACCGTGGCAGGAGTCGGGGCACCGGACACTGCTCGACATGACACAACACAACAGCAACAGGGTGAGTAACCACCAGGTACTGGGGGGACGGGGAGAGATGGCCACAATGGCACACATGCACAATCAAGCAGAGCTCAGTGCACACCCACAATGACTCTGGATCATGGCCCTGATCTACAGACTGTCACAATGTACATTGCCATGCTGTCTGAATGTGAACATGTACCATGCGGCTACATACATGTGGACACATTGTAACACAGCATCTCCCCTTCACATTGCAGGGGCACCGTCAACACCTCCTGCAGAGCAGTCCCAGCCACTCTTCACTGATGACGAGGAGGACACCACCAGCTTCGACACCCAAGCCCTCCAAGACATCATTGAACTCATCCGCCAATCACCTCCAGGACCAGGGCAGCCCAGCTGCATCGAGGAGACCCCACCCACTCCACAAACCACCCAACAGGAGGCACCCAAAACCCCGGCTGCCTCCCAAGACCCCCCGATCAACACATGGCCTTCCAACGCCGTGTGTTGGAGGGCCAGAGGGAGATGGCTGAGCAGGTGCGGTGGGGTTCGACCTCATGGCTACCAAACTTGACGCCATCCATGGGTGTCTGAGTCCCATCAGGGACCACCTCCAGTCCCTAACAGACACCCACATGCCGCTCCATGGTCTCCAACAATCCGTGGCTGACATCGCTGGAGTCATGACTCGGAGAAAAGAACACCTGTCCGCTCAGAGTGGCTCCAGCGATCTCAGCCGTGAGCTGGCACACATGCGGAGGCTCATGAAGGACATGGTGCGGATGGAGGCGGAAAGGATGGCAGCCACCGCTGCACATCAGCAAAATGTAGCTGGGATCTACCATGCCCTGCATGTCCTCATCATGGCATTGCTGCCACAAGGTGTGGCGCAGATGAATGCTGCTGCTCCTACACCATCCACATCTCCGCCCCCTGGTGTGTCAGTGCCTCCCAGTGCGGCAGGCATTTCCACTCCAGCACCTGTTGTGTCACTGCCACACAGTGCGGCCGTCAATCCACCTCCGGCCCCTGATGTGTCAGTGGCACACAGTGCCGCAGCCGGAACTGCACCACCCACAGGTGGGGCAGAGCACACATCCGAGGACGAGGATGTGGATGGGCTTGAGATCAGAAGGAGGCACTAGCAGTCATGTCCACCACCAGGCCTGTTGCTGATTGGTGCCGCACATGGCCCCATGACCTTCCACTGACCCCCGATACACTCTGCTGCACTCACCTTGGACCGCGACATGGACTGCCATATCCTGTTTGGTGACCAATGACACGGCGACCAGACTGCGGACTGTACCCTTCCTCTTCCGCTGTACTTGTCATTCCCCGATGGACTCTGGCTGGCCCTCCATGGGCCCATATTGTGAGGTGGGGTTGGCAAGGCCCTGTACTGCTCCAGCTGCAAAACTCCACTGGATGTGCATTAAACATTCAGAAACGCACTGCTGTGTCATGTCTTTCATCATTCATGTATGAATGTGTGGATGAATGTAGGGTCAGCGATTCCCCCTAACGTCAATGATGCTCATCTTGTGGGATTCCAGTCACAGTGTGCTACATTGCCGATTGCGTTCCGGGTGTCGTAGACACTACAACAGGGACACATGCATTAGTCACTTCCTTGTCCGGACATGAACTGAACCACGCCCAGAGCCCCCGAGTCATTGTTGCAAGCCCTGCGCTGGTCCGGCGTACGCCAGGCCTGACCACTCCGCTTACGCTCCGAGGAGGGGACCACATAGCTACAAGTCGCAGGTTTACACGCTAGTGGTCTGCAGGTCGCTGGTCTAGTTATCAGCATGTCACGGCCACTCCCTGAGGGCAGGTTTGCACACACACCACACCCATCCGGCACAGGCATCACAGGCCATGTGACCCAGCCAATATAAGGGGCCGACAACGTCACATTCCCCACTGCCGGTGCTGACTGGATGACGGACGTTCCACGATTCTCAATCATAAAGGGCCCATGAGTTGTTGCGCACAGGGTTAGTGGCACCCGGAGCCATGCGGCCGTCACGGGCCTACCACCACGTGGCGCTGACTGGGGTGCACAGGGTTAGTGGCACCCGAAGCTTGTGGCCGTCACGGGCCTACCACCACGTGGCACTGACTGGGGTTGCACAGGGTTAGTGCCACTGAAATTGCTGAGCGGGTGTGCGGCCTGCGATGATGACGTGTGCTCTGATGTGGTCTCTGCCATTGATGCCTCAGGACTCAGCGTCATGTGTGGGACCTGCTGTGCCGCGGTGCGGGTCCGCATGATGTGGAGCATGCCATGGTGGCGGGACCTGGGCCTGGAGCTTGCACGGGCACGTGGTGTGCCCACTGGTGGACACACTGTTGGCGGCAGGTGAGCAGTGGGGCCTGGGTGCGCAAGTGTGGACAGCCAGCACTGGCCGGCGGGAGGGGGTAGGGTGCGGCTGCATGTGTGCGCAGGGACGGACAGGCATTGTTGCTGTATGCAGTGAGATGGACTCTGCCATGATTGACTCTGGCCTCGATTACAGATTGCAGACCTGGTGGCTTGCAGTGTATACCGGCACGTGGTTGGAGACACACCGGTGGCAGCAGGGGAGCAGTGGTGCCTGGGTGCGCGGGGCGGCAGTGTTCCTCCTTCTCTCTCTCTCTCTGCCTTCCTTTCCTTCTCTCTCTCTCTCCCTTCCTTTCCTTCTCTCTCTCTCTCCCTTCCTTTCCTTCTCTCTCTCTCTCTCCCTTCCTTTCCTTCTCTCTCTCTCTCTCTCCCTTCCTTTCCTTCTCTCTCTCTCTCCCTCCCTTCCTTTCCTTCTCTCTCTTTCTCTCTCTGCCTTTCTTTCCTTCTCTCTCTCTCTCTCTCTCCCTTCCTTTCCTTCTCTCTCTCTCTCTCTCCCTTCCTTTCCTTCTCTCTCTGCCTTTCTTTCCTTCTCTGTTTCTCTGTGTCTCGCTCCTTTGATGTGCGCATGACACACGTTCTGATTTTGTGCTTTATTTTCCAAGCTGTGACATCAAGATTGTCCCGGACGGACCCGACAGGAGTCTTCCGCATTGGTGTTTCGTGTTGTATTTCAATAAAGTTTTTGGTTGTTACTTCAATGATGAGTGACTGTTTCTCGTTCCTCTGACCACACATGTGTTTCTTGTTGTCATTGTGCGACATCATGCGCTTTTTGTGGCTCTTGTGTCGTGCACGGTATGTGTTTGTCCTGGGGGAGGGTCCGGGGGGGAGGGCTGGGAGTGGTGGCGGTGGGTGTTGTGGCCCTCATGGGTCTCCGAGCTGCATGATCATTGTCTCCATGGCATCTGTGGGTCTTCAGATGTGGCTCTGGGCTGGGCTCCCTTTCATACTGCAGGTAGTCGTCCTGCTTAACACCAGCAGAAGGCAGGTGTTAAATCCCTGCTGCTACTGCGGATTATCACCTGGTTTTGGTTCGCATCGCAGATCTGGCAGTTCGTTGTGAATGTGGTGTAGTGGTGTTTTCATGTGTTTTTGCACGGGAACGCCTACTCTGCATCTCATTAGGGTTAGTTGGTGGTGTCACCCGTGGAGGTAAATTTTGCGGCAGTTATCGCGGGAATACTTGCATTGACTGCAGTTTGCACCCGCTTGTCAATGGGGCGTTAAATCTATCTCCACTTTTGATGCGTTAAGGTGGCAATAACTCGGCGATAAGTCCTTGTGAATATGCCCCAGTGTCATCTGAGAAAATATATCACGTGTTCAAAATCCATTTCTTTTTTGGATGTTCTAGGTTTATGCCCTGATATTTTACAAAACGGCAATGTAAGAGCCTAGTTTAAATATGCAGCACTGTTTAGTGACCAAATTCTGTCTACATTATGGCTACAGAAAAAAAGGTGAGAAAACAACATCCAGGTTAGTGTTCAGTTGACACTGAACATTCTACATAATATCTCACACATTTCTGTTCACATTAAAACCAACCCAATGAAACTGTAGCAGTAATCCCTGCGTATGCTGTACCAAGATCCTCATGTGTAGCTAGTATTAACCCCAGTCTGCAATCAGTGTTAGTTATGACTCTATCCCCCACTCCTGTAAGGTGAGCATATGGTATGTTCTGTGCATTTAATTTGTAGGAGTGGTAGAGGAAAGCCTTTCGGCAGGTGGGTGTCGTTGTTTGCAGCATTGACAGCCACCATGATGTCTCTGTCTATCCTCGTACTAGAATGAGTAATTGTTGCAACTGCAGCAGTATGAACTGTTGCCTTGGCGGCTTCATCAGCCATGGAATTCCCTACAATGTGAAGGCCAACACGATGATGACTCAAAATATGTGTTACATGAGACCGTGGCAAGAAATCTTTCAGCTCTGCCTCTTGTTTCCAAAACATCTTGCGCTTGAGCATGCAAACCTTAGAACTCGAAATCCTTTTTAGCCCCAGTACTGAAGGTATTCATTATATGACTGGACACAATAATATGAATCACACACTATAAGTGTGGGGAATCCATGATCTGTATTCTCCAGTGTCAGTATCAGGGCCTTGAGTTATGCCAGCTGTGTTGTGCAGTCACCAAGAGACTTCGTGCATGTTTTTTCAGGATGGAACTTTCCATCATGCATGCACCCATTTACTATTGTGCATGCGGCCAAATATTGATGCTTTGTCCTTACAGCAGGCTGGACAGACCCATCAGTGTAGATGATGCATTTATATTGAGCTAGAGGCATTATTTCATTTGGCAGAGGATGTTCTTGTTCATACTGCAAAAAGTCTGGTGCTTGTAATGTAGTTTCAAATCTGTAGTCTACATCTGTTGCAGTGAGAGAGTTAGCACACTGTATCCATCATGGATGCAAAGCTTTGGCATTTGGAATGCTTGCCTTGGTGACTGCCTCTAAATTCGGCACCAGGGTTACAACAGTTTTGCGTGTACCCGGAGCTAGTGCTCTCTCTGTCACTACAGCAGTCTGTACCGCTGTGAGAATTTTCTCAGTAGGTGCAAAATGCATTTCAGTGTTTGCATGTAAATGTGGTTTCTATACTATTGGTACTGTAACACCTTCGTTGAACATGATATAGGTGTGCCCAGATGGTCCAGCGACTACGCGGATCACCAGATCTTTGGTGTTTGCACTTGTGTAAATGTTTGGGAGCTATAACATCAGCTTGAATGGAACGCAGAATGTTTTTTAGTTCCTGTGTTTGAAAAGTCTGGTCTTATCAAGTCATAAAATGGTTTTATACATTCTGCATAATCCAAAATGTATGTTCTGCCAGAATTTTAAAATCCTAAAATGTATTGTAGTCTTTTCAGAGTTGTTGGAGCAACGCACATTTTTCTAAAAAATGGGTCACTAGGCATTTGCCTTCCCTCGACAATTCAGATCCTAAAAATAGGACATTGAGATGGACAATTTTTGATTTTTTAAAAATTTAATTTGTAAGCCATGTGAGCAAACCCCAGAACTATGGGGTCCACACTGTTCAAATGGACCATTAATTAATCATCCATTAAATATATATCATCAATGTAGGACAATGCCTCCTCATCAAACTTTTGAAGTAACTCCGCTACTCTAGCTGAAAACAAACCAGGCTATTCTTATACTCCTGTAATCGACAGTATTGCCTCTGTGAGCCGAGCGCTGAAAATGCTGTCAAATATCTGCTTCCAGGCTCTATATTTTGGCAGAAGATCCCATTTGAGATTTCTATTGATGGTTTGTATTTTTTCGCACAATGTTATTCATTAGTGCGGCACTGTGTGCATTTTGTACTGAGAATGTGCGTTTCAATGTGTTCAGATGTCTGTAATCCAATACTAGACAGTATGAATTGTCCGGTTTCATTACGGGAAACAAGGGATTATTCATTGATGAGGTGCAATTTTCTATTACACCTTGGTATTAAAGTTGTTCTAGGATTTCCCTAACTTATTTCTTAGCTTCAATGTTTAATTGGATACTGTCTTTAGGGATGAGGAGTTGTCCTCAACGTGATCTTGTGATGAGGTGACATCACCCCACAACACATGATTACGGTATGACAATGCAACTTGCTCTAAAGACTACTCCTTAGCGTAAGAATGTTTCACTGACTCTGTAACGAGGTTGGAAAAAGCCGGTAAAATTACTGTTTCCCCGTTTGGGCACTCCATCACAAAATCAGGTGGCCAGTGTTTTTCAGCCAAAAGAATATCGTAGCCATATGTCAAGTTCTCCCAATAGAGAGCCTTGATGTTTCTGGGTATGTCCCCCTCCAACTGGAGTGAAATTTCATATAAATGATGGGGAACACTTACCCTAGTATCCAGTGTTTCCACCGTGATATGCTCACTCAGCTTTACTGTCGCCAGATAATCTATCAGGTCTGGCAAACTAGTGTGACTTCTGCCGCACTGTCCAGCATTGTCACTGCCCACTCCCCGTTCAGAAGCAGAGCCCTCAATATTCTAGGCACGCCTGATTTTAATTCCGGCTACCTTTTTCTTTTTGAATTGAGGTTTCGCCTTCTTCACAGAAACTTGGACCAACTCCACCTCTTCTCCTGACATCGCCACTGCCATCCCCGATGGATACAGGATCCAGAGGAAGGACTGCCCCAACTTCCCAGGAGGAGGACTTGCCATCGCACACAAGAGCTCCCTCCGACTCACGACCTCCAGCTCGAGCGACAGCCCGCCCGCCACCGAACGCCTCCACTTCCAGATCCAGACCAGCCCCAGAACAACCCTAAGAGGCACCCTCGCCTACAGATCTCCCGGACCTCGAACTGCATTCACCACCACCATCGCTGACCTCATCGCACCCCACACCATCGCCTCCATGGACTACATGCTCATCGGAGACCTCAACTTCCACCTAAACAAGCTCAGCGACCCCAACTCCGCCACCCTCCTGGACAACCTTGCCAACCTCGGACTGAAACAACTCGTCACCCCCACTCCCACAAGGCAGGACACACCCTCGACCCCATCTTCGCAGGAGATAACAACACCAACTTCAGCCACACCACGCAACCCCCCTGGATGGACCACCACTGCGTACACTTCCACGTCGACAAACCCACTGCGCCCATACCTGCACCCCGCCCTCCGTGAATAAACTGGAGCAAGGTCACTGAGGAGCAGCTTAACTCCACCCTCAACCATGCTACCCCCTTCACCTCGACCGACGCCAACCTCGCAGCCAAAGAACTCCATAGATGGATCACCAACTGCGCAGAAGAGCTCGCACCCCTATGTAACCCCAACAGACAGCGCCCCAGAAAGGCCACTTGGTTCACTGCCAACCTCCAAGAATCCAGACACACCTGCAGACGTCTCGAGAAGAACTGTAGAAACAGCAAATCCTCAGAAGACCGCACCACCTACAAAAACTCCATGACAGAATACCACCAACGCATCAGATCCACCAAAAGGACCTTCATCCAGAACAAGATCTTCGCCAACTCCAGCAACTCTAAGGAACTCTTTAGCATCATCCAGGAATTCACCAAACCCCCCAGCGAAACCACAGACATCACCCCTTCCCAGGACCTCTGCAACAAGCTCGGCTCCTACTTCCATCTAAAAATCAAGGGCCTCTACGACAACTTCAACGACCAGACACCTGACTCCGAAACCACTCCCGCCTCCAGCAATGCCAGCCATCCTACCATCTCCTCCTGGACCCCAGTCACCACTGAAGACACCAAATCGACCATGAAAGGCATCCACTCAGGAGCCCCCATGGACCCCTGCCCCCCACACATTTTCCACAGAGCCGCCACAGCCATCGCACTGGAACTACGACACACCATCAATGCCACCTTCGAAACCAGCATCTTTCCTGATGACTGGAAACGCGCAGAAGTCAGACCCCTACTCAAGAAGCCCTCAGCAGATCCCACGGACCTCAAGAACTACTGACCCATCTCCCTCCTCCCCTTCGCGGCCAAAGTCACCGAGAAGACCGTCAACGTCCAACTAACGAAATTCATCAAAGAAAACTCCATCCTCGACCCCTCCCAATCCGGATTACGCAGCAACCACAGCACTGAGACAGCTCTACTTGCCGCCACAGATGACATCAATCAATCAGGGGTTTCTAAAGCGCAAGCTGCTCACCCGGAACGGGTCTCAAGGCGCACAGGGAAAGGGGCGGGGGGGTTCCGCTGATCCTGGAGGTTCACTGAGTTCCATCGAAGAGCCAGGTCTTGAGGTCCTTTAGGAACTTAGGGAGCAATGCAATCTGTCGGAGGTGGAGAGGTAGGGAGTTCCATGCCTTGGCCGCGAGGAGGGAGAAGGAGCACCCTCCTGTTCTGCTTTTCTTGATCTGAGGAATCATTGCGAGGGAGAGCTGGGCCAAGTGGAGAGAGCGCTGGGGAGCGTGGAACGCGAGGCAGTGGTTCAGGTTGGCAGGTCAGGTGTTGTGGAGGGCCTTGTGTGCGTGGGTGAGAAGCTTGAAGGTGATTCTCTTCTCGACGGGGAGCCAGTGTAGGGTCCGTAGGTGTTGGCTGATGTGGCTGTGGACATTCTGGAGTTTGCAGGTGAGGTTTTTGTTGATCCCGGCGTTGAGTGCGTTGCCATAGTCCAGTCTGCTACTGATGAGGGCATGTGTGACAGTTTTCCTGTGTTCGGGGGGATCCACTTGAAGGTCTTACTGAGGAGGCGGAGGATGTGGTAGCAGGAGGAGGTGATAGCTTTGATCTGGTGGTCCATTTTGAGTTCGGAGTCCAGGATGATTCTGAGGTTGCGTGTGTGGTCTGTGGGGGAGGGCGGGTCCCTGAGGGCGGGGGGCCACCGGGTGTCATTCCAGGCATCACGATGTGGGCCCATAATGAGTACCTCGGTTTTGTCCATGTTGAGTTGAAGGCAGCTGTTCTTCATACATCTGGCGATGGCTTCCATTCCATCTTGAAAGTTGCGTTTAGTGATGTTGGGTTCGTTAGATAGGGACAGGATGAGTTGGGTGTCGTCTGTGTACGATGTGATGTTGAGTCCATGTGCTCTGACGATGGATGTGAGCGGGGCCATGTAGATGTTGAACAGGGTCGGGCTGATGGAGGATCCTTGTGGACTTCGCAGGTGGTTGGAGTCGGTTCTGAGAGAAATGGAGGGAGTCTGACTCGTTGCGTTCTGCTGGAGAGGAAAGAGAGGATCCAGTTGAGGGCCTTGTTCCGGATTCCCGCGTCGTGGAGTCTGCGGGCTAGGGTGCCGTGAGAGACAGTGTCGAAGGTCAAGGAGAGGTCTAGGAGGATAAGGGCCACAGTCTCTCCTCTGTCAAGGAGGGCACGGATGTCATCTGTTGCTGTGAGGAGAGTGGTTTCGGTGCTGTGGTTCTTCCTGAAGCCTGATTGGGAGGAGTCGAGGATGTGATTTTCTTCAATGAAGGCAGCGAGTTGGCTGTTGATGGCTTTTTCCATGACTTTGGCCAGATAAGGGAGTAGGGAGATTGGTCTGAAATTCTTGAGGTCGGTGGGGTCCGCTGAAGGTTTTTTCAGGAGAGGGTTGATCTCGGCGTGTTTCCGGTCATCGGGGAAGGAGGCGGTCTTGAAGGAGCGGTTGATAATACGTTGAAGCTCGGGGCGATGATGTCTGCGGCTTTGTGGAGATGTGGTGGGGGCAGGGGTCCGTGGGGGCCCCGGAGTGGGTGGTCTTCATTATTCTCAGAGTGTCTTCGATGCTGAGGGCGGTCCAGCTGTCTAGTGTTGGCTGCGTGCTGCTGGGAGCATTGGGAGGGGGTTCCTTGTGTGGGCTGTTGTCGTCGAAGTTGTAATAGATGGTCTTGATTTTGTGATGGAAGAAATCGCTGAGTCTGTCAGAGAGGTCTTGGGAGGAAGTGATGTCTGTGGACTCGCTGTTGGGTTGGGCGAACTCTTTGATGATGCCGAAATTTCCTTGCTGTTGTGTGCATTGGTGGAGATTCTGTCCTGAAGTGCTCTCTTCCTGGAGAGTCTGATGAGCTTGTGGTGGGCATCGGTAGCTGTTTTGAAGTTGTCGAGGTCTGTCTGGGTTTTGGAGTTCCGCCACAGTTTTTCGAGTCGTCTGCAGGTGCGTCTGGAGTCTCAGAGTTAGGTGGAAAACCAGCTGGCTTTCTTGGCGTGGGGCTTGGAGGCTTTCTTGAGGGGGGCGGTGGTGTTGGCGCAGTCGGTGATCCATTTGTATAGATTGTGGGCGGCAGTGGTGGGGTCATCATCCATCGTCCAAGGACACACCGCAGCCCTGATCCTTCTCAACCTCTCTGCAGCCTTCGACACCGTCTCCCACCGCACACTCACCACCAGACTCCACGAGGCTGACATACAGGGAACCGCCCTCGACTGGCTCTGATCCTTCCTCACCGGCAGAACCCAAAGAATCCGACTTCCACCCTTCCTCTCCAAACCCACAGAGATCAACAGCGGAGTACCCCAAGGATCCTCGCTCAGCCCCACACTCTTCAACATCTACATGGCCCCCTCGCTGCCATCATCAGACAGCACGGACTCAGCATAGCATCCTATGCTGATGACACCCAGCTCATCCTCTCCCTCACCAAGGACCCCCTCACCACCTGACTCAACTTCCAGGAAGGAATGAAGGACGTTGCATCCTGGATGAGCAGCAGCTGCCTGAAGCTCAACTCGGAGAAGACAGAAGTCCTCATCCTCAGACCCTCCCCCTCTGCATGGGACAACACCTGGTGGCCCACTGCCCTCGGCATCCCCCCCACCCCCACGGACCATGCCCTAAACCTCAGCTTCGTATTTGACTCCTCCCTCTCCATGACCCGACAGGTCAATGCCATCACCTCCACCTGCTTCAACACCCACCGCATCCTCCAAAAGACCTTCAAATGGATCCCCCCGATTCAAGAAAGACTGTCACCCACTCACTCATAACCAGCAGACTGGAGTACCAAAACCCCCTCTACGCCGGGATTAACAAGTCTCTGCACCGCAAACTCCAGACCATACAGAACACCGCAGCCATACTCGTCCTCGGCATCCCTCGACACAAACACATCTCCCAATACCTGCGTAACCTCCACTGGCTCCCCATTGAAAAGAGAGTAACTTTCAAGATACTCACCCACGCCTACAAATGCCTCCACCACACCGGACCCCAATATCTCAACGATAGAATTTCCTTCCACGTACCCAAGAGGAACCTCCGATCCGCCGTCCTCGCCAAACCCCTGCGCATCCGCAGAGCAAGAACGGGTAGAAGAACCTTCTCCTACATCGCAGCCAAGACCTGGAACGAGCTCCCAATCGACTTCAGATGTGCCCCCACCCTTTACATCTTCAGGAAGACCCTCAAGACCTGGCTCTTTGACTGATTGGAGCTGCCCACCCCCCAGCGCCTTGCGACCCTCACGTGTGAGTAGCACGATTAAAACTCCCCGATTGATTGATTTGATTTTTCTTCTTTATTAATGATGTAATCAGATGACCGTTGTGATTCCTTCTTTGGTTTCACGTGCTCTTCCGATCTGCACTCTGATGCCCACCTCTCTCCAAACATGTATCGTATGACTCCTGAAAGGAACATGTATATGCATCCTGATACCTTTCAGGCTTCCTAATGTTATCACGGTTTCTGAGATTATATCTTTTTTCAGTGGCTTACTGCTGAGGAGACCCACCCCGTAATCTTGTCTAGACTTTATTCTTTTGCTTATTATTTCTTTGTCTAAGATTCAGGTGCTTGCTTCTTGTCATCCTTTTCAGAATTACTCTTTAGTTGTTGTTTCCCAGGTCTGGCTCCCAAATTATCTCTACCTAGTGTAGCATAGGTTTGTTTGAACATTTTTGGTAATTCCCACTCCTGTTGAGCAGGAGTGAAATCCCTCAGACATTGGCATATAGCCAATACAGCTGCCTCTCCCTTTATGTTGCTTAATACAACGGCAGACACTGCAGCAAAATTGCCCATTAGTTTCATCCCTAAGGCCAGGGCAGGTGCTGCCCCATACTCATTCTGAAGCCAGAGAAGGGGTACCATGTGTTCTGGTATAAACAGCAGAGAAGACTGTACCCCAAGTTAAGCAGTCTTCCACCTGGGGAGCCATCCCCATCGGCAAGCAAATCATTAGTATTCTGTGTTTCTCCTGCGGGCCAATATGGGGAAACACTGCTTCAAGCTGTCTTGTTTTTTTGCTATCCAGAACGGAATGTGCTCCTGACTGGTGGGAATCTTTCCCATAACGGCATTCAGTGTTTGTGGGCTGATACCTTTAGCAGCTAATTGTGGTTCTCAGGTTTGAGCAGTCCACGCAGGGTTTACTGTTAGTGTTTGTATTATTAACTGTGTGAGATTTCTGTATATTTTTACTAAATCTTTGTATAGTGTATGCATTTTTGCTGCAGTTAGATTAGAAGTATCAGGATGTGGTGTGCATGCAGCTAAGACCGGCCATGTCGCTCCCTTTTTACTGAGCAGACCGAGTCTCACATTTTCTGTTGTGTGTGGGAGGGCACCTTTAAACCAATTAGTATGTTCTTGGTAAGAGAGAGGAACCTCTATGTCCTCATATGGAGGGTATTCCTCTGGTACTTCATCCTCAATGTAGATATGAAATAATTCTGTTCGAGCATTTGCAGATGGGAATTTAACCCAGGAATAGAACACCTCTGTCTTAAATGCTTCGTGTGCCTCAACCACTTAGGTTACGTCTCGACCCGTAGCCAGGAGACCAAAATGTAATAATTTTAGAGTAACCGCTGCCTGCAGGTCTCTGTGATATTTAGTGCCTGGGGACCTGCGTCTCCAGACATAATAGAACAAATGAATTACCAAGAGAGTTAACACAATGTGGGAAATGTTATCCTTCAAGCTTGAAAAACTTACAGCCAATGCATAGGGTCTACCTACTCAGCTAAAGTGGATTTTCCTACCACCACTTGCATCTCCGGTTATGAGTAGGAATCTATGTGAAGGCACAATTGAACTACTCAGGCAAACCGTAAAATAAGAACCCAACCAACGTTGGCGGAGCCATGTCATGCAGTTCCCACTAATCAGTAGGATCTGCGCGTTTGTGGACAACACTGATTCCAAGCACCCCCGTAGGATATGTTGGTCTAGAGATCAGCTGTCTCACAGTGCCACCGTAATCCCCCCTAACCGGAACAGGCAGAGAACGGTTTCTGGCAACCACTGAACATGACAATCCTGACCTCCCATGATCGTGGTAAAAGTTCTAGAACCCTTTCGCTCAGTCAGCCATGCACTCTTGTTCTCTGAGAAGTATATACAGAGAATACACAATGGGACCTTCTTCAATATATTTATTGAGCCAATGTTATTCTTGTATAGAGTACATTTGCTGCAATGTTCATGAGACAGAAGCATATGAAAGTGATTACAAGCACCAAAATAGTAAATAGCAGGTACAGACCACCATGGTGCTTAGAACAATGTATATGTGCAGACACATAAAACAATATAGGAATCTGGCATACTCCTGTTATGCAATACCTATCCTATGTGTGTCTAGTGTGTGAGTGTGTGTGTGTATAGCCAAGAATCCCCCCCACTGGATGATCCAACCCCATTACCTGGTGGGACAGAATGTAGGACCCCCGTCTTGGTCACAAACTGGTCACCCCTCATGAAGTTGTTAGGCAGCTTCTTGGTAAAGCATCAGCATGGAGGGACCTCTCGATGTCAGCAGAAGTATCTTCTCTGGCTAACCCCTGAAATACTCATTTATTTATAATAAAAAACATCCTTGCGATGTATATACAAATTAGCATTGTTATAGGTTTGCGGATGGCCCTGTCACCCCATGGATGAAGCTAGAACAACACTGTACAGCGAGTACAAATGCCTTGTACTCGGTGTTCGAGGCATCATGATAATGTTGCATGAAGCAAAATGTTTAAGCAAAGCAGTTTCAGAGAAATGAATCCAACATTGTCACGCACGCAAATATGTGCAAAAGGTTATCTTAAAATGTTACTGTGCAGAAAAAGGGCAATGTAAGAAAATGTGCAGTGTTGCTACATGGGCCTAACTCAGGCACATAACAGTAGTCCAAATGTACTTTCAACTGTGGACCATTTTGTGAGGAATATTGTATTCTGCTTCTTTGGTAAATGCGGAGGCAGGTGCAAGCCATGCCCTTATATCATCTGCATTGGCTCAAAAGTGAGAAATCATGGCACATCATACATCTATGCTATGTTTGGGAGTGAAATTGTATGGTTGTACGGTTTAGAAAATAACCTAATAGACATCCATCTCCAATCTCACCTCATGCTCAATGGTCATACAGGGTACTATGTAAAAAGATTAATGATTTGTGGGGACAGCCAGCATATCATGAGCATATGATGGTAGATGTATTAATACACTTGTTCAATCTACACAACCAATAATTTGTGAGAATTTTGCTAATTGGTGAAATCTAGCAATGGTGACATCAATTCATCTGGGGTATTTAGAAAGGCATTAGGAAAGCAATGTGAATATCTAATCTAGTTAGGAAGGCATTGAAGAAAGATCTAAACAGAGGAAAACGTTCACTTTGTGAAATTCCACCTGCTACAGCAGCTTTGCCCTACTAACTGCCTAAGACTAGGGCCGGACTGGGAATGCAAACCGGCCATGGCAATTAAGTCGGGCCACACATGGGGGAGGGGGGTGTGCGTGAAAAATAATGCAACTGCTTTTGTTACAGGGGTCCGATATTGAAGCTATACGGCAAAACCGGCCCCCGGTAACAAAAACGGCCCCCCAGGGGTCCAAAACCGGCCCCATCCACTGCGGCCCACCGGGGTAATGCCCGGTGCCCGCTACGCCCAGTCCGGCCTTGCCTAAGACCACCAGATAGAAGGATCACATGACCTGCACTTGAGTAGATATTGCTTGACTTCGCTATGTATTTCTGGCTGGCTTAAGAACATAAATGCCCCCACAGGCATTAGCTTTTCGTGATTTCTCTCAAAGTTATTGCATCCTGCTTCTACAAAAAGCAAACTTTGTCATTTTTTTTCTTTGTATATTTAGTTACATGGTACTTTTTGTTATTGAAGATCTCTGTTTTCCATTTTCCTCCTATAAAAAGAAAAAAATATAAAAAAAATTGAAAGTTATATACTGCTCCATGATCGATAACTCTGTTTAATCACTATTTCCACCACACGTTCGTGCATCTTTCACCTACAATAACAAATGTGTGTGTTGTACACGTCTAACTTGATACACTAAGCAGTACTAGACACTGCCCACTCACATTGTAACAGACTTTTCATTCCCTAAACCAGAACACCCTGTGTTAACAAATTTAACATGGTGCACATTCAGTATGGTACACTTTGATAAAAGACTAGCTCCTTGTCTTACAAGTGTAAACACTGAATTCATACTCTTTCTGACAACATCGTCTGTCTTGGAGTCACCTCTGAAGAGGGTGAAAGCTGGGTGTCAAAGGCTTTACTAACATAGTCACCCCTCTAAAAAAACTTTTTCTCTCAGTGAACAGAACATAGAATATATGGTTTGCTTAACTAACAGCAGCATTTCTACTAACATTTCTCAACAGAGTAAAGACTCTGTGTAAAAGGATTAAGAGCAACACTGGGCCCTGACCTACCACATTTTAACAGGGAGCACAATGTGTATGGTAAAGTATAATGAAACACCTTTCCAAACATGTTATATCAAAGTGCATGGGGTGTATGAATATGTTTCCTGACACCACGTTCTCTAGTGACACCTGTTCAATAACATATCCACAATGTGCAGAATCTGTATGGTAGAGTTTGATAGAAAAGCATCTTGTTTTTCTTATAAGTCTATACACACTGAATATTTCAGTTTTACAACAACATGACCTCTCTGGTAATAGCTCTCTATAGGGTGAAGAGTACCTGTCAAAGCTGCTATTTAGAAACTGATATTTCTCCAAAGACCTTCCCTCCATGTAACTGGGGTGTATATTTGCTAAGAGTTTTGTCAAGCCCATTGTGCCGCCGGTGAGACCCTTTTTTTTTATGCCCTGGCTGCTCAATAGGCTTGCACATATTTTCAAGGCCACCTAAAGTCACCCTGTGTGACTTTTCATGGCCTTGTAAATATGGGCCCCTTTTACGCATTACTCTGCATGAAAGGGGTGTTCCATGGGTGTTCCCACACAACATCCATAGAACTTGACGCATTTCTGGATTTACAACATTTTCTAAAACTGGGAATGCTTCAGAATCCTATGCCTCCCCAGAGGAGGCATGGGAAATGGCGTAATGAGGAGAAATACTTGTATTTCTCCTTGCTTTTTCCTCTTAGTATGCATACTGCATTCCTCAGCACGCATAGGAGGAAGAAAATGGCATTAATTATTGTTTTTGTGCAGGAAGGGGTCCCATCCTGCACAAAAACAATCATGCCCACAGCGCATGCACCCTTGCAAAATGATGCAAGGGTGCATGCCCTGTTGCATGGCAGCCAATTGTGCACCAGCGCTGGGGAAAGCTCAGGGATGCGCCTTATTGTTGTTAATACCACGCATCCCTGTGCTTTGAAAATGATGCAGCACGGCGTAGCTAAATGGCTTGCGGAGCTGCTTCATTTTCTTGTATATGAGGCCCTTTGTTTAGAATGCTTTACAGAAATACTAGGCCTTGTCTAATCACATTAAAACAAGGTTCCCATTGTCTATGGTAGACTCTTGTGCAAGACTGCCTACTTTTCTAACACCTCTATTAAGGGCAAATGCTTCAGTTTTATGAGAACATGTCCTCTTTGCTGATACTTCTCTACAAGGCGAAAGCTGAGTGTAAAGCCGAACTCACCCCCCCACCTTTTCTCTGAGTTATTAGGGTCTTTGGTTCAGTACAGTAAGACTACCCTCTGTACTGATACCTCTGACCACAGTAAACAATCTACGTAAAGTGATTAAGAGAAAGACTAGAGCCTGTGGCAGTACATTTTAACATGTTGCACATTCTCCGTGGTAGAGTTTCATGAAAAAGTGATTCCATGTAATAGTACTATATAATTGCACCCTCACTACTGACACCTCACCACATAATTAAAACTCTGTGTACATAAGTTTACAAAAACACTAGGTCCTCTTTTATTGCATTATAACAGTTTGAAGATTCTGTATGGTATAAATTAATGACTGACTTTCTCCTTTTCTCACAACTGTATGTAGGGTAAATGCTTCTGTTTTCTGACAATATGGCTTCTTCACAGACATCCCTCTACAGGGTGCATGCTGGCTGTGAAAGGCTTTACTGACAAACTCACCCCTCTGCAAAGAGCTATTTTTTGAGTGAACAGGGTATATGATTAAGTTTCCTCACAACATTATCTCTAGTGAGACCTCAGCACAGACTTTTTCTACAGTAATTTGGAGAAACACTATGTCCTGCATTATAGTTTTCTAACAGAGTGGAAAATCTAGATAGAACAGTTTCATAACAGCCTACCTACGTTCCTCACATCGAAATACAGGGTAAAAGCATCAGTTTTCTAATGTTATGGGCTCTCTCCTGATTGCTCTGTACAGAGTGAAAGCTAGGTGTAAAATATTTTAGTGATAAAGTAACCCATCTGGAAAGTTATTTTATCTGTATGAATACAAAGCTTGATTAGATTTTCTTAGAAACCCCTCTCTAGTGTCAGAAGAGCCATACATGGATGTCATAATCTTTGCTGAGAAATTGAGCACTGTGTAGCATATTTCCTCTAAGAAACAGATTTTGTATTTGTATTTCCCTTACCCACTCTTCAAATTCATATTTAGCAACTAAAATGCTTCCAAAATACTTTATTCACTCCGTAAAGGCACCTACACCTGAAAATTGAAAACACTAAATAGCCATCTATGAATTCCAGAAACTACCACAATCAGCTAACGGTAAAGAGTTAACACTATTCATTTATATAGCACACTTAATTTTCTAATAACTTTGAAATATGAACAACAACAAACATATTACAATAGATAGAAATAACAAAGTCATAATTCCAATTACCACCAGAACACAGATATCTTCCTAATATTTATTAAGTTGCATTATTTTGAAATTTTTAATTACTAAAGATTTTGGTATTCACAATTTAAATTTGAATTTGACAAATAATCTCCAATCTCTTAAAAAGCACCCAATTTTCTAAATATATTTAAAAATAGAATATTATTAAACTCTACTGTCACATACACCATACATTAATTACATTAAAATTTGAATTACCTGAAATTGGAGCTGTTTCTTGAAGGTATATTAATACACCACTCTCTTTCACTTCCAAATAAAGTCACTTCTGCTTCACCTCCAGATTACCAAACACAATGTCAGATATCTGTGGTTCAGCAACAGATATGCATATCTCAAGCTTGAAACACTGCAGCCAATCAGATCACAGCATATTTTGAACCATGTGATGAGAATTTCAACTATTTGTTGACATTAATATAACCTGGGTCTGGCATTGTTGACAAATCAAACATATCTTTTCCACAGTACTTCTACTACATGTACCATAATCCTCTATAATAAACTTTCTTAGCTTTCAAATTAACACTACTCTTAAGATTAAAACTCTATGCTTTTCTTTTGTGATTGTTTGATGCACTTTCTAACACATGTACTGTCCTTTTTCACACTTTTTCCTAGTTCTCTCCAAACGATCTTGCAATACTCTCACTGGATCATAAAACATCTCATGGCAGGGTGACTCAGTTAATTTCCATGCAGCTCTCGCAAGAAGTCTCACCAAATCATATGAGCCTCACATGGTAAGCTTCACTCTTGGGTAACAGGTGTGTGTAGTAGAGTGCGGTAACTCCGTTGAGACCGCTCCCCAGGAGGACAGACATGAAAAGTAAGGTGTGGGGAGAAAACTGACTCTCCACAGAGACCTCTCCGCTGTGTGACGAATGTGAGTAGTAGGCTTTGAAGAGAGACTAGGCTCTCTTTTGACACAGCTCCCTAGGGCAACAAGTGCGTGTAAAAGGGTGTGAGGAGGTCGTTGCCACTTTTCTAAGATCTCCCCCAACATAACAAATGTGCATTGCAAGGAGTGAGGAGGAACTGCCCTCTCCATTAACACCTCTCTCCATAGTGTCTGGTAAATTGTAGTCTGCTGAGTCCTCTCTCTTGGATGACAAGTATGTGTAAAAGGGTGTGTAAGGGAATGATTTCTGTGCTGAGACCTCTCTATTGGCTGACAGGTATGCGTAGTAGGGTGTGGTTAGGAACTGGCCTCTCCACTAACACCTATGCCCGAGCATTGGGTGTGTGTAGCATGGTGTGGAGAGGGACTGGCCTCCCGATGAACACTCCTCAATAGGATGACAATTATGTATTGTAGTGTGTGGGGAGGGACATGCCTCTCCACTGAGTCCTTTCTCTTGGATGAGAGGAATGCATAAAAGTGTGTGAGAGGGACTGACTGCTGCTATGAGAGCTGTCTCTTGCATGACACATGTGCATAGTAGGTTGTGGGGAGGGACTGTCATCTCAGCTGACACCTCTCTCTTGGATGACGACTGTGTGTAGTAGGGTGTGGAAGGGACTGGCCTGCTCCCTGAGACCTCTCTGTTGGATGGCTACTGTGTGTAATAGGGTGTGGGAAAGGACTGGCCTGTTCCCAGAGACCTCTCCCTTGGATGAGGGGGGGTGCGTAGTTGGCTGTGGGGAGGAACTGGCCTCTTACGTGAGACCTCTCTCTTGGATGACAAGTGTGCGTAGTAGAGCTTGGGGAGGCATTGACCTGTTTGCTGGCACCTCTCTCTCAGATGACTGGTGTGCCTCTCTGCTGAGACTTTTATCTAGGAAGACGGGTGTGCATAGTAGGATGTGGGGAGAGACTGCCCTCTTCGCTGGGACCTCTCTCTTGAATGACGTGTGCATTATACAGTGTAAGTAGGTACTGACCTATCCATTGAGCCCTCTCTCTCAGATGAAGGATGTGCATAGTAGGGTGTGGGGTTGGACTGGCCTCTCTGCTGAGTCCTCTCTCTTGGATGCAAGTATGCATAGTAGGGTATGAGTAGGGACTGGCCTCTCCACCAACACCTCTCCCCATGATGACAGGCATGCATAGTGGAGTGTGGTGAGGCACTGGCCTTGCCACTGAGACCTCTCACCCATGTGACAGGTGTGCATAGTAGCCTGTGGGGAGAGACTGGGCTTCCTGCTGACACCTCCCCCCAGGGCAACAAGTGTGCATAGTCGGTTGTGAGAAGGAAATTACCTCTCTCCTGACATATTCCCCAAAGATAAAATGTGGGCATAGTAGGGTGTGAAGGGACACTGTCCTCTCCACTGACACCTCTAAAATAATGTAGCTTTTTTTCATCACAATAGAGATGTCTTACACACCTCCTATCAGTAACTAGGGGGATGAAATGCCAGTCTCCTAGTTGAGTGCATTGAGAGCTTGCCCACTCCTTTCTAGTTTTCACGATCCAGCGAAAGTCCTGTGAAATTGCAATTTCTTTAAAAAAAATATTTCTTTTATTTATAACAGTACTTATGCCTTGCAGACCCCCTCTCAATATCTAAGGGGACAGAATGCCTTTTTCCCGCCCCCTTAAATAACCTTTTTAGTTCATTCTCACAACACCTGACATTTTTGCCCAACCACTGCTGCACATGGGTTTTTTCTGTGGCAAATGGGTTAGGAGCAGGGACTATGTCAATCTGCCTGTGCAACCAAACCCCACTGAGCATTTCGTTCTCATGTTGATGCACTGGTGGTCATGATCAATGGCAGTCTGCAACTAAGGTTCAAAGCCAGGTTCTGCACCTAGCACACAATACAGGCAACCATAATTGATTACACGCTTCACCTGTGCAGAGTGGGAGATGAGTCAATGGCCTTCATCCAAAATTTCATGGAGCAATGTAGACAGCACACAACTTTCAGTTATGCATGGGGGAGTTCCTAAAACATCTTGAAACTTCAGCTATGTTGTGTCCCCAACTCACCATACAGTCATCTCTTGCTGCTCACACTGCTATTACGAGTTGGGCGGATCAGCTTTGTGAAGACCACCGTGGTCAACTCGTCTTGCTGCTCACAGTTTTCTGCTGAGTGAAGAAGAAGGTACGCTGCATAGTTGAGTAGCATTAGCACTATTATTATTAGTAGTGTTATTATTAGTGTGATTAATATTATTATTGGTCCATATGCCCTGATCTGTGTCTGCCATGGACCTTCTGTAAAGCTGCTGGCTTCAAGAACCAAGGGTTTACAGCTCTTCACCAAAAATTCATTCTAAAACAATGTTTTAGGCTGCTGAATTGTCCTTTTTGCCCTCAAAAAGAGCAGAAGGGATGCTCTCCCTCTAATTTGTGCATTAACTATTTTTTCATGACGTAGGGGTGAGCCCTGTGTACCATAACTGTGGTCACACAGAACTTTTCCTATTTTGGCAATCAATCAGTACTAATGTGCACAGATGTGCATGGCTCCATTGGACGATGGTGGAAGAAGCAACCTTGTCCAATGTCATTTGTTTATTTTTAAAATTTCTGGTCGACTTATCCTTTATGAATCTAAAAATCCATCCATAAACTCATGGTTAAGATATATAATTGATGAACCTTTTAAAGCTCACAACACAGTTTGTAATGCAAATATCTTAAAATGTACAAAATAGGTTTACACCAATCAAAATAGCAACCACTCACAAAGTCAATAGGTCTAACAAACTGATTCTGCCACCTAAATATGGTTGTATGCTTGCAATAACACATTTGAAAACATTTGCCAATGTGGCTGTTGTATCAGCATTTTTTAAAATGACAACACTTTCAATTAAGCCATGCATTTTATCACCATTATTTGTGAAGACGACAAGAATAAATCACCACCTAATGAAGAACTCAAATTGCAGACATCCACAATGTTACAATGCCACTTTATAATAGCAACTTTAAAAAGGAGACGCAAAATGAATCACTATGTAATGGGGTGCTCAAGTGTAGACAATAAATAGCCAATATTTAAAGGTAATACAAAATGTAATTAAATAGTGCACTATGAACCACTAATGTCACTAAAAATTGAGGAACTTTATTAAGGCAGATGTGAACCATGTGCACAGGCTTTCTGTAGTCCCTTAAAGTGAAGGGGGGCAAAGGATAAAGTGGTCTGGCCCATTGTCTCATGCAAATTCTGTGGTGGAATGTAAATGACAATTTATTAGACAAGTGGCTGGAGCCCGCTGACCAAAAACACCTCTATGTGTGTGTGTGTATATATATATACATATATTCACTGAAAAAACCATAGGTTTCAGGGACGTTATAGTTAGAAATTAGCATTTAAAATACCTTAGAAATTCACTGAAAAAACCACAGGTTTCAGGGACGTTATAGTTAGTTGGACATTTCACTCCTATAAAACCAGTGAAATTCGGCCGTTATAGTTAGCTGAGCTAACTATAACTCGCACCCCCGAAATGCACTGCTGATGACGTCACATATTACATCATTCATGGCATGGTCAGTGACATCACTGATGACATCACTGATGGCATCACTGATGACATCTCAAATGACATCACTGATGGCATCACTGATGACATCATCCAGTGAATGTGTGTTTCTGTAAAGTTTAAATATGTTTTATATATATATATATATGACAAGGTGTATTGAAGAATGAGTGGGTGTATAAGTGTCTGAATGGATGATTTAGTAGGTGCGTGACTGATTGTATAAGTGACTGATTAAGCGTATCTTACTGAATGCATGGGTTAGTGAGTAAACTGTGTAAATGTCTGAATCAGTTTGTTAGTTGGTGTATAAGCGGCTGCATGGGTTGGTGAGTAGCTACATGACTGTCTATTTGGGTTATTGATTGGTTGTCTGAGTATCTGTATGGGTGCCTGAGTGTCGTTGTGAGTGGGTGGGGGGTGGGTGACTCTGTGCATAGATGTGTGAGTGGGTGATTCACTGGGTGTATGGGTTCAAGAGTGCATCTGTGAAGAGCTGTATGGGTGGGTGAGTGTGTGTATGGGTGTGTTGTTGAGTGAATGGATGTCTCAGTGGTATATATGTGAGTAACTGCATATGTGAAAGGCAGTATATGTGAGTGTTGGAGTATATAAATGAATATACGTGAGAGTGAGTGATTGTGAGAGTGGCTATATGGATGAGTGTGTGCTTGTATCATTGATTGTATAAGAGAGTAAGTATGTGTTATTATCTGTATGAATAAGTGAGGTGGTGTGTGTATAACTGTATAGGTGAGTAAATGGGAGTGTTATTGATTCTTTGCATGACTGACTAGGTGTGTGAGTAACTCTATGGATGAGTGGCGGTGTGTGAGTGTCTGTATAGGTGTATGAGTGCAAATGATAGTGCTGTATTGATGAGTGACTGCATGTGTGAGTGACTGTATGGGTGAATGAGTGGACGTGTTTGTAGACCTAAGAATCAGTAACTGGGTATGTAGTAACTGGTATTGGTGTGTTTATGGTTTCAAAAATGGTAGTCTGTATTTTAGAGTAGGTGTATCAAAGGTTATATTAGAGTGTGAGGAGGTGCATCTGATTATCACGTGGATGATGTCATCAGTGATGTCATTTGAGATGTCATCAGTGATGTCACTGACCATGTCATGAAAGATGAAATATGTGACATCATCAGCAGTGCATTGCGGGGCGCGAGTTATAGTTAGCTCAACTAACTATAACAGCTGAATTTCACTGGTTTTGTACGAGTGAAATGTCCAACTAACTATAATGTCCCTGAAACCTGTGGCTTTTTCAGTAAATTTCTAAGGTTTTTTAAATGCTAATTTCTAACTATAACGTCCCTGAAACCTATGGTTTTTTCAATGAATTTCAAAGGTTTTTTAAATGCTAATTTCTAACTATAACGTCCCTGAAACCTATGTTTTTTTCAGTGAATTTCCAAGGTTTTTTAAATGCTAATTTAAAACTATAACATAGCAGTCGCGTTTGCAGAGTGGTGGACAAAGGTGAGCGTGGCCTCCAAACACCTTTTAGCAATCCCACTGTGTGGGATTTACTGGAGGTAACAGGAGGGGTAGTTAGCCCCCAATGTCAACCTTGGGGGCCAACTATCCCTTTTATTACCTCCAGTAAGTCCCACACAGCAAGATTGCTAACTTGTTATATCAGGCCCGCCCCCTCCCTGCACCACTGTGCAAATGCGCCCCCTGGCGCGTTGTAAGTTGGGGGATTAAGTCCCCATGAATCCTGAGGGTCCCTGGGGGCCAACTAGCCCACCAGGTACCTCCAGTAAGCGCCACAGAGCTGCGTTGCAGAGATGTGTTCCGAGGCCACGTCCCTTTTTACACCACGCTGCAAACGCGGCTTCTGGTGCACTGCTGCTCGGAGGATGAAGTCCACTTGTGTCCTGAGGTCCTCAGGACACAAGAGGACCTCATCGCCCCACCACCAGTGCACCAGAAGCCGCGTTTGCAGAGTGTTGTAAAAAGGGGCGTGGCCTCGGACCACCTCTCTGCAATGCAGCTCTGTGGCACTTACTGGAGGTACCTGGTGGGCTAGTTGGCCCCAAGGACCCTCAGGATGAAGGGACTTAATCCCCAATTCATAACGCACCAGAGGCGCGTTTGCACACTTGTTATATCAGGCCCCACACCCTCCCTGCACCACTGTGCAAACGCGCCCCCTGGCACATTGTAAGTTGGGGGATTAAGTCCCCTTGAATCCTGAGGGTCCCTGGGGGCCAACTAGCCCACCAGGTACCTCCAGTAAGCGCCACAGAGCTGCCTTGTAGAGAGGTGTTCCGAGGCCACGCCCCTTTTTACACCATGCTGCAAACGCGGCTTGTGGCGCACTGCTGCTCAGAGGATGAAGTCCACTTGTGTCCTGAGGTCCTCAGGACACAAGAAGACCTCATCGCCCCACCACCAGTGCACCAGAAGCTGCGTTTGCAGAGTGGTGTAAAAAGGGGTGTGGCCTCGGACCACCTCTCTGCAACGCAGCTCTGTGGCGTTTACTGGAGGTACCTGGTGGGCTAGTTGGCCCCCAGGGACCCTCAGTATTCAAGGTGAATTATTTCCCCAACGAACAACGTGTGGCCCCCCTTTTTTTAAATTTTTTGGGGCCCTGGGGACCCCATCCCCCAGGGCCTGATCACTTTTTCTAAATTTAAAAAAAAAAAAATCGGGAAGGGGCCGTGTGGCCCCCCTCCCGAGGCAAATTTCGGCCCCGGGGACCCCATCCCCTGGGGCATTGCCAGTCTTTTTTTATTGTTTTCATTTATTACTTTGGAAGGGGGCCGCGTGGCCCCCCTCCTCAGGCCAATTATGGCCCCGGGGACCCATCCCCCGGGGCCGGCCTTTCCTTTTTTTAATTTTGTTAAATATTATTGCGGGGGAGGGGGGCCACGTGGCCCCCCTCCCAGGCAACTTCTGGGCCCGGGGACCCCATCCCCTGGGGCATGGCCTCTGTGATGGGGACTGTGGGGGGAGCCCCAATGCCCCCACGGTCCCGCTGGCATCCTGCCTCCTGCAGGAGCCGGCATTGCTGTTGAGCATGGGGAGTGCTAACATGCAGCTCCCCTTGCTCAAAAGCAATCCTGCTTTGCTTCATTGAAGCGAGAGCAGGTTTCCCTGCTCTCGCTTCAATGAAGCAAAGCAGGGTTTGCTATGGCAGGGCGGGAGCCGTGCTCCCGCCCTGCCTTGGCAACCAGCAATGTCCCGGAGGTGGGCACCCCGGGACATTGCAGGAGCCGGCCCTGGGGGGTGGTGGTCCCCAGGGCCATCAAGGGCTCCAGGAGGGGGCCACGTGGCACCCCTCCCCATGTTTGCAAAGCCCAGGGAGGTGGTGGTCCCGGGGCCAGGGGTCCATAATGGACCCACAAATTTGAATATTTGGTGCCCCGGGGAGGTGGTGGTCCCCGGGGTGTGTGGGGGGGCCGCGTGCCCCCGCGTTTAATTGACAAAGCCCCGGGGAGGTGGTGGTCGGGTTACTGAGCCACAAGATGGCTGCCAACACTTCCTGGTTTTGAGTGTTGGCAGCCAATCAGAGTGAAGCTCGTGCCCGGGAGGGTTCGCGAACCCTCCTCGGTGCTCAGATATCGATATTTTTATTTTTTGAATTTCTCTGGAACTACTGAACGGATTTACACCATTTAAAAAAAGGGCTCTTTCTGAACCAAGGGCTACCTTTTTGCCAAATTTGGTGTAATTCCGTTCAGCAGTTCGGGCTGTAGCTTTGTCTAAAGTTTCCTATGGAAAATAACATGGAGAAAACATGCTTTTGGATCCCCCTTTTTTCTCGGCCCCCGCTTGACGAATCACCCCGAAACTTTCAACACACAAACTGAGCGGTCCAACCCTATTTTTTGGAAAATTTCACGAAGATTCATCAAACGGCGCCAAAGATATTGGCAAATCAAAAAACGCTTCTCCTATGGATAATAGGTCCTAACTATAACTACCTACTGGCAACCGCCAGTAGGTAATATATATGTATATATATATATATATATTACCTACTGGCGGTCGTCAGAAGGTAGTTATAGTTACGACCTATTTTCCATAGGAAATTCACAACATTCTATTTCCAATAACTGTGGCGCCGGTTGATGAATCTTCGCGAAATTTTCAAAACTTGTGGGGCGCTCCAGTCTGCTCCTATCCTGAAAGTTTCGGGGTGATTCAGCAAGCGGGGGCCGAGAAAAAAGGGGGGTCCAAAACGTGTTTTCCCCATGCAATTTTCCATAGGAAACTTTAGACACGGCTACAGCCCGAACTCCTGAACGGAATGACACCAAATTTGGCAAAGAGGTAGTTCTTGGTTCAGAAAGAACCCTTTTTGTTAAATGGTGTAAATCCGTTCAGTAGTTCCTGAGAAATTTGAAAAGAAAACATATCGATATCTGGGCGGAGCCTAACCACACATGTCATCGTGAGATCTGATTGGCTGTCAGCACTTCATCCTGGAATTGCTGGCAGCCATCTTGGGACCAATATAAATGATAGTACCCCATTGAAATGCATTGTAGTGAATCGAAGATTTTGAGGGTTACCAAAAGGAGAACTATAAAGGGTGATAACAGACTTTAGTTACATTAGAATTCACTTGTTGATGGTACCATACTAATTTCAGGAATTGTGGTGTGTTCTAAGGTGATTTTACACTGTGAAAAACCTTCTGCTGGGATATCATGAATCATGTTTGAGAGAAAACTATTTTCACATGCTTGTCCCATACAGTTTTGGAAGGTGCTTCAGAAGCTAAAATGAGAGCATATTTTCTGTAAATTCACATTATCTTTCTCAGTCATGTGAGAATGAAGTCTGACATTCTCAGTAAAACAAGTACATCCAACAAGGGCAGAGACTGTCAGTTGATTCCTTTGTGTTATACTGCAGCTTCCCGAGTGTTCTAAAGAACAACTAGAGTGCTAACAGCCTTACTTATGACAAAAGTATGGCACACCTGAAGCCATCTTGATTGGAATAAACTGGTAACACTTAAAACATTTAATTTAAAAAGGAACAAAATGATGGGGTTCATTTTGTCATAGAAATTATGGTTAGTGCTGTAGAAAGAAAAATTAGGACATGTTTCAAGTGTGATCTCAAATATCTTCCTGTTATATTTCAACAGGAACAGCCTGTCAGTTGATGCCTTTGTGTTCTACTGCAGCTTCCCAGAGTGTTCTAAAGAACAACTAGAGCGCTAACAGTCTTACTTATGACAAAATTATGGCACACCTGAAGCAATCTTGATTGGAATAAACTGGTAACTCTTAAAACATTTAATTTAAAAAGGAACAAAATGAGGGGTTCATTTTGTCAAAGAAATTATGGTTAGCACTGTAGAAAGAAAAATTAGGACATGTTTTAAGTGAGATCTCAAATATCTTCCTGTTATATTTCAACAGGAGCAGCCTGTCAGTTGCTGCCTTTGTGTTCTACTGCAGCTTCCCAGAGTGTTCTAAAGAACAACTCAAGCGCTAACAGTCTTACTTATGACAAAATTATGGCACACCTGAAGCCATCTTGATTGGAATAAACTGGTAACACTTAAAACATTTAATTTAAAAAGGAACAAAATGAGGGGGTTCATTTTGCCATAGAAATTATGGTTAGTGCTGCAAAACGAAAATTTAGGGCATGTTTTACGTGAGATCTCAAATCCTCTTCTATTTCATTAGAAAATTCTGACATGCAGACTGAAACAATCACTTTCAATACCAGCAGTAGACTTCCAGTTAACCCCTGGTGAGCAGTAGCTTTACTACAGTGATCTAATGAACAACTAGAGTGCTAACATTCTGAATTTATGGCAAATGTGTGACACATCTGAATGCCTTCTTGATGGAATCAAAGTAAAAAACTGAAAGCATTTCCTACTGAGGAGACTGCAGTAAATGACGAAATTAGGAAACTTCATGACAAATAAGTCTCCCAAGATGGCCACCAGAGAAAAAAGAGCCCAAATGTAGCACAAATATCACCCAGATGTAGCCCACATATAGCCCAATGACAGAAGTGTGCAAAACACTTTTTATTTTTAGTTTTTCTGCAGTTTTTTATAGTGCAAACTGGTCAGGTATTGGAGCGTTACATCTTACTGGGACCCCTTATTGCGTATTTTGCACGAAGTACATGAGATTGATCTTGCGAAACATTGAACTTTACGATTCTGTTAACCTGAAGTTGCTCTGAACCGGGCTTTGTAACACCCGTTTTTACCTAGTGGTTTTAATTAATTCTCACTGTATTGTATTAGGAAAGTGGATTTACTGTTTTTATGTACACTTTTATGATCTATGTTTCTAAATCAGATCAAATAAAGTTTAATGAATTCTATGGCAGGATGGAGGTGAGGATTATGCATATCTTTCCTCACTTTATTTGCATAGCAGTTCAAAGAAAACGTAACACAACAATCATTAAACAAAAGACTACACAACCCATGAACCATTAGGGGGTAGTCTCCAAGGCAACTATAGTCCAATCATATCACAGTCCATCGTATATAATATCGTGACGTCCCTTCCGCTTCCTCTTTCTTCACTGCTCGTCAGTTAAGTGCATTCCTTACATTCTTGGCTTAATCTGACGTTGTTGCTGTTTGTATAGCGGTTTCTTGTGCACGTTATTAGCATTATTGCCTTGGTATTGTTTCATATTCCCTGCGCAGCAGGCTCTTGCCCGAGCGCGTTCTCCCCCTCGCAGTTTCTCCCGCTGTGTGCTCTGCGCGCGGTGAGATCCTGTCAGGCGCCTCTGGTCCGAGCGAGGCAGCTCCGTCGAGCGCTCCCGCTGGTCTTTACACGCGTTTGGGAATCCGGTCACTCCTTTAGTGTCCGCTTGATTCCCGACCAACCATCGCCTAATTTTGACACCGCTACGCGGTGATTTCCCCACACAGCCACGTTAGTGACCAGAGCCACCTGGTGGTGGTAATTGGTATTGCGCCTCAGTCTATTCTTATAACAGCTTCGGGGAAAGCCCAGCTGTTGGAGCACCGGCGAGGGGGCTGCCTTAAGGATTTTAAGGGCATTTGTTCTGTACTCACACCTTCTGCTATCATGTCTTCCCCAGAAGACCATTTTTACTCCTCCTACCAGGAAGTGGAGGAGGAATGGCCCCCCAACTTCTCCCTCCAGCAGTGGACCAAGCCCTCTCTCTGGCTATTTCTAGGGCGCTGGCTCCTCTTAGGGATCAGGTTGATAAGCTGACGAAAAGCATCCCTGGGGTGTTCAGTGACCCAGATCTGGTGGTGGCGGGTCTCAGTAGCTCCCAGATGGGGAATAAAAGGGCGTTAAGCATAACGCGGGGCACTTGGAAGGATTTGATAAACTTACGGAGACCTTCCTCAAGAGTGCGCGAACGCTAAAACATGCACCCTGCCGGGAGGAGGAGGGACCCGGAGAAAATTGCGACACTGTCACCACTATTGTAGACCCCGACGGCGGGTTTCCCTTAGAGGCAGAGGGTGTATCGGAGGATGATTTCTCCTCTGATGAGGATAAGGACTCGGGGCATCCCTGGCGTCCAGAGTCCCACTCCTCTCAGTCCCCGGTTGGGGACGGGGTCCACTCTGACATGTTCGAGCCTACCCAAATTTACCATCCTAGGTCGGCGGAGTGGACACCTGACGCCAAAATGGCAGAGAATGTGGTGGGGAAAATCCTTCAACCCCTTGAAAGGGAGGTCAGAAATAGGATGAGGGGAGAATGCACCAGGCCCTCACTGAAGGGGAAGGTGGCACACACGCCTGAAATTGATGAGAAACTATGTACCTTTTTCTCCAAGTATTTGAGGGATCCCAAGAAAGGAATTGATAGGTCTTGGACGTGGTAGGGCCCTTGACCCAAATTATTCAATTGACGGAGCGTTCCAAAGAGTCAGGATCCCCTTTGTCCACGGATATTGTGGCTGGTTGGGCGCACTACCCTGAACCCTAAAACACTACCCCCTCCGCTACCCAAACACCACTGCACTACCCTAAACCCTAAAACACTACCCCCAGCACGACAACCTACACTACCCAAACATAACTGCACTACCCTAAACCCTAAAACACTACCACCAGCACGACTCCCTACACTACCCAAACACCACTGCACTACCCTAAACCCTAAATCTACCCACAGCACAACCCCCTACACTACACAAACACCACTGCACTACCCTAAACCCTAAAACAGTACCCCCAGCACGACCCCTTCACTACACAAACACCACTGCACTGCCTTAATCCCTAAATCACTACCCCCAGCACGACCCCCTACACTACACAAACACCACTGCACTACCCTAAACCCTAAATCTACCCCCAGCATGACCCCCTACACTACACAAACACCACTGCACTACCCTAAACCCTAAAACACTACCCCAGCACGACCCTTCACTACCTAAACACAACTGCACTACGCTAAACCCTAAAAACACTACCCCCAGCACGACCCCCTTCACTACCCAAACACAACTGCACTACCCTAAACCCCAAAACACTACCCCCAGCACAACCGCCTACACTACCCAAACACCACTGCACGACCCTAAACCCTAAAACAAGACCCCCTACACTACACAAACACCACTGCACTACCCTAAACCCTAAAACACTAGAACCCAGCATGACCCCCTACAGTACACAAACACCACTGCACTACCCTAAACCCTAACACACTACCCCCTACACTATACAAACACCACTGCACTACCCTAAACCCTAAAACACTACCCCCAGCATGAACCCCTACACTACACAAACACCACTGCACTACCGTAAACCCAAAACACTACCCCAGCACTACCCCCTACACTACCCAAACACCACTGACTACCCTAAACCCTAAAACACTACCCCCAGCATGACCCCCTACACTACACAAACACCACTGCACTACCCTAAACCCTAAAACACTACCCCCAGCATGACCCCCTACACTACCCAAACACCACTGCACTACCCTAAACCCTGAAACACTACCCCCAGCATGACTCCCTACACTACACAAACACCACTGGACTACCTAAACCCTAAAACACTACCCCCAGCATGACTCCCTACACTACCCAAACACCACTGCACTACACTAGACCCTAAATCTACCCCCAGCATGACCTCCCACACTACACAAACACCACTGCAATACCCTAAACCCTAAAACACTACCCCCAGCACGACCCCCTACACTACCCAAACACCACTGCACTACCCTAAACCCTAAAACACTAACTCCAGCATGACCCCCTACACTACCCAAACACCACTGCACTACCCTATACCCTAAAACACGACCCCCTACACTACACAAACACAACTGCACTACCCTAAACCCTAAAACACTACCCACAGCATGACCCCCTACACTACACAAACACCACTGCACTACCCTAAACCCTAAAACACTACACAAACACCACTGCACTACCCTAAACCCTAAAATACTACCCCCAGCATGACCCCCTACACTACACAAACACCACTGCACTACCCTAAACCCCCCTACACTATACAAACACCACTGCATTACTCTAAACCCTAAAACACTACCCCCAGCACGACCCCCTCACAACACAAACACCACTGCACTACCCTAAACCCTAAATCTACCCCCAGCACGACCCCCTACACTACCCAAACAGCACTGCCATACCCTAAACACTAAAACACTACCCCAGCATGAACCCCTACACTACCCAAACACCACTGCACTACCCTAAACCCTAAAACACTACCCCCAGCACTACCCCCTACACTACACAAACACCACTGTACTACCCTAAACCCTAAAACACTACCCCAGCACTACCCCCTACACTACCCAAACACCACTGCACTAACATAAACCGTAAAACACTACCCCCAGCACAAACCCCTACACTACACAAACACCATTGCACTACCCTAAACCCTAAAACACTACCCCCAGCACGACTCCCTACACTACCCAAACACCACTGCACTACCCTAAACCCTAAATCTACCCCCAGCACGACCCTCTACACTACCCAAACACCACTGCACTACCCTAAACCATAAAACACTACCCCCAGCATGACCCCCTACACTACACAAACACCACTGCACTACCCTAAACCCTAAAACACTACCACCAGCATGACCCCTACACTACTCAAACACCACTGCACTACCCTAAACCCTAAAACACTACCCCAGCACGACCCCTACACTACCCATACACCACTGCACTACCCTAAACCCTAAACCACTACCCCCAGCATGACCCCTACACTACTGCACTACCCTAAACCCTAAAACACTACCCCCAGCACGACCCCTACACTACCCAAACACCTCTGCACTACCCTAAACCCTAAAACACTACCCCCAGCACGACCCCCTACACCACCCAAACACCACTGCACTACCCTAAACCCTAGAAAAGAAACCCCCACCCCATGCCCAATCCCCCTTACCTCTCACTCCTCGTGATTCCTCTCTCCTCGTGGTTCCTGCTTCACGTCGTCTCTGAGGGGCGGTGCACATCGTTGTGAGGAAACGGAACAGCCTCTGTTTCCTTACAACAACATGGATCGTCTACATGTTTTTAGAACGCATGGTCATTTACTATACATACCTTTACAACAAAATTCGTTGTAAAGGCATGCATGGTAAATGACCATGCGTTCTAAAAAAATGCATAGTAATGACTTCGTGATGTAAAACGCATGCGTGGTAATGCATGCGTTGTAATGGTATCGCAAAGTAAAAAAGTCGTTGTAACGGCTGTTTACCGATCAAAGCTGGCCCCTGTTCTTCAGTGAGACATTTATTTGATTAATTAGGAGGAAGGAATGTGGTTTTTTACCGAAAAGTGCATTCCCGGCTGTTGTATTGTGAAAGTGTCCGCGTGGCCTGGTTTCACTTCCGGTGAGAGAGTGGAAGAGTCTGTTTGGATCTAAAGGAGTTCTGTTGTTGGACGGGGCCGGCGCGACATGTCATCAGAAAACATAGCTAATGGAAAGCGTCCTCCCTGAAGTGTGGAGCAGTGCCATGAGAGGTCAACGAGTGTGCGTCCCACCGCAGTATGACCATACCTCGTGACCCATGTGCCGCCTCCAGGGTACGGGAGGCAGAAGCGGCATCGCAGGTCCTCTTGAAGACCGTTGTAGCACTAATTCTACATTTTGGTACTAGGGCATTTTAACTTCGTTGTTCCTGCCAGATACAAAGAGAAGATCCTGTGTTATTCAGTGCCCTCGTTACCTTTTTTGTGGGTTGTGGTGCTTGTCACTTCGCTGCCCCGCCAGTGCACACGACTGGGCACCCCACCTCGTGTGCCATCTGCAGGGCCTCTGCCCTCGGATCACTGGTTTCGGTTTCTGGAGTGGCAACATAAACAGTTGCTCCCAAAGGACTAGCCTGAACACTTAGGTGAATATCCCTGCACCAGCATTCCACGGAAATTCTTTTCTAGCTCTCCCACGTCAACGAGGACGTCATAATAGCACGGCTCTGCTCGCGACACCGTATGACATCATCGGAGCCATAAGAGGACCTCGTCGGCGTGCTGACGTCAGTTCCACCCATTTTTTCCGTGCCACCGAGGCAAACAGGGGACCGAGACATTTTCACATGTATACATAGTATAATAAATATATATATTTTCACTGAAAAAACCATAGGTTTCAGGCACGTTATAGTTAGAAATTAGCATTTAAAAAACCTTAGAAATTCACTGAAAAAACTATAGGTTTCAGGCACGTTATAGTTAGAAATTAGCATTTAAAAAACCTTAGAAATTCACTGAAAAAACCATAGGTTTCAGGGGCGTTATAGTTAGTTGGACATTTCACTCGTACAAAACCATAGAAATTCCCCCGTTATAGTTAGTTCAGCTAACTATAACTCGCGCGCCCGCAATGCACTGCTGATGACGTCACATATTACATCACTCATGACATGGTCAGTGACATCACTCATGACATCACTGATGACATCTCAAATGACATCACTGATGACATCACTGATGACATCATCCTTGTGATAGAGTGGCAGACCTCCTCTCACCCTAATATAACCTTTGATACACACACTCAAAAATACAAACTAACATTTTCAAAACAATTGACATACCAATACCAGTTACAACACACCTATTCAGTAATTCCAAGATCTACACACACATCCACTCATTCACCAACAGTCCCTATACAGTCACTCATACATGTACTCACTCATCATATGTACTCATACACCTATACATCCTGTTACACACCGCCACTCATCCATAGAGTTACTCACACACATAGTCACACATGCAAACAAAGTATCAAACATCCATTTACTTGCATATACAGTTATACACACACTACCACACTTACTTCTACAGAAACTTACACATACTTACTCTCTTAAACAATCACTTATAGAAACACCTACTTATTTGTACAGGAACTCTTCCAATCTCTCACTCTCACATATACTCACTTATATACACCAATACTCACATATACTAGTTTAAAACATATGTAGTTACTCATAAAGACACTATTGAGACAGTCATTCACTCACTAACACACCCATACACATACTCATCTACCTATACAGTCCTGCACACATGCTGTCTTCAACATATACAAACAGTGAGTCACTCATTCATGCATCTATGCACTAAGTAATACCCCCACCGAACCATACAGACACTCATACTGATACTCAAAAACCAACTAATAACCCATATAGACACTCATGTAGCTACTCACCAACCCATGCAGCCACTTATACACAAAGTGAGAGACTGATACAGATATTTTCATATTTAAACATTACTCACTAACCCATGTATTCACTAAGATACACTTAGTCAGTTATACAATCAATTTTACAAAAACAAATCATCCATTTAGACACTTATATACCCATTTATTCTTCCATCGACCTTGAGATATACATATATAAAACATATTTAATTTTCAGAAAAACACACATTCACTGGTTGATGTCATCAGTGATGTCATTTGAGATGTCATCAGTGATGTCATGAGTGATGTCACTGACCATGTCACGAGTTGGGCGGATCAGCTTTGTGAAGACCACCGTGGTCAACTTGTAATACGTTGGTCTTTGGATCGCCAGTGCTGTGGGCTGCTGGTGGCGGCGGACAGGGACCTGCGGCGGTTGGACCGCCAAACTTATAATAAAACCCGAAATCATCATATGGGAAACTAAAAAGCAATGTTTTCCCCCCGCATTTAATTGTTACCTACCCTCCTCAGATAGATCTGCATGAAACCTAAGAAGCTGAAACTTAGCCATGAATGCTGTTAGTTTGGAAAGTTGTGTGCAGATTCAGCAGATTCATCAAAATATGGCAATCTTATTTTCAAAGACAAAAATGTATTTTCAGTGGAAATTGAAATGTAACTATATCTAAACAGATTCTTGTTTCAATGGTGCAATGTAATATATATATATATATATATATATATATATATTCACTGAAAAAAACATAGGTTTCAGGGACGTTCTAGTTAGAAATTAGCATTAAAAAACCTTTGAAATTCACTGAAAAAACCGTAACGGACCCCCAAATTTGAATATTAAGTGCCATGGGGAGGTGGTGGTCCCCAGGGCAGTGTGGGGGGGTTGGGACCCCCCCACGCATTTATTAAACAAGCCCCGGGGAGGTGACGGTCCCCGGGTCTGCGGGGGGGCCGCGTGCCCCCGCATTCAATTTAATAAGCCCCGGGGAGGTGGCGGTCCCTGGGGCTGCGGGGGCCCCTGGGGGCCCCCGCAAATTTATTGGTGAGTGCCCCCGGGACCTAGCCCACCCGGGGTTTTTTTTTATTTTATCGGCCAGATTCGCGCACCCAATGCGAATTCTGCCGATTTTGTTTTAAAAAAAATGTTTTTTTTGGCCCTGGGGGTCCTTGTGGGACCCCCTGAGCAGTTCTAGGGGGTCAGGGTGTTTGTACCCTGCCTCCTTTTCATGTTTTTTATCTTTGTTTCACCCTTTTTCTTGAGACTCGGTTTTACTGAGTCACAAGATGGCTGCCAACACATTCTGGTTTGGAGTGTTGGCAGCCAATCAGAATTGAGCTCGTGCTCGGGAGGGTTCGCGACTCCTCCTCGGTGCTCAGATATCGATATTTTTATTTTTTAAATTTCTCAGGAACTACTGAACGGATTTACACCATTGTAAAAAAAGGGCGCACTCTAAACCAAGACCTACCTTTTTGCCAAATTTGGTGTAATTCCGTTCAGCAGGTCGGGCTGTAGCCTGCAATAAAGTTCCTATGGAAATTAACATGGAGAAAACGTGCTTTGGGACCCCCAGTTTTTTTCAGCCCCCGCTTGACGAATCACCCCGAAACTTTTTAACACATAAACTGAGTGGTCCAACTCTGTTTTTGGAAAATTTCACGAAGATTCGTCAAGCAGGCGCCAAAGATATTGTCAAATCAAAACGCTTTTCCTAAGAAACTAGGTTCTAACTATAACTACCTACTGGTGACCGCCAGTAGGTGATATATATATATATATATATATATATATATATATATATAAATATATATATATATCACCTACTGGCAGTCGCCAGTAGTTAGTTATAGTTAGGACCTAGTTTCCATAGGAAATGCGTTCTTTGCCAATATCTTTGGCACCGTTTGACGAATCTTCGCGAAATTTTCCAAACTAATGACCAGCACCGGTCAGCTCCTGTCTTGAAAGTTTCGGGGTAATTCGTCAAGCAGGGGCCGAGAAAAAATGGGGGTCCCAAAACACATTTTCCCCATGTTAATTTCAATAGGAAATTTTGGAACAGGCTACAGCCCGAACTGCTCAACGGAATTACACCAAATTTGGCAAAAAGGTAGCTCTTGGTTCAGAAAGAGCCCCTTTTTTTAAATGGTGTAAATCCGTTCAGTAGTTCCTGAGAAATTCAAAAAATAAAATTGATATATCTGAGCACCGAGGAGGATTCGCAAATCCTCCCGAGCACGAGCTTATTTCTGATTGGCTGCCAACACTTCAAACCAGAATGTGCTGGCAGCCATCTTGTGACTCAGTAACCGAGTTACAAGAAAACAGTAAAATAAAGGTTAAAAAACAAGAAAAGGGGGCAGGGTAGAAACACCCTGACCCCTTAGGCCTGCTCAGCGGGTCCCACAAGGACCCCCAGGGCCAAAAAAATCATTTTTTTAAAAACAAATCGGCAGAATTCGCACTGGGTGCGTGAATCCAGCTGAGAAAATAAAAAAAAACAAAGTGCTGGCTCCCACGCTTCGTTTTAATGAGTCCCCGGGTGGGCCAGGTCTCGGGGGCAATATGTAAATATATGCAGGGGCCTCGCAGGCCCCACAACCCCGGGGACCACCAGCTCCCTGGGGCTTGTTTAATTAGGGGAGGGGGTCCTCCCAGGCCCCCCCAAGCCTCGGGGACTGCCACCTGCCCAGGGCTTTATTTATTTATGTGCAGGGGGCACGTGGCCCACCCGCAGGACCGGGGACCGCCACCTCTCTGGGGCTTTGTTATTTTGTGGGTGGGGGGCCTCACGGACCCCCCTAAGCCTCGGGGACCGCCACCTCCCTGGGGCTTTCGTTAATGATTTGCGGGGGGCCTCACAGGCCCCCCAAGTCCCGGGGACCACCACCTCCCCGGGCTTTTGTTGATTATCGAGGGGGGGCCTTGTGGGCCCCCCAAGCCCCAGGACCACCATCTCCCTGGGGCTTCACACATGATGGGAAGGGGCCGCATGGCCCCCCTCCTGGAGCCCTAGATGGCCCTGGGTACCACCAACCCCCAGGGCCGGCTCCTGCAATGTCCCGGGGTACCCAACTTGGGACATTTCTGTTTGCAATGGCAGGGCTGGAGCATGGCTCCCACCCTGTCATTGCAAACTTCTGCTTTGCTTCATGGAAGCGAGAGCAGAAAACCTGCTCTTGCTACTATGAAGCAAAGCAGTATTGCTTTTGGGCAAGGGGAGCTGAATGTCAGCAGGTCCCCAGGGCCATAATTGGCTTCAGGAGGGGGGCCACATGGCCCCCTCCCCCCAAAAAGCTCAAGGCTGGCCAGGTCCTGGGGGATGTGGCCCCCGGGCCAGAAGTGGCCCAGGGAAGGGGAGCCATGCGGCCCCTTTCCTGTTCTTTTTTTTTTTTTAAACAGTTAAAATTCTGAGGCCCTGGGGGATGGGGTCCCCAGGGCCCAAAAATAATTAAGGGAAGGGGGCCACACAGCCCCCTTCCATAAACAAAAGAAAAAGAAAAGCTGGCGTTGCGGGAAGCCCCGCCCCCTCCCTGCACCATTGTGCAAATGCGCCTCCTGGCGCGTTTTGGGTTGGGGGATTAAGTCCCCTTCATACCTGAGGGTCCCTGGGGGCCAACTAGCCCACCAGGTACCTCCAGTAAGCCCCACACAGTGGGATTTCTGAGAGGTGTTCCGAGGCCATGCCCCTCTTTACACCACTCTGCAAACGCACCTCTTGGCGCACTGCTGGTGGGGCGATGAGGTCCTCTAGTGTCCTGAGGAACTCAGGACACAAGTGGACTTTATCCCCTGAGCAGCAGTGCACCAGGAGCTGCGTTTGCAGAGTGGTGTAAAAAGGGGGCATGGCCTTTGAGCACTCTCAGCAATCCAGCTGTATGGGGCTTACTGGAGGTAACAGGAGGGCTAGTTGGCCACCAGGGACCCCCAGCAGCAAAGGGGACTTCAATCCCTATCCAAGAGCGCGCCAGGGAGCGCGTTTGCAGAGTGGTGGGCAAAGAGGGCGTGGCCTGCTATGAGAACTTAGCAATCCTGCTGTGTGGGACTTACTGGAGGTAATATGAGGGGTAGTTGGCACCCAAGGATGTCCTTGGGGGCCAACTACCCCTCTTGTTACCTCCAGTAAGTCCCACACAGTGGGATTGCTAAGACGTCTTCGGAGGACACGCCCCCTTTCTCCACCACTCTGCAAACGCGCCTCCTGGCAGACTATGGGATGGGGATGAAGTCCACTTTACTCCTGAGGGACTTTGGGGGTAAGAAGCCCTCCTGGTACCTCCTGTAAGTCCTACGCTGTGGAATTCCTGAGCGCTAGTCGGAGGCCCAGCACCCTTTCTCCACCACTCTGTAAACGCGACTACTAGTTAAAGAAGCAATTGCAATGTAATAGGTTTCGCATTTGCGAGAGTTAGAGCTATTGGCGTTGTAAATGTAAAAGTTTTTTACTAATGTTTTTTGGTGTAGAGTGGATGTATGTTGTTTGTAGTGGAATTATGTGGTATGTTGTGCAGTGAAAATATGTGAATAGAAAGTATGTGGTATTTAGTGTATAGGAATTATGTGGAGTCGGATTATGTGTTTTGGAGAGTAATTATGTGGTATTGTAGTCTGTGTTGTAGAGTGATAACCTCAGGTTTAGTCTTCCTCGTTTCCATAGAAGCTAAACTATGAACTCAATGAGACACAATAAAAGAAGGAACCACTGAGGAGCACTTCTGGACCTAGTCGGAGGTATGAGCAGGGCTACTGGAATTATGTAACTGTTAGGCTGCACCAATTTTCACATAATTAAACATTTTCCGCATTTGCCAAATAATTCATCATCTGCTGCCTAATCTGCAGATTTGAACAAAAAAAGCCTTGTTTCTAGCTCAAACGGCTCAAATGTTCCCAAAAATGCAGCTTCATGTGTTACAGCGTGGTGGAAGGCCCTTTGCAAAGCTGGAATGGTCACGTGTTACTTATTGCAAAATGTGAGTGTTAAACTGGTACTAATAGTGCACAAACCTCTCTTCTTTCAGTGTCTCTCTTGCCTCTTTCTGCATTTCTCTTGCTTCTTTCTGCACCTTTCTTCCTCTTTCTGCACCTCACTGTCTTCTTTCTGCACTTCACTTGCCTCTTTCTGCACTTCTCTTGCCCCTTTCTGTACCTCACTTGCCTCTTTCAGCACCTCTGTTGCTTTTTTCTGCAGATCTCTTTCTGCACCTCTCTTGCCTCTTTCTGCACCTCTCTTGCCTCTTACTGCACCTCACTTGCCTCTTTCTGCACTTCTCTTGCTTCTTTCTACACCTCTCTTGCCTGTTTCTGCTCCTCTCTTGCCTCTTTGAGCATTTCTCTTGCCTGTTTCTGCAGTTCCCCTGCCTCTTTCTGTACCTCTCTTGCCTCTTTCTGCACCTCACTTGCCTCTTTCTGCACCCCACTCTCTTCCTTCTGCACCTCTCTTGCCTCTTTCTGCACTTCTCCTGCCTCTTTCTGCACTTCTCGAGCCTCTTTCTGTACCTCTCTTGCCTCTTTCTGCACCTCAAGTGCCTCTTTCTGCACTTCTCTTGCCTCTTTCTGCACCCCTCTTGCCTCTTTTTGCACCTCTGTTGGTTCTTTCTGCACTCCTCTTGCTTCTTTCTGCACCTCACTTGCCTCTTTCTGCACTTCTCTTGCTTCTTTCTACACCTCTGTTGCATCTTTCTGCACCTCTGTTGCCTCTTTCTGCACCTCACTTGCTTCTTTCTGTACCCCTCTTGCCTCTTTCTGTACCCCTCTCCCCTCTATCTGCACCTCTCTTGCCTCTTTCTGCACCCCTGTTCACTCTTTCTGCACCTTTCCTGCCTGTTTCTGTACCTCTCTTGCCTCTTTGTGTACCTCTGTTGCTTTTTTCTGCACTTCTGTTGCTTCTTTCTGTACCTCTCTTGCTTCTTTCTGCAACCTTCTTCCCTTTTTTACATCCCTCTTGCCTCTTTCTGCTGTTCTCTTGCCATTTTCTGCACCTCTCTTGACTCTTTCTGCACCTCACGTGCCTCTTTCTGCACTTCTCTTGCTTCTTTCCACACCTCTGTTGCGTCTTTCAGCAATTCCCTTGCCTCTTTCTACACCTCACTTGCTTCTTTCTGCACCTCTCTTTCCTCTTTCTGCACCTCTCTTTTCTCTTTCTGCACCTTTCCTGCCTGTTTCTGCATTTCTCTTGCTTCTTTCTACACCTCTGTTGCTTCTTTCAGCAATTCTCTTGCCTCTTTCTGCACTTCTCTTGCTTGTTTCTGCACCCTTCTTGTGTCTTTCTGCACCTCTGTTGCCTCTTTCTGCACCTCACTTGCTTAATTCTGCACCCCTCCTGCCTCTTTCTGCACTTCTCTTCCTTCTTTCTACACCTCTCTTGCCTCTTTCTGCTCCTCTCTTGCCTCTTTGTGCATTTCTCTTGCCTGTTTCTGCACTTCCCTTGGCTCTTTCTGTACCTCTCTTGCCTCTTTCTGTGCCTCTCTTGCCTCTTTCTGCACTTTTCTTGCTTCTTTCTGCACCTCTCTTGCTTCTTTCTGCACCCTTCTTCCCTTTTTTCCTCCCTCTTGCCTCTTTCTGCTGTTCTCTTGCCATTTTCTGCACCTCTCTTGACTCTTTCTGCACATCACTTGCCTCTTTATGCACTTCTCTTGCTTCTTTCCACACCTCTGTTGCTTCTTTCAGCAATTCCCTTGCCTCTTTATGCACTTCATTTGCTTGTTTCTGCACCTCTCTTGAGTCTTTATGCACCTCTGTTGCCTCTTTCTACACTTCACTTGCTTCTTTCTGCACCCCTATTTCTGCACCTCTCTTTTCTCTTTCTGCACCCCTGTTCTCTCTTTCTGCACCTTTCCTGCCTGTTTCTGCACCTGTCTTGCCTCTTTCTGTACCGCTGTTAGTTCTTCCTGCATTTCTCTTGCTCTTTCTGCACCCTTTGCGGCTTTTTCAGCACCTCTGTTGCTTCCTTCTGCACTTCTCTTCCTTCTTTCTGCACCCCTCCTGCCTCTTTCTGTACCTTTCTTGCCTCTTTGTGCACCTCATCTACCTTTTTCTGTACAACTCTTGCTACTTTTTGCACCTCTGTTGGTTCTTTCTGCACTGCTCTTGCTTCTTTTTGCACCTCACTTGCCTCTTTCTGCACTTCTCTTGCTTCTTTCTACACCTCTGTTGCTTCTTTCAGCAATTCTTTTGCCTCTTTCTGCACTTTTCTTCCTTCTTCCTGCACCCCTCCTGCCTCCTTCTGTACCTCTCTTGCCTCTTTGTGCACCTCTTCTACCTTTTTCTGTACCGCGCTTGCTTCTTTTTGCACCACTGTAGGTTCTTTCTGCACTGCTCTTGCTTCTTTCTGCACCTCACTTGCCTCTTTCTGCACTTCTCTTGCTTCTTTCAATACCTCTGTTGCTTCCTTTCTGTACCTCTGTTGCTTTTTTCTGCACTTCTGATGCTTCTTTCTGCACCTCTCTTGCTTCTTTCTGCACCCTTCTTCCCTTTTTTGCATCCCTCATGCCTCTTTCTGCTGTTCTCTTGCCATTTTATGCACCTCTCTTGACTCTTTCTGCACCTCACTTGCCTCTTTCTGCACTTCTCTTGCTTCTTTCCACACCTCTGTTGCTTCTTTCAGCAATTCCCTTGCCTCTTTCTGCACTTCATTTGCTTGTTTCAGCACCTCTCTTGAGTCTTTATGCACCTCTGTTGCCTCTTTCTACACCTCACTTGCTTCTTTCTGCACCCCTCTTGCCTCTTTATGCACCTCTCTTTTCTCTTTCTGCACCTCTCTTCCCTCTTTCTGCACCCATGTTCCCTCTTGCTGCACCTTTCCTGCCTGTTTCTGCATTTTTCTTGCTTCTTTCTACACCTCTGTTGCTTCTTTCAGCAATTCTCTTGCCTCTTTCTGCACTTCTCTTGCTTGTTTCTGCACCTCTCTTACGTCTTTCTGCACCTCTGTTGCCTCTTTCTGCACCTCACTTGCTTCTTTCCGCACCCCTCCTGCCTCTTTCTGCACTTCTCTTGCTTCTTTATACACCTCTCTTTCCTCTTTCTGCTCCTCTCTTGCCTCTTTGTGCATTTCTCTTGCCTGTTTCTGCATTTCCCTTGCCTCTTTCTGTACCTCTCTTGCCTCTTTCTGCACCTCTCTTGCCTCTTTCTGCACTTCTCTTGCTTCTTTTTGCACCTCTCTTTCTTCTTTCTGTACCCTTCTTCACTTTGTTCATCCCTCTTGCCTCTTTCTGCTGTTCTCTTGCCATTTTCTGCACCTCTCTTGACTCTTTCTGCACCTCACTTGCCTCTTTCTGCACTTCTTTTGCTTCTTTCCACACCTCTGTTGCTTCTTTCAGCAATTCCCTTGCCTCTTTCTGCACTTCATTTGCTTGTTTCTGCACCTCTCTTGAGTCTTTATGCACCTCTGTTGGCTCTTTCTACACCTCACTTGCTTCTTTCCTGCCCCTCTTGCCTCTTTCTGCACCTCTCTTTTCTCTTTTTGCACCTCTCTTCCCTCTTTCTGCACCCCTGTTCTCTCTTTCTGCAACTTCCCTACCTGTTTCTGCACCTCTCTTGCCTCTTTCTGTACCTCTGTTAGTTCTTCCTGCATTTCTCTTGCTCTTTCTGCACACTTCACGCCTCTTTCAGCACCTCTGTTGCTTCTTTCTGCACTTCTCTTCCTTCTTTCTGCACCCCTCCTACCTCTTTCTGTACCTCTCTTTCCTCTTTGTGCACCTCATCTACCTTTTTCTGTACAACTCTTGCTACTTTTTGCACCTCTGTTGGTTCTTTCTGCACTGCTCTTGCTTCATTTTGCACCTCACTTGCCTCTTTCTGCACTTCTCTTGCTTCTTTCTTCACCTCTGTTGCTTCTTTCAGCAATTCTTTTGCCTCTTTTTTCACGTTTCTTCCTTCTTTCTGCACCCCTCCTGCCTCTTTCTGTACCTCTCTTGCCTCTATTTTCACCTCTCCTACCTCTTTCTGCACTCCTCTTGCCTCTTTCAGCACCTCTGTTGCTTCTTCCTGCACTTCTCTTGCTTCTTTCTACACCTCTGTTGCTTCCTTTCTGTACCTCTGTTGCTTTTTTCTGCACTTCTGTTGCTTCTTTCTGTACCTCTCTTGCTTCTTTCTGCACCCTTCTTCCCTTTTTTGCATCCCTCTTGCCTCCTTCTGCTGTTCTCTTGCCATTTTCTGCACCTCTCTTGAATCTTTCTGCACCTCACTTGCCTCTTTCTGCACTTCTCTTGCTTCTTTCCACACCTCTGTTGCTTCTTTCAGCAATTCCCTTGCCTCTTTCTGCACTTCATTTGCTTGTTTCTGCACCTCTCTTGAGTCTGTATGCACCTCTGTTGCCTCTTTCAGCACCTCTGTTGCTTCTTTCTGCACCTCTCTTACGTCTTTCTGCACCCCTCCTGCCTCTTTCTGTACCTCTCTTGCCTCTTTGTGCACCTCTTCTACCTTTTTCTGTACCGCGCTTGCTTCTTTTTGCACCACTGTAGGTTCTTTCTGCACTGCTCTTGCTTCTTTCTGCACCTCACTTGCCTCTTTCTGCACTTCTCTTGCTTCTTTCTATACCTCTGTTGCTTCTTTCAGCAATTCCCTTGCCTCTTTCTGCACTTCATTTGCTTGTTTCAGCACCTCTCTTGAGTCTTTATGCACCTCTGTTGCCTCTTTCTACACCTCACTTGCTTCTTTCTGCACCCCTCTTGCCTCTTTCTGCACCTCTCTTTTCTCTTTCTGCACCTCTCTTCCCTCTTTCTGCACCCATGTTCCCTCTTTCTGCACCTTTCCTGCCTGTTTCTGCATTTCTCTTGCTTCTTTCTACACCTCTGTTGCTTCTTTCAGCAATTCTCGTGCCTCTTTCTGCACTTCTCTTGCTTGTTTCTGCACCTCTCTTCCGTCTTTCTGCACCTCTGTTGCCTCTTTCTGCACCTCACTTGCTTCTTTCCGCACCCCTCCTGCCTCTTTCTGCACTTCTCTTGCTTCTTTCTACACCTCTCTTGCCTCTTTCTGCTCCTCTCTTGCCTCTTTGTGCATTTCTCTTGCCTGTTTCTGCACTTCCCTTGCCTCTTTCTGTACCTCTCTTGCCTCTTTCTGCACCTCTGTTGCCTCTTTCAGCACCTCTGTTGCTTCTTTCTGCACCTCTCTTTTCTCTTTCTGCACCTCTCTTCCCTCTTTCTGCACCCATGTTCCCTCTTTCTGCACCTTTCCTGCCTGTTTCTGCATTTCTCTTGCTTCTTTCTACACCTCTGTTGCTTCTTTCAGCAATTCTCGTGCCTCTTTCTGCACTTCTCTTGCTTGTTTCTGCACCTCTCTTACGTCTTTCTGCACCTCTGTTGCCTCTTTCTGCACCTCACTTGCTTCTTTCCGCACCCCTCCTGCCTCTTTCTGCACTTCTCTTGCTTCTTTCTATACCTCTCTTGCCTCTTTCTGCTCCTCTCTTGCCTCTTTGTGCATTTTTCTTGCCTGTTTCTGCACTTCCCTTGCCTCTTTTTGCACCTCTCTTGCTTCTTTCTGTACCCTTCTTCCCTTTTTTCATCCCTCTTGCCTCTTTCTGCTGTTCTCTTGCCATTTTCTGCACCTCTCTTGACTCTTTCTGTACCTCACTTGCCTCTTTCTGCACTTCTCTTGCTTCTTTCCACACCTCTGTTGCTTCTTTCAGCAATTCCCTTGCCTCTTTCTGCACTTCATTTGCTTGTTTCTGCACCTCTCTTGAGTCTTTATGCACCTCTATTGCCTCTTTCTACACCTCTCTTGCTTCTTTCTGCACCCCTCTTGCCTCTTTCTGCACCTCTCTTTTCTCTTTTTGCACCTCTCTTCCCTCTTTCTGCACCCCTGTTCTCTCTTTCTGCACCTTTCCTACCTGTTTCTGCACCTCTCTTGCCTCTTTCTGTACCTCTGTTAGTTCTTCCTGCATTTCTCTTGCTCTTTCTGCACACTTTGCGCCTCTTTCATCACCTCTGTTGCTTCTTTCTGCACTTCTCTTCCTTCTTTCTGCACCCCTCCTGCCTCTTTCTGTACCACTCTTGCCTCTTTGTGCACCTCATCTACCTTTTTCTGTACAACTCTTGCTACTTTTTGCACCTCTGTTGGTTCTTTCTGCACTGCTCTTGCTTCATTTTGCACCTCACTTGCCTCTTTCTGCACTTCTCTTGCTTCTTTCTTCACCTGTTGCTTCTTTCAGCAATTCTTTTGCCTCTTTTTTTCACTTTTCTTCCTTTTTCCTGCACCCCTCCTCCCTCTTTCTGTACCTCTCTTGCCTCTATTTTCACCTCTCCTACCTCTTTCTGCACTCCTCTTGCCTCTTTCAGCACCTCTGTTGCTTCTTTCTGCACTTCTCTTACTTCTTTCTGCACCCCTCCTGCCTCTTTCTGTATCTCTCTTGCCTCTTTGTGCACCTCTTCTACCTTTTTCTGTACCGCACTTGCTTCTTTTTGCACCTCTGTAGGTTGTTTCTGCACTGCTCTTGCTTCTTTCTGCACCTCACTTGCCTCTTCCTGCACTTCTCTTGCTTCTTTCTACACCTCTGTTGCTTCCTTTCTGTACCTCTGTTGCTTTTTTCTGCACTTCTGTTGCTTCTTTCTGTACCTCTCTTGCTTCTTTCTGTACCCTTCTTCCCTTTTTTGCATCCCTCTTGCCTGCTTCTGCTGTTCTCTTGCCATTTTCTGCACCTCTCTTGAATCTTTCTGCACCTCACTTGCCTCTTTCTGCACTTCTCTTGCTTCTTTCCACACCTCTGTTGCTTCTTTCAGCAATTCCCTTGCCTCTTTCTGCACTTCATTTGCTTGTTTCTGCACCTCTCTTGAGTCTGTATGCACCTCTGTTCCCTCTTTCTACACCTCACTTGCTTCTTTCTGTACCCCTCTTGCTTCTTTCTGCACCTCTCTTTTCTCTTTCTGCACCTCTCTTCCCTCTTTCTGCACCCATGTTCCCTCTTTCTGCACCTTTCCTGCCTGTTTCTGCATTTCTCTTGCTTCATTCTACACCTCTATTGCTTCTTTCAGCAATTCTCTTGCCTCTTTCTGCACTTCTCTTGCTTGTTTCTGCACCTCTTTTGCCTCTTTCTGCTCCTCTCTTGCCTCCTTGTGCATTTCTCTTGCCTGTTTCTGCACTTCCCTTGCCTCTTTCTGCACCTCACTTGCTTCTTTCTGCACACCTCCTGCCTCTTTCTGCACTTCTCTTGCTTCTTTCTACACCTCTTTTGCCTCTTTCTGCTCCTCTCTTGCCTCTTTGTGCATTTCTCTTGCCTGTTTCTGCACTTCCCTTGCCTCTTTCTGTACCTCTCTTGCCTCTTTCTGCACCCCTCTTGCCTCTTTCTGCACTTCTCTTGCTTCTTTCTGCACCTCTCGCTTCTTTCTGCACCCTTCTTCCCTTTTTTGCATCCCTCTTGCGTCTATCTGCTGTTCTCTTGCCATTTTCTGCACCTCTCTTGACTCTTTCTGCACCTCACTTGCCTCTTTCTGCACTTCTCTTGTTTCTTTCCACACCTCTGTTGATTCTTTCAGCAATTCCCTTGCCTCTTTCTGCACTTCATTTGCTTGTTTCTGCACCTCTCTTGAGTCTTTATGCACCTCTGTTGCCTCTTTCTACACCTCACTTGCTTCTTTCTGCACCCCTCTTGCCTCTTTCTGCACCTCTCTTTTCTCTTTCTGCACCTCTCGTCCCTCTTTCTGCACCCCTGTTCTCTCTTTCTGTACCTTTCCTACCTGTTTCTGCACCTCTCTTGCCTCTTTCTGTACCTCTGTTAGTTCTTCCTGCATTTCTCTTCCTCTTTCTGCACCCTTCGCGCCTCTTTCAGCACCTCTGTTGCTTCTTTCTGCACTTCTCTTCCTTCTGTCTGCACCCCTCCTGCCTCTTTCTGTACCTCTCTTGCCTCTTTGTGCACCTCATCTACCTTTTTCTGTACAACTCTTGCTACTTTTGGCACCTCTGTTGGTTCTTTCTGCACTGCTCTTGCTTCTTTTTGCACCTCACTTGCCTCTTTCTGCATTTCTCTTGCTTCTTTCTACACCTCTGTTGCTTCTTTCAGCAATTCTTTTGCCTCTTTCTGCACTTCTCTTCCTTCTTTCTGCACCCCTCCTGCCTCTTTCTGTACCTCTCTTGCCTCTTTTTGCACCTCTTCTACCTTTTTCTGTACCGCGCTTGCTTCTTTTTGCACCTCTGTAGGTTCTTTCTGCACTGCTCTTGCTTCTTTCTGCACCTCACTTGCCTCTTTCTGCACTTCTCTTGCTTCTTTCTACACCTCTGTTGCTTCTTTCAGCAATTCTCTTGCCTCTTTCTGCACTTCTCTTCCTTCTTTCTGCACCCCTCCTGCCTCTTTCTGTACCTCTCTTGCCTCTTTGTGCACCTCTCCTACCTCTTTCTGCACTCCTCTTGCCTCTTTTTGCACCTCTGTTGGTTCATTCTGCACTGCTCTTGCTTCTTTCTGCACCCCTCTTGCCTCTTTCTGCACTCCTCTTTTCTCTTTCTGCACCTCTCTTGCCTCTTTCTGCACCCCTGTTCCCTCTTATTGCACCTTTCCTGCCTGTTTCTGCACCGCTCTTGCCTCTTTCTGTACCTCTGTTGATTTTTCTGCACTTCTCTTGCTCTTTCTGCACCCTTCGCGCCTCTTTCAGCACCTCTGTTGCTTCTTTCTGCACTTCTCTTCCTTCTTTCTGCACCCCTCCTGCCTCTTTCTGTACCACTCTCGCCTCTTTCTGCACCTCTCCTACCTTTTTCTGCACCCCTCTTGCCTCTTTTTGCACCTCTGTTGGTTCTTTCTGCACTGCTCTTGCTTCTTTCTGCACCTCACTTGCCTCTTTCTGTACTTCTATTGCTTCTTTGTACACCTCTGTTGCTTCTTTCAGCAATTCTCTTGCCTCTTTCTGCACTTCTCTTCCTTCTTTCTGCACTCCTCCTGCCTCTTTCTGCACCTCTCTTGCCTCTTTCTGCACCCCTGTTCCCTCTTTCTGCACCTTTCCTGCCTGTTTCTGCACCGCTCTTGCCTCTTTCTGTACCTCTGTTGATTTTTCTGCACTTCTCTTGCTCTTTCTGCACCCTTCGCGCCTCTTTCAGCACCTCTGTTGCTTCTTTATGCACTTCTCTTCCTTCTTTCTGCACCCCTCCTGCCTCTTTCTGTTCCACTCTCGCCTCTTTCTGCACCTCTCCTACCTTTTTCTGCACCCCTCTTGCCTCTTTTTGCACCTCTGTTGGTTCTTTCTGCACTGCTCTTGCTTCTTTCTGCACCTCACTTGCCTCTTTCTGTACTTCTATTGCTTCTTTGTACACCTCTGTTGCTTCTTTCAGCAATTCTCTTGCCTCTTTCTGCACTTCTCTTCCTTCTTTCTGCACTCCTCCTGCCTCTTTCTGCACCTCTCTTGCCTCTTTCTGCACCCCTGTTCCCTCTTTCTGCACCTTTCCTGCCTGTTTCTGCACCGCTCTTGCCTCTTTCTGTACCTCTGTTGATTTTTCTGCACTTCTCTTGCTCTTTCTGCACCCTTCGCGCCTCTTTCAGCACCTCTGTTGCTTCTTTCTGCACTTCTCTTCCTTCTTTCTGCACCCTTCCTGCCTCTTTCTGTACCACTCTCGCCTCTTTCTGCACCTCTCCTACCTTTTTCTGCACCCCTCTTGCCTCTTTTTGCACCTCTGTTGGTTCTTTCTGCACTGCTCTTGCTTCTTTCTGCACCTCACTTACCTCTTTCTGCACTTCTCTTGCTTCTTTCTACACCTCTGTTGCCTCTTTCATCAATTCTCTTGCCTCTTTCTGCACTTCTATTGCTTGCTTCTGCACCTCTCTTGTGTCTTTCTGCACCTCTTTTGCCTCTTTCTGCACCTCACTTGCTTCTTTCTGCACCCCTCCTGCCTCTTTCAGCACTTCTCTTGCTTCTGTATACACCTCTTTTGCCTCTTTCTGCTCCTCTCTTGCCTCTTTGTGCATTTCACTTACCTGTTTCTGCACTTCCCTTGCCTATTTCTGTACCTCTCTTGCCTCTTTCTGTACCTCTCTTACCTCTTTCTGCACTTCTCTTGCTTCTTTCTGCACCTCTCTTGCTTTCTCCACACCTCTGTTGCTTCTTTCAGCAATTCTCTTGCCTCTTTCTCTACTACTCTTGCCTCTATCTGCACCTCACCTGCCTCTTTCTGCACTTCTCTTGCTTCTTTCCACACCTCTGTTGCTTCTTTCAGCAATTCTCTTGCCTCTTTCTGCACTTCTCTTGCTTCTTTCTATACCTCTGTTGCTTCTTTCAGCAATTCTCTTGCCTCTTTCTGCACTTCTCTTGCCTCTTTCTGCACCTCACCTGCCTCTTTCTGTACTTCTCTTGCTTCTTTCCACACCTCTGTTGCTTCTTTCAGCACCTCAATTGCCTCTTTCTGCACTTCTCTTGCTTCTTTCTGTACCTCTGTTGCTTCTTTCAGCAATTCTCTTGCCTCTTTCTGCACTTCTCTTGCTTCTTTCTATACCTTTGTTGCTTCTTTCAGCAATTCTCTTGCCTCTTTCTGTACTTCTCTTCCTTCTTTCTGCACTCCTCCTGCCTCTTTATGTACCTCTCTTGCCTCTTTGTGCACCTCTCCTACCTCTTTCTTCACCCATTTTGCCTCTTTTTGCACCTCTGTTAGTTCGTTCTGCACTGCTCTTGCTTCTTTCTGCACCTCACTTACCTCTTTCTGCACTTCTCTTGCTTCTTTCTACACCTCTGTTGCCTCTTTCATCAATTCTCTTCCCTCTTTCTGCACTTCTATTGCTTGCTTCTGCACCTCTCTTGTGTCTTTCTGCACCTCTTTTGCCTCTTTCTGCACCCCTCCTGCCTCTTTCAGCGCTTCTCTTGCTTCTTTATACACCTCTTTTGCCTCTTTCTGCTCCTCTCTTGCCTCTTTGTGCATTTCACTTGCCTGTTTCTGCAATTCCCTTGCCTCTTTCTGTACCTCTCTTGCCTCTTTCTGTACCTCTCTTACCTCTTTGTGCAGTTCTCTTGCTTTTTTCTGCACCTCACTTGCTTCTTTCCGCACCTCTGTTGCTTCTTTCAGCAATTCTCTTGCCTCTTTCTGCACTTCTCTTGCCTCTTTCTGCACCTCACCTGCCTCTTTCTGCACTTCTCTTGCTTCTTTCCACACCTCTGTTGCTTCTTTCTGCACCTCAATTGCCTCTTTCTGGACTGCTCTTGCTTCTTTCTACACCTCTGTTGCTTCTTTCAGCAAATCTCTTGCCTCTTTCTGAACTTCTCTTGCTTCTTTCTATACCTCTGTTGCTTCTTTCAGCAATTCTCTTGCCTCTTTCTGTACTTCTCTTCCTTCTTTCTGTACCCCTCCTGCTTCTTTCTGTACCTTTCTTGTCTCTTTGTGCACCTCTCCTACTTCTTTCTGCACCCCTCTTGCCTCTTTTTGCACCTCTTTTGTCAATTCTGCACTGCTCGGGCTTCTTTCTGCACCTCACTTGCCTCTTTCTGCACTTCTCTTGCTTCTTTCTACACCTCTGTTTCTTCTTTCAGCAATTCTCTTTCCTCCTTCTGCACTTCTCTTGCTTGTTTCTGCACTTCTCTTGCCTCTTTCTGCACCCCTGTTCCCTCTTTCTGCACCTTTCCTGCCTGTTTCTGCACTTCTCTTGCTTCTTTCTATACCTCTGTTGCTACTTTCATCAATTCTCTTGCCTCTTTCTGCACTTCTCTTCCTTCTTTCTGTACCCCTCCTGCCTCTTTCTGTACATTTTTTGCCTCTTTGTGCACCTCTCCTACTTCTTTCTGCACCCCTCTTGCCTTTTTTTGCACCTCTGTTGGTTCTTTCTGCACTGCTTGTGCTTCTTTCTGCACCTCACTTGCCTCTTTCTGCACTTCTCTTGCTTCTTTCTACACTTCTGTTGCTTCTTTCAGCAATTCTCTTGCCTCTTTCTGCACTTCTCTTGCTTGTTTCTGCACTTCTCTTGCCTCTTTCTATACCCCTGTTCCCTCTTTCTGCACCTTTCCTGCCTGTTTCTGTACCTCTCTCTCCTCTTTCTGTACCTCTGTTGGTTCTTTCTGCATTTCTCTTGCTCTTTCTGCACCCTTTGCGCCTCTTTCCGCACCTCTGTTGCTTCTTTCTGCACTTCTCTTCCTTCTTTCTGCACCCCTCCTGCCTCTTTCTGTACATCTCTTGCCTCTTTGTGCACCTCTCCTACCTTTTTCTGCACCTCTCTTGCCTCTTTTTGCACCTCTGTTGGTTCTTTTTGCACTGCTTTTGCTTCTTTCTGCACCTCACTTGCCTCTTTCTGCACTTCTCTTGCTTCTTTCAGCACCTCTGTTGCTTCTATCAGCAATTCTCTTGCCTCTTTCTGTATGTACTTCTCTTCCTTCTTTCTGCACCTCTGTTGCTTCTTTGTGCACTTCTCTTGCCTCTTTCTGTACCTTTGACTCAGAGGTAGTTTTAATCCCCCTGCCCTATTATGTACTAGGGCCTTACAGGGGAGGTCATACCAATCACAGGGGTACCCCAACCCATAGTCTACCATAGTGTATGTAGGTGTTTTCACTGTATTCTAAGTGTCTTTCAGCATAGCACTGGCTCCGGGCCTGGTTAGTCACTGTCAGTTACCACCAGTACCAGTCAGCAAAAAGTTGGGGACACAGGATGACTTTGCAACAAGGCCTCTTTCTGCACCTCTGTTGGTTCTTTCTGCATATCTCTTGCTTCTTTCTGTACCTTTCTTCATCTTTCTGGACTTCTGTTGCCTCTTTCTGCATTTCTTTTGCTTCTTTCTGCGCTTTTCTTCCTCTTTCTGCACATGTCCTACCTCTGTACGCATAGTTAGAAATTAGCATTTAAAAAACCTTTGAAATTCACAGACAAAACCATAGGTTTCAGGGACATTATAGTTAGAAATTAGCATTTAAATAACCTTTGAAATTCAGTTAAAAAAAAAATAGGTTTCAGGGACGTTATAGTTAGAAATTAGCATTTAAAAAACCTTAGAAATTCACTGAAAAATACACAGGTTTCAGGGACGTTATAGTTAGTTGGACATTTCACTCATACAAAACCAGAGAAATTTGGCCGTTATAGTTAGTTGAGCTAAGTATAACTCTCACCCCCGCAATGCACTGCTGATGATGTCAGATATTACATCATTCATGACATGGTCAGTGACATCACTGATGACATCCCTGATGACATCTCAAATGACATCACTAATAGGTGGTAGTTTCCAACAATATAGATATGTGTGGGGGTGGGAGTTTTATACAACCTATTTTCTACCGTGGAATCCTTCTGTTCAAATACATATATAAAAATGTTCTTATTGCCTTCTGTAACCAGAGAAACACATTTAACAAACTTTAAAAATATGTTTTGAGACATGAATCTCGTTCATCCCATTCCTCTGCTCCAGATGAGAAAGTGTTGTGACCAAATAGGCTGAGACACGTTAGTCTTTTTTCATCAGTTACCTTCTCTGTAATTACTCTTAAAAGGAAGCAAGTCTACATTCTAGTATTTTACAACAGAGATTAGAGAGCAGCAGTGTTAAACTGTGACAGTTCAAAGTGTGGCTAAAAATAATTTCTTTGTGATTTTATCTGATGCAAGCCAACAATCACTCTAAACCCTACCATTTACTTTAAGCATAGTGTTCTGCAAGAGAGCAGTTTAGGCAATCAAGTTTTTATTGTACCTAAAGCAGAAGTTTCCAGATGCTGCATGTCACTGCGTACCATCGAAGAGCCAGGTCTTGAGCTCCTTTAGGAACCTGGGGAGCGATGCAGTCTGTCGGAGGTGAAGAGGGAGGGAGTTCCATGCCTTGGCCACGAGGAGGAAGAAGGAGCGCCCTCATGTTCTGCTTTTCTTGATCCGTGGTACAGTTGAGAGGGAGAGCTGGGCCAAGCGGAGAGCGCTGGGGTACGTGGAACATGAGGCAGTGGTTCAGGTTGGCGGGCCCGGCGTTGTGAAGGGCCTTGGGTGTGTGGGTGAGGAGCTTGAAGGTGATTCTCTTCTCGATGGGGAGCCAATGTAGGGTCCGTATGTGTTGGCTGATGTGGCAGTGGCGTGGTAGGTTGAGGACTAGTCTGGCGGCGGCATTCTGGACATTCTGGAGTTTGTGGGTGAGGTTCTTGTTGATCCCGGCATAGAGTGCGTTGCCGTAGTCCAGTCTGCTGCTGACAAGGGCGTGCATGACCGGTTTCCTGTGTTTGGGGGGATCCACTTGAAGGTCTTGCGGAGTAGGGGTGGTAGCAGGAGGAGGTGATGGTGTTGACCTGGCGGTCAATTTTGCCTTCATCCATCCATCCATTCTCTCCTACATGCCTCTTACTCTTCTGCCTCTCTGATCACTTTCTCTCTACCACTCGCCTCCCTCTCCCCTCTCCTTTCTTCTCTTTTGATGCCTCCAGATGCCTTCTTCAATTAATCTCAGAGAGCTTGGAAAAGTGACTGAGGCACTAGCAGCAACTCTGGGATTCCCAAATTAGCCTAAATTATCCAGCTGACTGGGGAAATGCCCAGTGGCATAAAATGCCTGTCCCGCCTTGGTCACATATGTTCCACCTCTCTAATATTGAAAGAGAAAATTGCTTCTGCGGATAGCAGAAAATACAGGGAGAGACATCGTAAAAATATTTCAAAAGCAGCACATGGGCATTCATCACTTCACATGACAGATATATGTACTCTCAATTATTTCAGTTTTTTTTTATATATTGCATTTATTTTTATAAAACACCATAGCATTATAAGCTAAACAATATTCCTCATGGTATATACACCATGCATACTATATGATACATTTCTTTCTACATAAACATTTAAGATCATTCAGAACTTGGATAAAAAATATTGTGCTGTAGAAATATCATGTCAAGAATATTGGGATTTCAAATATATCGTGGACAGGAATATCGAAGGTAAAAATAATGTTTTATCATTTTAAGTGTTATTTTTAATACTGATGTAAAAAATATTGATGTAGTAAATATCTTTGGCTATAATATCGTTTTTTAGTCTTAAATAGTGTGTAATGTATTGTATTTTTTTAATTCCATGTTTATGTTTTTTAATATGCTTCTATTCTAGAATTTTTTTAAATGTATTAAATTGTTATAATTAGTAATTTTTAGTTGTTTTAGTGTTTTTTTTATAAATTGTTTAACTTTCTTTTAGTAGCGGAATGTCGGGTTTGTAGAGGATGTGTGGGGAGATTACTAAAAAATGTGTATTTTGTAATTTTAAGTTAATAATTTTTAAGATACGCATATTTTTTATTAATTGTAAAATGTAGCTTATTATATGACATTTTTATTTTATTTTAGAATTTATTTTGAAATAAGATATATTGTATTGTTTTTTTAAAATAAATGATTATGGGGCCTATTACGATGGCAGTCGGAAAACCTCCCCGACCGCCATGGTAGTGGGAAAAGACCGCCCGCATGGACCGCGACATCACCGCCGGTCGAATTACGATGACCCGCGCTCGAAATCCAACCACTGCGGTCTGATCACGGGCCTTAACATTGCGGCGGTTGCTGCTGCCCGCAGCACCACCGCGATGCCGAAAGGAGCATGTCCTGCATTTCCCTGCACTGCGTGGCAGGCACTGCACAGTGCCGGCCACCTGGTACAGGGAAATGTAGGGGGGGACCATGGGTACCCCCCCAGTGCACCCCCCCAAAACATTGGGGGCCCGCAACAGGCCCCCAGAAGACAATCTCTGCATGCCTTTCCATGGCGGTTTGACCGCTGAGGAATGGCTGGCTACCACCGGCATCATAATCCTGCTGGCGGAGCCTGTTCTGCACCGCCACCATTATCCCGGTCCTGCTCCATCCGCCAGGCAGGAGTGCGGATGGCAACCGGCGGAAAAGCGGCGGTCGGAATTTCCCACCGCCGCGGTCACCACCGCCATCCTAATTTGACCGGCGGTTTTCTTGTTTGCGATCGCGGGCGGATGTCCACCGCCGGTCCGGCGGGCGCCACCGCCGGCCCGGCGGTGGACATCTGACCGCCATCGTAATAGACCCCTAAATATTTAAAAACATCTAAAATATTATATTTTTATTTATTTAGATGTTTAATTTAAAATTATTAAATCTGTTGTATGAAATTATTATAATTGAATAAATAAACTGAACAAATTACATTTAGAAAGAAATAAACAGTTTAGAAATTGTTATAATATAAAAACATGTAATTTGGTTATTTGAAACAAATGTAATTGCAGTTTTAAAGTTTATGAATGATAGAAAACATTAATTACATGTTTGAAAATGTTATCACTAAATTAAATATACATTTATTTTTTAGATTCAAATTTTTATATAAATAATAGTCTAAATTAGTGTGGTATAATATAATATGTTTGACAATTTTATAATTTACTAAAATGTGATAATGTGTAATAATTATTGTGTATTTTTTATTTTTTAAATATAATATTCTTGGTAAAAAGTTTTATTTTAAATTGGATTTAATAAATGTGCATCGCTAAGATTTTTCTGCCTTCCTCAAGACTGTTTAAATTGGAGTGAGAATAGTAAATGTCACCCCCTTTAGCGTCTAACATCTTCTCTGAATTGGTTGAGATTGGAGTGGGAATAGTACATTTCACACTTATACTGTCCAACACATTCCCCAAATTGATTTAGATTGGAGTGGGAAAAGTAAATGTCACCCCTTTATTGTCCAACACTTTTCTTGAGTTGGTTTAGATTAGAGTGGGAATAGTAAATGTCACCCATTTAGTATCCAACACCTTACCTGTGTTGGTTTATATTGGAGTGGTAATAGTAAGTTTCACCCTTTTAGGGCCTAATTACAAGTCTGGCGATTCGTGGTGGGGCCGCGGTGCACATTGCCACCCTGGGACCGCCGACACCACCAGATAACCGCCGTTACCTGGCAGTGGTGCAGTTGTTCAGAGGCATCCATATGCTTGGCAGGACCGCTGTGGTCCCACCAAGCATATTACGAGTTTCCTCTCTGCCAGGGTTTTCATGGCAGTTCCTCCTCCATGAAAATCCTGGCAAAGAGGTAACAAAGGGGGGCCCTTGTGCCTTACGCCCTGTAGATGCACACAAGGGGGCACAACATGTGCCCCCCTGTGTGCATGCACAGAAGTTCCAGCACGGTATGGACTTTTCTGTCCATGTCGTGCTGCAACTGTTTTTGACGTTCCGCAGTGGGAACACCAAAGCAATTGTACGCCAATGACAAAAAAAGTCATTATACGGTGGGTGGTTCTGATGCAGGTTTGGCAGTGCAGGTCGGTCCTGTCACTGCACCGTCAAACTCATAATCGGGCCCTTACTATCCAACACCTTCCCCAAATTGGCTGAGAGTGGGAATAGTAAATGTCACCCCTTTAGTATCCAACATCTTCCCCAAATTGGTTTAGATTAGATTGCGTATAGTAAATTTCACCCCTTTAGGGGTCGATTCCGATCTTGGTCGGTAGGGCTCAGAATCGGATTTGGCTTTACCGGATCCGAGTTGGAGGCTTTGTTTCCGACCGTGTCGTACTGAGGTCCGGACGCCCAAGTACGATGCGATTGAACGCGAAATCGCCGACCGACTCATTTCCGGGTGCGAACCGCTCCGTCCGACTCGTTCGCACTCGATTCGTACCGCGCAATGTAGACGTTTTACGACTGAGCCAGTACGATGCACGATCCGGACAGCCGGATCGAGTCGGAGCCTCCGACACAAAAAAGCTCTCGGAAGCGGACTTCGGGGGTCTGTGCCGGGCCCCACTTCACCCCTAGCCGTACGGGTCGGACACAGGGGGGACCCATGGGTGCCCCCTATACATGTGTGTACGGTGCGGATGGCACCACGCGTACCCACTACAGGGGGCCCCCCTTGTGCGCAACATACCCATTGAGACAATGGGAGCCCATGTACGTGTCGTACGACCGGCTCCCATTGACTTCAATGGGAGTCTGACCGAACCGAGTCCGGCAGCATACGGCCGCATCATACTCGCTCTGTCAGACTGCAGGGATCCGGCTTGGTCGGAAAACAATCCGGATCCGGATCGGTCAGAGAGCTTTCCGACCCAGATCGGAATCGGCCCCTTAGTGTCCAACAGCTTCCCCAAGCTGGTTTAAATTGGAGTGGAAATAGTAAATGTCATCCTTTTAGTGTTTAACACTGTGACTGAGTTGGTTTATATTGGAGTGGGATCAGTAAATGTCACCCCTTTAGTGTTCAACACAACCCCTTCTGCAAATTGGTTTAGATTGGAGTAGAAATAGTAAATGTTACCCCTTTAGGGCCCGATTCCAATCTCGTTCGGAAAGCCCTCCGGACGACTCGGAGCCAGAGAGCTTTCCGAATGACTCGCGCTCCGGACGTCCCAGTGACCGATTTTGATGTGTCCGTATAGTGACGGACTCGGTTCGGTCGGACTCCCATTAAACTCAATGGGAGCCTGTGTACCGAACGCGTACACAGGCTCCCACTGCACAAAGGGGTGGGTGGGGAAAAGCATGCAACCTGTGGCGGGCACCCCATGGTGCCCACCACACTGTGCATGCATGGAATGGGGGGACCCATGGGTACCCCCCTGTGACCGATTCGAAGGGCTCCGTGTAAAGGGGGGCCTGCCATTGCCCCCTGAAGTCCAATCCCTACAGCCGTTTCATCCCGGCAAAACCGAGTCGGTACGGCTGTCAGAATTGGTCATCGTACTTGCCCGTTCGGAAGCCATCCCCATTGAGCTGCATGATTCGGCTCCGAACAACTCAGAGTGACTGTATCGGGTTCGGAAATGATTCGTTCAGTGCAGACGACTTCCTCGCATCATACTTGGTCGCTTGAAACGAGGGACGATTCGGACTGAAACATATGCTCCGAATCGGATTTGCTTCTTCCGAATCCCGTTTGGAGCCCTTCCGAATGAGATCGGAATCGGGCCCTAAGTGTCCAACACCTTCCCCCGTTAGTTTAGATTTGAGTGGGAAGAGTAAATGTCACCCCTTTAGTGTCCAACACCTTCCCCAAGTTCCGTTAGATTGGAGTAGGAATAATAAATGTCACTCCTCTACTGTCCAATACCTTCCCCAAGTTGGTTTAGATTGGAGTGGGAATTGAATATGTCACCCCTTTAGTATCTAAGGGCCTGATTTCGACTTTGGCAGTGCAGCGCCTGCTCTGCGCCAGCTCAGCACTGCCAAAGCCATGAAAGGACCACCTGCCAGATTACGAGTACAACTTGTGTCTGGCGGGCTTTCTTGGTCCTTTCTTTTGCATTCACACGGTGGTGCCCTGAAACAGGCACCGCATTGGGAATGCAAAAAAGTTCCAGCAAGGCATGGACTGTGAAGTCCATGCCGTGCTTGAAGTTGGGGTGACTGCAAACGGGGGGTACATGTTGTGCCCTCCTGAATGCATCCCCATAGTGGTGGGGACATGGGGGCCCTGTAGTGCCCCCTTTTTTTCCCCTCTGCCAGATTTTCATGGGAGTGAGCCCGCCATGAAATGGCTGGCGGTAGGTCATGGCGGTCCAGCCTTGCATATTATATAGCCCTCTTCGCTGCGCCACTGCCAGGAAACGGTGGTTCCCTGGTGCAGCCGGCGCAGTATTGGACTGTCCAAATGGCTGCCCCATCATAGGGAGGCAGCAGGACTGCCACCCCTGCACCACTGCGAGTCTTCCGTTCTTTGACCGCCAGACTTAAAAACGGGCCCTAAGTTTTCTCCCAAATTTAGCATAATAAAAAGATATCACACATCTTTTTAAAATTTTATTTTTTAACAAGTTTACTTTAATGCATACTTTTACATTTTGTCAAATATAATTTCAAAATAAAAATAATAACATTTGTAAAGTGAAGTAAATTAAATAATAATTTCCTTTTTTTAAAAAACAGAAATGGTTCAGATTTTATACATATTTGTATAATGTACATTTTCACCTGTAACTTTACATTCAATATAATTTTTAAACTGTTTTTAAACTTTTTTTACATACATTTTAAAACATAATTTGACATATTTATAATTTGTATATATATTAAATAATTGTATATATTTTTTGCTATTATTTAATTGACACTTTTACAATTGTTTGGAATATTTTGTACAACATTGTTTGACATGTTTAACATTTCTAATAATTGTTTTTTTAAATGTTAACATTTATTAAACATTTTTACTAAATTCCCCATTGATTTCTATTGGGAGATACGCTATTTTTTAGTTTCATTTTGCGGCCATTTAATTTTACCACTAGTTTCTATTTTGCTGTCTATTGGTGTTGCTTTGGTTTTTTTTTCTGGAGCCAATTCGCAGTTAGGTGCCTCTGTTTGTCGAACAGGTAGGCCCTTTTTAGGAAATTGTTAAGGGTTTTGAAGGTAGGAGGAATTTATACTGAATGTTTAGAAGTTGGGTATAGTGTTTAAGAGTGTTTGGTATGTTTAAATGGGTTTTTGCCAGTGTTTTGCACTACATTGATGTGTTACATTTTTTTAAATTATATTATTAATGTACAATTGTTATTTTAAAATATGTGATATTACTTATGTTGTCATCATTCAAAGTTTTGTATGTGCATATTTGGAACTGTAATGCATTGTGCGGGTGGATGTTTAATGTTTCTTTTACAGGTTTTTTTCTATGAACAATTGCGATGGGAAGTTGGACTTTCTTTAAAGGAAATCCGTTTTGATTTATTATAAACCAATTGTTTTTACTTAAATTTCCTTTTTTCGGATTTCCTGGAGCGGTTATTTTTTTTAAACTTTTTTTTTCTCATGGAACCTATAGAATTTAGATTACTTTGAGGGATTTCGATTGGATTGTTACCATTTTTGCTTTTATTTTTCGGCTTTTTGAATTTGTTTTCTTCATTATTTGGTGGATTACTATTTTTTGTTATGTGGCAATGGTCAGAGATCTGCAGCTTCAAAACAGTAAGTTTTATAATAATTTTTTTATTGTGGGTGGGAAATGTGATATTGAATAGTTATGTTATGTTCATGTTATTCTTATGCAGAATTGTTTGTATTATGTGTTGTATTTATTTGATGCTATGGCCTGAATTTGTTTTTAAGTTGGTTAGTATTATATATTTTTAATTATTAATATTTATATTTTTAATATATCAGTGATTATTATTTTTTAGATTGTATATCATTTTTTCACTGGTGTAATAAAATATTCAGATTATTATTAAAAAACACTTTTGGTATGTGTGTTAGAGTATGTTGTAGTTTTTGTTGGGTTAATATGTACTTTAGAGGATAGATTGGGCTATTATTTACATTGTAGCATGTTGTACATTTTTTTATTTTGTTTATTAAGTTTAGGGCCAATTTGGGTAATAGATTGTTCCATTCTCAGTTCTTGGTAGATTTTTTCTTTTAGTAATCCTTCGATAAAATAAAATAATGTAGGTTGAGTTCTACCTAGTGTGGATTGGAAGAAAGTGTGTCATCCTTCTACTGCGTTGTTTCGTCTTGGCTTCCTGTGCCAGGGGCTGTCATAGACATTCCACCATGGTATCTGGAATTTGGCTTGGCATCTGTGTCCTGACTGATGCAGGCTGCCAACCCAAGTGTCTTCAAAATAGTCCAATAGGGGACTAAGGGCCTGATTTAGACCTTGGCGGATCGAATCCCACCGTGGCTTTTTTGGCTGTCTTCCCGCCCAGTGACTTGGCGGTCTAAATGCCCTATTTAGATGTTAGCGGGTCCATAGGTGAAAGACTGCCACAGTTCCGCCATCACTGCTATGAAATCTCGACCGCAGGATAGGCAAAAGTGGGCAATCACGATGTGCCTTCCCTCCGACGTGACTGTGGCAGCCACAGACCTCCACACCTAAGTTGGCGGAATGGAAGGGATATAAGGCAGAAACTTAACTTTTCTCACTTACACACTTCCTGTTCCACCATGGATCCGATCTTCTAACTCCTGCTGCTGCTGCTTGATAACTAACAAAGCCAACACCGTTGTGGACACAATTGATGATAAGCTACACTCTTACCTGTTACCTTTTGACTTGTCTGTTACATAAGCACAGGACTTGCACATTTATAAATCTGTCTTACAAACAATGGAATATCAATATGCAATGCATATGTCTGTAGTGTTGACATTTAAGAAATTTAAAGAAACACATCTGTATGATAATATTGTATGTATAAACTTGGTGCAAATTCCCTTCCGAAAAATGGACACTTGCACAAAATGGATAACCAAATAAAAAGAACAAGTCCCCATACAGGTGTGTTTAAAGAAATTTCTATATTTCACACATTAAAAACATATGCAACAGGGGGCGTGGCTTGGAGCCCACAGAAGATGGCGGTATCCGGGTAGACCTCGGGATTCGGCGCGGGATGTGAGCGCTTTTAGAGCTCTCCCTGTGACTTCTGCGAGTCCAGCCCAAGTGTCAGAGATGCGGTGAGATCCGACATCGTTTTTCTTTAATCAGCAGTTTTCCACTCTGCCTCGAAGCTTCTGTTTTGGCTGACGGTTTAATTCTCCTCACTGATCCGGCCACCATTTTGTCTGCCCAGCTGCTGCGTGAGGAAATGCATTCACTCATTAATGAAGTGAATCCCTTCAGGAGCCAATAATTACCTTTTTCCTCATAATGCCTAAGGATAATGAAAGCTCTTTGGCTTGCTCTGCTCCTTCTTTTTGGCTTTTCATTTTCTGTATTGCCTCTCAACTATCTCTTCATGGATTTTCCTTACATTTTTGTCATAAACAGGATTTTATTCTCATAACTTTCGTCTGTATGGGCAGTTCCTCAATATAACGCTGGAGTGCATGTTTTTGCGCTGAGGTGCTGGATTTTGGCAATATTTCAGTTGTTAATAGTCATTATCCCATATTTCAGTACATTTATGGGAAGTTTGAAAAACGCGAACTCCTCACTTCCATCCTCGGCTCATAAGTTTATTGAGAACTTTCAAATATGGAGGACTCTTTGGTTTCTTTACACAAAAGTAGCTCTTCATCTGGATCCAACGGAACCCCTGTTTTATCCACTACCGGGAAGGCTACTACCAAATGTTTGAAAAAGGATCCTCCCTCTCCCACAAAATCTCCTCCAGCTGTATCCATGGAGCTCTTGTTGGAAGAGATACATGCCTTAAGGCCATTTATGGAAGAAACCAACTCTAAATTGCAGCATCTTACTGATAAATGGTCCCAAATGGAGGAAAGGCTTAATACGGCAGAGCAGAGCATTGCATCCCTTCGGTCTGCTACCATCAAAATTCAGTCTCTTCAAACCCAGATCTCCTCTCTTCAACAGCAGGTCAAAAACCTGGAAAATAGGAGAGGAAGGAATAATCTTCGTCTTTACGGTTTGCCCGAGGGATCAGAAGGTTCTGATCCTATCACTTTTCTGAAGTCCTTTCTTCCCAAACTTTTGAATATGCCTGAGGATACCCATCTTAATATTCAACAGTTCCAAGGTTGGGCCATTAGTCAACATCTGTTTCCCATGCACATAACCCAAGAGGAATCATCATGTACTTTCTTGAATATACTGACCTCCTTAAAGTCCTTGCTGCTGTCGAAGTTACTGAAACGCATTTCTTGGTCAGGTAACCTTTTATTCTTCTCCCAGGATTACGCTAAGAGTACTGCTGACAGGTGCAAAGAATTCCTTAATTTGAGACCTGATCTTCGTTCACTTGGAGCTCGTTTTGGCTTATTTCACCCATGCCAATTCAAAGTCACATAAAAAAACAAGACTACTACATATGAAGAAACTGAGGAGCTTCATCAACACGTGCAAGTTTGAAAACATGGACACCTCAGGACCGTCTACTTCTTAAGTGATGTTCTTTTATGTAACCTTGTTTTTCTTAGGAATCTTTGATTCAGAGTTATGATGGTTATATAAAATGTTTGTAATATTATGTTCAACTTTCTTCTGCTCCGTGTGAGGATTCAGGAGTCTTCTTCTCCTTCAACATTACTACTGTTAGTATTAAATATTAATATTTATCTGATTCTCTTGCAGGTATATCATTCGTGTTTGTGGTCTTCCCCGTATTATGTAATATATGCTATGCCCCTCTCCTGCTCTCCTCATGGATCCCCGACGTACCATCTGTTCCATATGGCCTCATCCCCCGCACCCTTCCTTGGAATACTACTCTACAGAGGTATGTTTCTCCCAGCATTAGTCCTGTTATCACTGTACTCCTTCTTGATTTATGTTTTTTTCTTTCTCTTTCACTACTTCTTTCTTTTACTGCTTTATTGCTTCTTCCTTCTTTCTCTTTCTTCTCTACTTCTTTTTCTTTATCATCTATGCTTTATGGTTTTTTGGTATATGCATGTCATTTTATGGTCTACATTTTTTCTGTTTCTTGTTTGGTAGGAATTGTTGCATTTTTTACTTTTTAAAAGCTGTCTATGTCCTTAAAAATAATTTCTTGGCATGTCAGAGGTTTAAATTCTCCTATCAAAAGTCGTGTTCTATGCCATTTGTCTCATCTGGGTGCCAATATAGCTTTAATTTAGGAGTCGGATCTTACAGAGCAGGAGTCCCTAAAATTGAAAAGAGGATGGGTAGGTGACGTATTTTTTTCCCCAGGGTATGGTAAGAGGAATGGGGTCATCACACTATGTCATACATCGTTGTGTGTTAAGTTGATTTCCAAGGAATCCAATGATGTCGGCAGATGGCTTTATACTAAATTATTGATTGAGAAAGTTCGAGTCTCTTTGTTAAATATCTATGCCCCTACTGTTAACGATTCCTATTTTTGGTCTGGCCTGAATCAAATTCTTGTAAAGTACCCTCAAGAGAATTTTATTCTGGCTGGTAATTGTAACCAAATAGTTTATCCCTTCATAGATCGTAATTCTGCGGTTAGTTTTATTCCAAATAATACTCACAAACTTTTTATCCATACTATTCAGCAACGGAAGCTCATAGATGCCTGGCGACTCTGCAACCCTACCTTGAGAGAATACACTTACTTCTCCACTGCTCATCAAACTCAATCTCGTTTTGACTACTTTTTTGTATCACATAATATCTCACAATCTCTATGTCCTGCAGATATTAGGTCAATTCTAATATCTGATGATGCCCCTATCTCCCTTCAATTGGATCTACCTTTCTGCTCTCACACTCCTTGCAGATGACGTTTTAATAATTCACTCCTCTTAGATCCCAATTTTACCTCCTCCTTTGAATTGTTCTTTCAGGATTATTTTCACTTTAATCAAACAGAGAACTTACCTTTTCATATTATTTGGAATGCCTTTAAAGCAGCATCGCATGATTTTTTATCACATATGTTTCTAAGAAACGGAAGGCGTCACGTATTCATACGAACGACCTTTTAGCTCAGATAAAGAGACTGGAACATTCCTTTTATACATCCAAATCAAAAGAATGTTTGTCTGATTTTATTCGCACTAAACTCCAGTTTAACAAGTAATCTACTGATAATGCTTCTTTGTTTTTGCTAAACTCTAGCACAAAGTTCTATGGTTGTCAGAATAAGGCGGGCAAATTATTGGCAAATTCTCTTAAGGTTAAGAACAACAAATGTAATATTGAATCAATCATTGATGCAACTCGAACGCCAAGATATAAAGATTCTGAAATTTTGGATGAATTTGTTTGGTACTATGAATCTTTATATACACGTGATAATGTAACCTCTGATCCAAACATTTCTCAATATCTCTCATCTAATCACAGACCTGCAGATAACTGTATTGACCTTTCATTGTTGGAAGCTGATGTATCACAATCTGAATTACACACTGCATTGAACACACTCAAAAAAGATAAGCCCCTGGTCCTGACGGATTTACTGCTGAATTTTATTCACATTTCGCCAAGTTACTTCTTCCTAAATTGCATAATCTCATATCCTCTTTTTCACCCTCCGGTTCTTCCGCTGGTTCCTTTTTAGATGCTTTATTTTGTCTTATCCCTAAGGAGGGTAGGGATCCTCATTTTTGGCAAAAGTACAGGCCTATCTCACTAGTCAATGTTGACTACAAAATGTTTTCCAAAGCTTTAGCCCTGAGACTTGATTCCTATCTTCCTGATCTGCTTGGTAGGGAGCAATCTGGTTTTGTCAAAGGACGATATCTCTCTGATAATACTCGTCTATATTTTTATATTCTTTCCAAGTCTTCCCTTAAGTCTGACTCTATTGCAGCAATTGCTTTAGATGCAGAGAAAGCATTCGAACGAGTCTACTGGCCCTTTCTCTTTCATGTTCTCTGTTGGTTTGGGTTTGGTCAAATAAGCATTTCCCTCATTTCTCTCTTGTACTCTACCCCAAGAACGGCTATTTGTGCTAATGGCCTCACTTCCTCTTATTTCTCCTTAGGAAGGGGTGTTCGTCAAGGTTGCCCACTTTCCCCTTTTCTTTTTAATTTAGCTCTTGAGCCCTTCCTTTCCCAGTTGTGACAGAATCAGGATTTTAGTGGGTTTCCCTTTAATGGTTTGCAGATCAAATTTGCAGCATTTGCTGATGATGTCTTAATGTTCCTATCCCAACCCCTTTCGTCATTGCTGCCTGTTTTGCAAGAAATTGCCTCATACAGTAATGTATCTGGTTCTAAATTGAATAATGAGAAATGTGAGATAATACCCTTGTTTAAATTTAAGTTTAAAGAAGACTTCGCTATGTCCAATTTTGCGTGGAGTTCTCAGCACATTAAATATCTTGGTTTGTGGTTCACTTCCTCTATTTCCTCTCCAGTTTCTATAAATTTAGAAAAATGTGTACATAAACTGACCACATTAACTACTAGATGGCATCCTCTGCATATTTCCTGGTGGGGGCGTTTGGATACTAATAAAATGATGCTGAGCCCCATTGTATTCTTTACTATATCTAATCTCCCAGTGTCCATACCTCTTAAATATTTTCGGAAGATCAACTCTATTCTTATTTCGTTCCTTTGGAATCATAAAAAATCTTGCATGTCCCTACTTAAATTAACTCATCCAAAGTCGGAAGGAGGGGTTAAATTCTTGGACTTTCCTAATTATCATAATGCATTTTTACTGCGTCAATCTTCTAGGTGGCTCTCCAATTCCACATTGGTATGCCCATTATGGGTTGATGTGGAAAAATCTTTCCTCCTCTCCTTCTCTTTTAAGGAATATCTATCTTTCAATCTCAGGCCACAATCTCTTTCTACACCTATTCTGAATCATTCATGTAAATTACTAGATTCTATTCTCCATAGCACTTCCACGGACATTGATACCTTTCTTAGATCTACCATTTGGCACAATAAAACTATGGGGCATATTATCAAGGGCTTTATCGCCACTTTAGCGCCACTTTTTGCCGCTAAAGCGGCGATAATTTTATCGCCCTATTAGCAAGCTGTCGCTAACAGGCGTTAGCGACAGCTTTCAGGCGTTAGAGGCCGCGTTAACCATCGCCTTGCATGTCAGCGATAATTATCGCTAATGACATGCAAGGAAGGCGTTCCCTACTAAAAGCGACTGAAAACAGTCGCTAACACCACTACCCCCTATTAGCAAGGCAGGCGAAGCGATAAAATAATTCGCGCTAACCGCGATTATCGCTATATTTTATCACCTGCTAGTGAGGATGACTTACCTGTTTAAAGTATAGGAGGTGGATTCTAATGCTGAATCCACCTTAGCGATAATGCGAGAATATCGCTGCTTTTCCAGCGATATTCTCACATTTTGCCGCTATCGCTGGAAATATTATCGCTATGGAGATAAACCTTACTAATAGGGTGTTATCTCAGCGATAATTTCCAGCGATAGGCGGCGTTAACAAAAAACGCGCTAAGCGCGTTTTGCGATAAATATCGCAACTCCTTGCTAATATGCCCCTATATTAGTTAATAATAAACCCACTTACTGGAAGTCCTTGAGAAATATGTGTTTAATTTGGTGCACCAACTTTTTGAACATGATACTTTTATATCCTTTTTTCAAGTTTGTCGTCAATTTGATCTTCCCTTAGCATTCGAGAGCAAATATACAATATTGAATAGTGCCCTTTGTAGCGCTTACGAACAAAGTCAATTTTCTTTATCTTCGACATCGTCCACTATTAGTCTCTGGTCTACTCTGTAGCACTTTTCCCCAGAGCATCTACCATTTACTCCTACTTACTCTCTTCCGATTCTAATAGGACCAAAACAAAGGTGGAACTATCTTGGGAGTCCGACCTCGAGGTTAACTGGTCAATTCTTCTCTGAACAAAAATTTGGACCAAAATCAGAAAATCATCAAGGGCAGCAAATACCCCGCAGTCCCTTTTCTTTATTTATAATAGGCTTTTACTGACTCCCACTCTTTTGCATACAATGCATCCGGCTACATCTGACATATGCTGGACATGTTCTTTGGCACAGGCGAATTTAAAGCATCTACTTTTTACATGCTCTTCTGTGCTGCACTTTTGGAAACAGGTTTGGGCTCAGATTAACTTAATTTTTCACACTACCATTCCCGTTTCTTTCTCTACTGTCTTTTTAGGTAGTCTATCTGAAGCTTGGTGCTCACCCTCATGTGACACCTGTATCTTGGATCTATTGTTGGCAGCTGCTTTTCAACTGATCACCAAGAATTGGAAAGACTTTACTAAATTATCGTTTCAAGCTTCGTGGTATGCGATTTGCTATAATCATAGATTGGACACAAGTTACATTTCTCCCATGTCTTTAACCCTGATGCGCCAGATCGTGTGGTCTCCCGTTACACAGTTCTTAGATGATAGTGCACAGCTTTCCTTTGCACGCACACCCGCCCAACAAGAAGTCCCTCAACCTCCTTGACTTTCCTTTTATTTTCGTTTAAGACAATTAAGTATAATACTTGCTAATTCAGGTATGTATATAAATTCATATGTAATGCACTTGTTTTCTTCTGCTTGTATAACCAAACTTTTCTTATTTCAGATTGTGTATAGTTTTTCTCTTTCATAGATGAACTGTACTGCTTAACTATGTATAATTCATTGCATAATTATTTGTACTATGTTATTCCACTTTCCTATGCTTTATTATGTTCTCCAAAAACTCATTTTAAAACTTAAAAAAACAAAAAACATATGAAACACACAACATAGGGATAAGTGCAATGTAACATGATGTAGAAATGGCACTAGACAAGGTGTAACCTTCACCTTAGAAATCAATTATAAAATCAATGTAATTCACAAATTAGACGTATTCAACATATACATCCATTTAACATTTCCTCTTCTCTAGTGCAAGTCGTGAACTGAATCCAATTTCAATAGTCACAAAATATTTCATACTGATCAGTAATCAAGGTGAAACAAACACACCTGTAGCAACACATCCAAATAACATTTGTAACATCAATTAGTTGGTGGAAGTGGCCATTACTATGATGAATGCCTGCACCTAAATTCAAATGACCATCACATTCAATGTTAACCAATGTATGCACATAACAAAGTAGACATTAAAAAAGCAGTTGTATACCTGCCATCATGATAAAGAAAATAGGTACTTCACATTTTACTCTGAAACATTGCTAGGAATCAAACAATTGCTAAGGAAAAGGAATGCCAGGACTAATTTGGTCAAATTAAAAGTATGTATTTATTCAACAAAATGAGATAAGGCTCTCAAAAGAATATTTAAGCCAAATGCCAGTCCATAAAGGGAATCATCTGCACTGTTGTGCATTGGCACCAAGCTTGCTTCCAAATACACTGCCAAGGGAACCTCCTCAGGAAGGGGCATCTAGTGGGCAGACCATGTACCTCCTAGATCTTACATGGGAGGGTGTTTGGGTTTTGGAGGGGTGCCCGTGAGTTTGGGGGGGGGTTTGGGTGGGGTCCTCTTGCATTTAACAGGGGTGGGTTGGGATGTGGAAGGGGTGGGCTGGGGTGTGGAACTGGAAGTGGTAGACTCACATTTGTTAGGGGTGGGTTGAGATGTGGAAGGAGATATGCATGTGTCTATTGAGGGTGCAGGTGCCTGTAGGTCTGGTGTATGTTGTGCATGTTTGGGTGTGTCTTGCATCATTGGATGAGTGAGGGCATTTGAGTTTTGTGGTTGTGAATTCTGATGTGTGGGTGGGTGTGGAAGGGTGTGCTGTGGAGGTGCTGGGTGTGGTTGTGGTACATGTGGGTGTGGTGGTGCCTGCGGTGTCTGTGGAGGTGTTGGGTGTGGTGCATGTGGATGTGGTAGTGGCTGCAATGTCTGCGGATGTGCTGGTGGTGGGTGTGGGGCATGTGGATGTGGTAGTGGCTGCAATGTCTGCGGATGTGCTGGTGGTGGAGGTACTGCATGTGTGTGTAGTGGTGGCTGCGGTGTCCCTGGTTGTGATGGTGGTGGGGTGGTGTTTGTCTGTTTGGATGCGCATCTGTGTTTTGGTGGTGTTTGAGTTTCTGTGTGGGTGTGCTGCATGTGTCTATGTGAGTGGGTGTGGGCAAAGGTGTGAGTGTGCTTGGGACAGGTCTTCGAATAGGGAATTTGAATGGGGAAGGGGCGGGGGTGGGGCTCAAGGTTGGGATGGTTGGAGACTGCAGTCAGTGAGGAGGCCAGACCTTGAAAAGACCTCTGTAGGCCTTGCATAGCACTGTGAATGCCTTCCAGGTAGGCTACCATTTGTTACAATTGTCAGCCAAGCCTCTGGATGGCATTCAATAGTGCAGTCTGGCCTACAGAGATGTTTGTGAAGAGGTCAATAGCCTCCTCATTCAGCGCAGCCAGTGGGACGGGGCGGAGGGCGAGGTGTCTTTACCGAAGGAGATGCCACCCCTTTAGGGGGTAGGTTTGGTCAACTGGGGAGGAGCAAGAGGGAGGGTGGAGATGGTACTATGGGTGGCGGACAAGGATGCAGGTGTAACAGGAGCAGTAGGGTCCACCACCACTAGGGAGTGGTCACTGGAGGAGGCCTTCGAAGAAGATGTTGATTCGCTGGCCACTTCCGTTGCACTCCCCTCACCCTCCGTGCCACTGGGTCCCTCGGTGTCAGTGGTGTCCACACCCGAAACACAGTGGCAAGCTGTTTCCCTGCCTATGTTGGCAACTTCTCCTTCACCTGGCCCAGATGATGCTGAAATGACATATGCAATAGTGTTATTGAATCTGTGTAAACAGAACTGATTATGAACTTTGATCACAAACAGTTCCCACGTTTTCAGATTTCACCTGCTTCAAGGCTCTTAAACTCAGGTTCTACACTAGCATAAAATCATGCATGTAGGCAACATTTTCAGGAAACATTTGGCCACAGTTATGTCATTCCCCATAATAGCTCCTATATGATGCATGAGCTTGTCTCTTATCTATTATTATGTCTCTCTAGGAACTGTTTCACACCTCTGAATGGTTGGCCTTTGTTGTTTAGAATAGTGAACTGATGTCACCAAAAAGGATATACACCAAAACTACCTTTGTACAGTGTGCTCACTAGGCCCTAAAATCTGCATACCTTTCATTCTCAATTAGTACAATATGAATCAATGTGGGTGACCAAATACTGGAATGTTGTACCAATATTAGCATAGACTGAAAGTAGGTTAACTTTGTTTGGGCATTTCACACTGTTAACACTTACTTCAAGTTACTAAAGAATATGTCAATTGTCAAAAATTATAAATGAATTCAGTACTGAAGTAGCTTAGCAATATATCACATACTATGTAGATACATATGTGGGTGAAGACAGTCAGAAACACATATTTATGTGGATTGACAAATGACTTTTACAGCATAAGCAAATAGATAGCCCTTGACACATTTCTGATACACTTCAGTACAGAGCAAAAAAATCTTCAAATTCGACTCCATAATATCTCTAGTTATTTGAACTTTGTTGCATCTTTGTGAAATTGTTTCACTAAATATGTTGACTTTCACTGTAGTCAAAATGTTGTAGAATATCACAGTAATCATGGCATGCAATGATTCATATATAATAATTACTTCAAAGACTGAAATGTAAATCACAATATGCAACATATTACACCTTGATGCATTTCAACATTTTCCTAATGAGTCATGAGTTCGGCCTGATTCGGAGTTTTCCTGATGGGATACTCCTACAGATATGTGAGGGAACATTCCATCTTCCAAAATCCCTTTAAGTTTCCCATTTTTCTCCATCAATAATTTTTCATCTGGACATGACAAGGGACATTGAGGAATGCTTTAGGGTATGTGTCACTCTGTCACCAATGTGAACACATTCCTGTCTGTGTTTCATAAAAAATTGTATGCCTATCACAATCATTTGTCCAAAAATATAATGGCTTACACACACATTTGTGAAGTAGTAAGACATCATGCCAATCTGTCACTTTTAACATGTATGAAACAGTATTTCTGATGCTAAACACAATTTGGATATGTTTAGATTCCTAAATGTAGCCATCAATTGTGATGTCACTAGTCATTTTGGATCACATGCTTACTTTTTTTTTTGTAGAATCCCAACTGATCAATGTGACGTTTGGTACATCCACTGTATCGTAAGTGCCTAGTATGCTATGTCACGTGTAATAGGGCTAACATTACCTCATCCACAATAGTGAAGGAACATCACACCGGACACAGTAAAGACTATTGGCCTGTTTGGCACAACTGTCCCTCATGACATCAATGAACCTGAACTATATGTGGACTTTAGGCAGCCATGTCTCTACTAAGAACAGTCCTTTGGTTGTGAGCAGGGATCAAGTGGGATCCTTTCCAAAACATTAATAGACAAAGCACATCATCATACACATTGTGCTACACTTACACATTAAAGAACTCTTCTTGTGTGACAAACATGGGTCACCCTCTGATAAGAACTTACACCCTTGTTGCTGCTGTTGGGCCCTCAACTGCCACGAAGCTCTGGATAGCCACCGTAAGAATGCAGGCCATTGGGGAGGGTCAGGGTACAGCGTATGCGCTTCCCGTGCTTCCCGTACTTCCCTCGTTGGGAGGTCTGCCCGATCTGGACTTCCGCTGAAAGTTCCTCCCACCTCTTGCAGCAATAGATGCTGCACTGCTTGTAGACCCCCAGAGTCCGCACCTTCCTGGCGATGGCCTTTCAAAAGTCCCGCTTCTGATGGGAGTTGACCTGTATGGATGCAAGAAATGAAAGAAAAAGCAATTGTTTGTGACTTTTTGTTTGTATTGATGTATCAAACTTTTTCTACATCTATCACTAGCATGACTCATAAGCTATCACACAACATGTGTATTTTCACATGCTGACCAAGACAAATACCCTAATACACACTTTTGTAGTGACCTCACACTTTTGTAGTGACCTGTTGACTACCCTTATCCCATGTCATGGCCTAAACTCACCAATCCAGGCCTCTGACATCATCTATCCCAGGGGGCTCCTACATATTCTGTTATGCGACCTACTTCTGATCAGTACAAAAGATTGTGAACTACTGAAGCCTAAACATAAATACTTATGTCACAGTGAATACTCGCCGCTGTGAGTTGGGGGCTTGCAGTTTGGACATGACGCACTTTGAAATGGGAGTAAAATGAATTGAAGTGTTAGTTCAAGAAGTTAGGTAACTCTCCCTTTCAACTGTCGTCCATTCTAAAAGCATTGAGGGGCATATTTTTATGCACACCTCAAAATTTGCCCTGACAAGGATATATGTTTATGACAGATTATACCTCAGTCAATCACTCAATGAACAGCATTTACAAAGCGCAACACTGTCACCCCTTGGGTTATTTGTGTGCTGTGTCTCTGTCAAAGAGTCGGTTTTTGTGTCTCTTTCTGAAGTCTGCCAGTGAGGAGGCCATACAGAGCTAGAGGGAAAGGTTGTTCCAGGTCCTGTCAGCGATGTAGGAGAAGGCGGGGAGATCGCTGTGGCTGCAACGGATGTGAGGGGTGCGTGCAAGGATGAGTGAAGAGGAGCACAGGTGTCTAGCAGGTTGGTGGAAGTTCAGTCGATGTTTGATGTAGACAGGTCCTAGGTCATGGAGGGCTTTGTAGGCATGCGTGAGGATCTTGATCTGGCATTTCTTCTGGATGGGGAGCCAGTGGAGGTCTCTCAGGTGGGAGGTGATGTGGATTCATTTGGGAAGGTCCAGGATGAGTCTGGCTGCAGCATTCTGTATGGTCTGGAGTCTTCTGAGGAGCTGGGTGAAGATGCTGGCATAGAAGGCATTGCCATAGTTGAGGTGGCCTGTGATTAGGGCCTGAGTGACAGTCTTTCTGGTGTTGGTTAGGATCCATCTGAAAGTTCTGTGAAGCATGTGATGTGTGTGGAAACAGGAAGAGGTGATTGAAATGATTTGCCTTTATATGGTCAGTTGACTGTCGTGGATGATGCCGAGGTTGATTGCATAGTCGGTCAGCCTGGGTATAGGTCAGAGTACTGCAGCCTCCAGCTGAAGTCCCTTGCGGAGTTGTTCTTACTTACAGTTCTTCAGTTTTGTAGGAGTTGAGATGGAGGCAGTTGTCTCTCATCCATTTGGCTATGTTGGTCATGGCATTGCAGAAGTTGGTTTTGGCGTTGGAGGGGTGAGTGAGAGGATCAGTTGGGTGTCGTCTGCGTAGGAGATTATGTTGAGTCCCTGGGATATGATAACATGTGTGAGGGGGTCATGTAGATGTTGAACAGAGTGGGGCTGAGGCATAATCCTTCTTTAAAAAATGAACATTTATATGTAGTGCATTACTGTGCTGATAAGTGATATTCATGCAGTGTTGTTTACACCTCCATTGACGGTATTTTTTGAAGATTTTTTAAAAATGTGTAAATAATGCACTCAAAATGCATTATTTACACAATTTAACTTTTTTAGTTATTTTAGGCTATAAATGTAATATGTGAAGAATAATGGACAAAAAGCAAGTGTTTTCTGAAAATATGTAGCAAACTCAAATATATTTTGAACAACTACATGACTTTAGTAATAAATATCCAATATGTTGCTGTGGAAAATGTGAAAAATGTTCAAATGTTTTACCAATGCAGACATATGAACCCTGGGAGAGTGAGGAGACGACAGCCTCAGTTATACCGCCCATTTCCAGACCTTGCCACCACGGAAGAAAAGGATATAAACTAGAAGTTCAGATTGAATGGGCAAACTATACTAGATTTATGTTATAATCTGGAGCCAGAACTTCAGCCTCACAACAGAAATCCCACATCTATTACACCAAGTGGCAAACTCATGGCAGTATTTCATTTTGTGGCCACAGGATCCTTCCAATACACTGTGGCAGTATCTGGTGGAATGTCACAAACAACTTTCAGTGGTGTGCTACAAGAAGTTATATCTTCATTGATGAGACACATAAACAGCTTCATCCGGTTTCCATGGCAGCAGGATTTAGCCAATGTGAAGGGGGACTTTTACGGTTTGGGTCTCCTACCACATGTGGTTGGAACAATTGATGGTATACATATTGCCTTAATGCCGCCACACACCAGAGAACAGGTCTACCAGAATCGGAAACACTTCCATTCAATCAAAGTACAAGTTGTCTGCTTACCGGCTTTGAACATCACAAGCTTCTGTGCAAGTTTCCCTGGCTCTGCTCATGATTCCTTTGTACTACGGAACAGCTCCATACCCCTGCAAATGTTACAACTTGGACCTGAGAGGGCCTGGCTTGTTGGTCAGTACAATCTTTCATAATATTGTTTGGTGAATTCCTAGTTAAATAATCTGCTATCGTGTCCAGTTTTTTGGCACTTTTTTTTATCTTCCATCTAGGAGGCTCAGATTATCCCAACCAACCATGGTTATAGGCATCGCTAAGGAATCCAACAACAGCAAGTATGCCTCAATGAGGCCCAAGAAAGAATACGGCAGCCAGTGTAGCGGGCTTTCGGCCTCCTAAAGGCAAGATTTTGTTGCCTGGACAAAACTGTTAGAGCCTTCCTCTACTCACCGATAAGGTGTGCCAAATCACCGTGGCCTGCTACATGCTCCACAACATCACCATGCGATGGAACATCCCTTAAATCGCAGAGAATGGAGATCATGAAGAGCTACTGCCTGAGGATCCCGAAGTGCCAAATGAAGATGATATTGGTGAAGAGGAAAGGGTGTAAGCATATCTTTACATGTTACCACTTTCGCCATTACACCAACTATTGATGTGATGATGAAAGAAGTATGTGGTGGTAATTTGTTAGGCAGGGCAAGTTCAGGGAAATTCAGGCCAAAAGTGTTTGTTGATTAAAGTTTTGACACATTGACTACTGTGTTCAGTTACATTAGTTATCTCTGATTGTTTTGTAAAACTGTGTCCTCCAAAAGTTGCCTTTGTCATGTGTCTATTACGTTATGTTTGATCTGTAATCTTTTTGTTTTGATCTGTTTTAGCTTCATTCACCATGTCATCTTCATTTTGCCATTTCAGAGTTGTGACATTTGCAGGTATATTGTGCTGTTTCGAAGTACAAAGGGAGCATGGGTTGATCCTGGAAAAGACAGACACAGACTTACGGTGTACAAATCTTATACCAAGGCAACTTGCACTGTGATTGAATTGAAGATTTAAAGTTTACATTGGACTTGTTCTCCGTCATGTACTGGCACTAGGCAATATGTGTACCATCATTAGCTCAAACCACATATGGTAGGGGAGCCAAATCATGCTAATCTCCCCTCACCTTGGCAAAATCCTCAGTGTGTGTAAAGTGTATGTAGCTGTTGATGTGTTTCATCATTATAGGACATTCTTCTCATGGAACACCACTGCAACTTGGTTGTGACAATCCACCAGATACTGAAACAGTGGATTGGAATGATCCTGTGTCTGAAAAATGTAGTACTGCCATGTTTTTGTCTATTGACGTTATTGATGTGGTTTTGCTTTTGTGATCCAGAAGATCTGGCTCTAACTGATGACATGAGTCAATGTTAATTTACCTATTCATACTAATTGTTTTGGATATATCCTCTTCATCCATGTTGGCAAGGTCTGGAACTGGAAATGTGAAAACTGGCACTGAGTCATTATCATCAAAAACGTTATTTTGGTCGCACGACCATAAAAGTGCAGCGTGCAATACACCTCGAATAAAAATACATAGGATATAATAAAACATATAATACATGATAAAATCGAGTGTAGGCTAGGAGCAGAATTACAGTCATCACGGTGAACAGATCGCTCTGTAGTCCAAATGGAACGATAACAACAAAAACCTCAAAATAGCCATAGAACACTAACAGGGACCGCTAAGTTGTCAATGTTCACCTATTCCACTGCTAGTACTAGTCCTTAGATACATCCCCAATTAACAAATAAAAATAATATCATATTGGCTAGACGTATATAAACAGTTAGGGACATCTGCTTCACGACTTCGTCAACCGCCTCCTGATGCCCCACATATAGCCCAAAAACTTTGCAATGGAACAAACAATCAAGGGTTTTGGATCTAAGAATTCTCAGAGCCTCACCATGGTTACGTGTTCCTAGCTGCTTGCATACAGGTGTAAGCCACTTAGCTCTTGGGCGTATATAGGCCAGACAAGCAAATAAAACATGCACTGATGATTCAATTGTATCAGTGCAGGTAAAACAAAACTTTGATGACGCTGGCATACTGTGCCAAGAGTTAGTGAGGGAATTCAGGGGAAGCGTGCCAAACCTAAATTGCATGTATAATTTCCTATCGCTGGGTACCTGGATGATATCTAAATAGCTTTCCAAGGAGCTAACTGCTTTGAAGGCCATGAACTCCAAGGTTAGCTGACCCCACGATGGATTGGTGGATACGGATTGGGCTACCCAATCCCAATACTTCCCTTTGATCCGATCTTTGGTGGGGAACAATGTCGAATCCCTGTTGTCCCAATGGCGCTCTGATCCTATGTCGGCCAGTAGGTGTGTCACATTTCTTAGCCAGCCTATTTTATTGAATTTGTCTATGGAGCTTACTTCCTGGAGAGCAGTGGCATATGAGCATAGTTTGTGGGTAGACTTAATTCTCTGCCAAAACAGCATCGGTCACAGCTTGGCTTTGCCTGCTATGGATTCCCAGACCAAGTCTAGCCTTAAAGGAAAAAGGGGTGTGATCTGAGGTAACGATACTAGGCTTCTCAAGAACTTGTTCTCAGATCTGGAGAGATCGTCCAGCTTATCAAATCCCAATAGTTCGGCCCCATATAGGGCTGAACTCAGTGCTTTAGACTCATAGACCTGTAGGGCAGCTGCCACTGGTTTACTAAAAGAGGTGCTATGTTCTTTACTCAGAGCCCGAGATATTTGCATATGCTTCAAGGTCGACTTAGCCACTTGAGGCTTCCAGGTCATATCTTCAGATAACGTTATACCCAAATAGTTGAAGGTGATTACTCTCTCTCAAGTGGGGTACCTCCAAGAGTTGGTCTACCTTTGTATGATTTGTGGGGATTGATGAACAGGAATTTTGTTTTAGATGTATTGATCTCTAAACCTCGCACACTACAAAAGTCTCTAAATCGATTGAGGTGTAGCTGGAACCCGCTTGGAGTTTTTGACACTAACAGTGTGTCGTCCACGAACAACAGCGTCACATTTTTTTCTCCCCTGAGCATAGGAGCATCAGCTGGCACCTACAAAAGATCCTGCACTACATTATTCATATAGAGGGAAAAAAGTGTGAGAGCCAGAACGCACCCTTGGTGCTCTCCCTTGCTGACGTTAATTGGGTCAGTGAGATGGCCTTGATCTCCCCAACGGACTTTGGCGTAATTTGCATCATGTAGTCTGATACCTAGAGATAAAATCCCTGGTGGCAACATCATACCTTTCAATACTTGCCACAGTTTCTGCCTTGGGACGATATCAAAAGCAGTCTTTAGATCTATGAATGCTACATACAGCTCCCTCGGCCTCCAACCAGTGTCTTCCAGGAAAGAAGAAGGAAACAGAACACCTGGTCTATTGTCCCTGTCTTCTGTCTGAAGCTAGCTTTGAAGGGGGTTAAGATTTTATGATCACTGATGCAATCCTGAATCTTAGTCAAAAGAGCTCGCCACACAACTTTTTGTATAGAGTCAATGAGACTAATAGGTCTATAGTTGCTGGGTAAAGACCTGTCCCTTTTTTATAAATGGGAATCACCTCTGCTCCCTTCCATGACTGAGGAATTGGGGCACCCACTGCTATGGCATTAGACAGGGTCAAAATATAAGTAGACCAACTTTCACCGTTGTTTAAAAACAGATGACTAGGGATGCCATCTGGACCTGGGGCCTTTGCTTGTGCAATTGAGTTGATGCAGGTCTGGATTTCACTTCTCATGAAAAAGTCCTTAGAATAGGTATGGGGTTATTCTAAGGAGAGCTGCTACCATACCGGGAAGACATGATCCAGCATATAAAAACTCAAAATGGTCATGCCATGCAGTTGTTGTAATGTTGTTAGTTGGTGAAGGTGGCCTCGTAGAGTCCCCCCTTGTGACTACGAGCCAAAACGTTTTTGAATCTTTGCTGGCACATGCCTCCCCAATGAGCCTCTATCTGTTCTCATCCCACTCCCTTTTAGCTCTATCTTGGGCTTTTTATAGGACATTCTCAGGACTCTCACTAGGTCAATAATCTTTGACCTAGGTGCAGACGACAGCTGGCGTTTTAACTGTCTGAATTAACGGTAGAACCATGCATACTACGATCTTATGCTAACTCTAGGTTTCGTGACAGGCGAGGGATCAACAAAGTGCACAGCCAACTGCTTGAAGAAGCAGGAGTCGCTGTGAGTTATTGCATCCAACCCTCCCGGTTGCTCAAGCAAGGCTGTGATCGCTACCGTGCATCCTAATAATTCTTGTTTAATCAACTGGAGCTTATCATCATCCAGGATTACTTTTCGCCACTTGAGCTGGCGGTTATCATTGGTTGGCTATAGCTCTCCTGTAGTTAAATGGTCTCTAGGTCTCTTAGAAGGCTCGTCCCATGGCGACACCAGACTCAGACTCAACAGGTTATGATCGCTGTCAGCAGTTGTGCCCACAATCAAATCTATCAACAGGGGCCATAGCCTTAGATCTAACAAAAAGTAGTCGATGCGGCTTGAGCCATTGATTCTGTTAAAGGTATTTGCTCCGAATTTATCTGAATTGGTCCACGCATTTGTGGCCCTTAGCTCATACCCCAGAGCTAAAGCATTTAATTGCAATGCCACTTACGACCATTTTTTAATTGAAGGAAGGACAAGTTGAGGGACTAGCCACAGCTCGTCCTCCTCTCCTGCCTCACAGACGTCCTCCCTCTCAAAAGTTTCAAACGTCATGTTAAAGTCACCCGCTAAGATCAGGGGATATGGAGGAACCCTTCGGTCCAAGAACTCATCGAGTTCCTGTAGAGTAACGGATCTCCACCCCACCCTAGTTCCTCTTGCGGTTTCCTGGAGAATACAGATGTCAAAAGTTTCTATAAGTTTAGCCCAATGTGGAAGGGACATCTTCGATCTTGCCCCAGCCACATTCCATGACATTATCAGAAGTTTGCATAAGTCCTTAGGCAAGGGAACCAATGAAGGGTCATGTCCTACAGGTAAAACTCCATCACGGGCCTGAAGGTGACAAGGGTTAAAAGATGTTACTCCTGTGGGAGGCTCACCCCTGGTTATAGGTAACCCCCTTGTAGCCGTATCTCCAAGGCTAAGGGTGACTTCGCTGCTGCCCCTAGATGCTTCAAAGGTGGCTAACTGGATCTCCCGAACTGGGTAGGTTGCTTGGCACATGAGTCAATCAGTTGTGGCTAGGATAGAATCTTTGCCTTGATAAGAAGCGGTAGGAAGATTACTAGTTGCCTGCAGGCATTGTGGAAATTCTTACTTAAAGTGGATATTAGTTCTGGCTGGAGAACAAGCTCTTGCTTCCAGAGAAATTGGACTATGAACCAACCTGCTATCAGTCAGGGGCAGTTCTATGCAATTCATGGGACTGTTGGGGAGGGCATGCCTTCTCGCTCGAGAGAAACCTAATCAGAGATCTACAGTCTCTCACATGGCGAATCCAGTGGAGTACTTTATTCTTAAGGGAGTCCTCTCCTTCCTACAACTGGTATGTGGTATTTTTGGGGACATTAAATAAAAAAAATCTTGCTACTAGCTAGGGGGGCTGGGCGCTCCCTGATCGATGGATGCTGACTCAGTGTATTCCTGAACATGGATTCACTACCATGGGATTTTTCATGGTGGTCAGGATATTCAAAAGGGCCCCTGGCTAATTGTGATGGCTCCGCTCGCTTCGACAGCAGTTTGCTGAACATAGATACCTCAGCAAAACTTCGCTTAGGACCTTCGAAGGCAGCTCTAGGGGGTGAGTGACAGCATCCTACAGGGACCAGGCCTATGTCGTTATCAGATGGATTGCTAATCCGTGGGGGCAAATACTTCATATGAGCATTAATGCTCATATCTGTTGCCAGGAGAAGGTTAACCTGGCCTCTGAGGTCACCTATAGTGGAATTGAGAGCTTTAATTTCTGCTTTCAAATAACTTATGATCTTGAGGACGTCTACATTGGGCTTGACTCCCCCCTAGGGTGGTGAATGGTCATCCCCCACCCTCTCTTCCTCCAGTTCATCCGCAGATAATTGGTCATCTGCTATACTTAGAAGGGGTGTAAATCTATTGCTGCAAGTGAGATCTTCAGTCAACGAGGTGGCTGAAATAGCTATTTCAATGTCAGTTGACTTAGGTATATCAGCCCTAGGACTTTGCATATTATGCTTCCTACAATATATGGGCAATGCGTTTTTGTGTTCTGGAACTTGCCTGAGTTGTGGGGACCTTACATTTGCAGCTCAGGGAACACTCTTTTGGGACTAAAAGATCCTCACATTCCACCAGTAAATTATCTTTTCGGTCGAGTGTACAGTTACTCCAAGCGTGCTTCCAGGCCTTTTTAACCTTTTTGGTTTTTACAGTTGCCTCCCCTGAAACTCCATCTGCAGCATTCTTTTTCCCAATTCCCAACTTAACACGAGAACCAGGGGATCCTGGGCTCGCTAAATGCAAAAGCGCAATACCAGGAATTATCTGTGGCTACTTAGCGCCAACTAGCTACAAGCACACAATACCTTACAGGTTCAAAGGTCAAGTCTTAGGGGGGTGGCCCAACCTCATATGGGCTAAGACAGGCACGGATGGGCCCGCCCTTGGCCTGGGAGCATCCAGCGTGTGTCCCACGCAGCAGGAGAACCCGATTCCCTTTAAGCACCTCCTGGCGTGAGGTGATGACACTGGTGGCTGGTGTGCTTGGCCCCCCCTCCAGCCGGCAAAATGCCCTGTGCAGCGGGAGAATCCAATTCCTTTTAAGTGCTTCCTGGTGCTAGGTGATAACGCTGGTGGCTAGGGCTGGTGTGCTTGCCTCCCCTCTGACCAGCAAAATATCCAGTGCAGCGGGAGAATCCGATTCCCTTTAAGCACCTACTGGTATGAGGTGACAACATTGGTGGCTGGGGCTGGTGAGCTTGGCCACCCCTCCGACTGGCAAAATGTCCCACGAAGCGGTAGAATCAGATTCCCTTTAAGCACCTCCTGGCACGAGGTGATGACACTGGTGGCTGGGGATGGTGTGCTTGGCCCCCCTCGGACTGGCAAAATGTCCCGCGCAGCAGGAGAATCTAATTCCCTTAAAGCGCCTCCTGGTGCGAGATGATGACGCTGGTGGCTGGGGCTGGTGTGCTTGGCCCCCCTCCGACTGGCAAAATGTCACAATTATAAATATCCTGCCAAGACACCAACGCAGATTTGATGGTCGTAGTTGGTCAGGATCATCCCCTTGGTCGGCACTGATTAATGTCATGTATGGATTGGTACGAGTCTAAATCCTTTCTTATGGTGTCAGGCCCCTTACCCCCGAATAGGTTACCATCCTTTTACATAGGGACAAGAAAATTAGAAATAGTGGAGACCTTTTCCTATTTAGGAGTTTTATTTGACTATAAACAATCCTGGGCGCATATGGTAAAGTGCAGGGCCACAACAATGGAGAGAACTTTGGGTGCAATTACCAGTTTCTGGAAAAAACTGGGATCTAAACCTATAGGGACGATAAGGAAGATTTATAATGCAAAAGCAATCTCAGTAGCAACATACGGGGCTGGAATATGGGGAATGGTCCCAATAAACCCCATTCAAAAGATAGAGGACGGTTTTCTAAAAAGGTTCGCCTCTCTTCCCGCCTCGTTTTCTAACTACGTTTGCCATTTAGAAATGGGTATGCCTTACATAACGGACATAATAAGACTTGCACCGATTATGTTGTGGCATTCAATTTGGAGAAGAAACACTGTGGATGTCAACCAGGACATTTTACAAAACTGTTTATCATTAGATAATGTTCATAAGGTTGCCTGGTTAGAATATGTTAAGACAACCTTATACAACTTAGGCGTCCCGGAATTGTATAGGAATCTTAGGGGCATATTATCAAGAACGGCGTTAAAAATTATCGCCGGTTTAGCGGCAGAAAACTGCCGCTAAAGCGGCGATAATGGGCTTGATAATATCCCTTGAGAATTCCAATAGAAGTCCATGTTCTGGTGTGAACATGGGCTTCTATTGGAATTCTCCAGGGCATATTATCAAGCCCATTATCGCTGCTTTAGCGGCAGTTTTCTGCCGCTAAACCGGCGATAATTTTAACGCCGTGCTTGATAATATGCCCCCAAGTTCTTGCTCGAAATTCCCAAAAAGGAAACTTATGTCCCTATTTCTGGCCCAGGCAGATTACGCAAGGAAAGAGAGACATCGAGCAAAAACAGTAGCGAAATCTTATCACCAAAACCCTTGTATAAATGAAGGTGATTACTCCTATTTGTAGCAAGTAAACAACCCACAACATAGGTTTATCCTTTTAAGATTTCGCACCAACTTGATTTCCCTGATGTTGGCCTTTCCAGTTTTTTTGTATTGTCATAGTGATCTGGACTAATGCCCCTGTGATAACCAGTCAACGCAATCTGATCTTCATCTTTTCTTTTTCTGTAAATATTACAGAGACCAGAGACTTAGATACATTGTACCTCTCCTAAAGCGGCACAATTTTAGCCAATGTCGAATTGCTCTCTTTTATGAAGAAGCTCTGTGATCCCTATGTTTGCTATTGTATAGCTTCCTTTTTATGGGCCTGCCTGCGCAAAAGATGTTATTTAGCCTCCCACGAAGATCTTTGCTCACAGGAAGGTTGATCTTGTCTCTTAGGGCTGAGTTTTTTATCAGTAATAAACTAGATAAAATTATTCTTGTTTTTAACTGTGTAAATATAAATGGATTACCTTTTTATATAATGTGTTTTTATGCTTTTATTAACCATTTGGAAGAAGGCTGGGTAAAATGTGTTGTATGATTAAATAATGTACCTAGAGTTAATTGAAGTTTACCTTGGTAGAGTCATTAAGGTTTCTTTTTTACCACTAGTTTTATTGATCATACAAAAGGATGTTTTAACTGTCTCTTTTAAAATTGTATACTTTTATGATCTATGTTATTTAATTAGATCGAATAACGTTATTGAATCTGAAATCTGGATTATGTTAGTGAAGATGTTGACAGCCAATTATTGGTCAAATGGAATAAACATAGTAGTAGATGATTTAAAGGCATATTTATTTAGGAGTCATGATTGGGAACTTGATAAAAACATTAACTACATGCAAGTTATCTATGTTTACACAATACTTAGATTTTTGTCATTATAAAGTTATGATGGAAGGAAACAAATGCATTGATAGAATTGAGGTATACAACACCAGTCTATGAGTTTTTGAATTGTGAATTTATTGAACTACACATGAAGAAATTAAACAGGGTGAAAATGATAAAGGAAACCAAAAAGTGAAGAAGTCAGTCATGGTGAATGAAACCATATTTTAAGAGCCAAAAGTTTTGAAGTCCAATGTCTAAAATACGACTGACATCAGAAAGGTAAATGTGTCCAGAAATAGTCCACAGAGTGAATGCTAGTCACGCACCGGAGGAAATTAGGTATGGGGTTTCTTACTGGTGGTGGCAGAAGTCTTGCCATCCTCACCTCCTTATAATTGAACAGACGTCCCCTCCTGCAGGTGAGGGGGATCTACTGTTGCAGGGCCTGGGGTGGCTGCAGGTGGTTCTTACAGTGGCAGGGCCTCCCTTCTTGTGGCAGTTGCAGATTTAGATGGGCCAGATGTTGTAGGACCAAAGGAAGTGGTAGATGGTACTGGGAAACCCTGCACATATGGGTGTAAACGTAATGCAGCACCCCAGTCAGAGAGCCCATATTGGGGTTGTGAGCATCCATCTGATAAATGAGCTCCCTTTGCAACTGCTTCATCTCCCAGAGCTTGGTGAGTACCTTGCCCGTCATGTCTTGGGACTGATGATATGCTTCCAAGACTTGGTCAATGGTGGTCTGGGTGAGAGTGACCGCAGTGGCCTCACTATGCTGGCCCTCAGAATCCCTCCCACGACCCCTAACCCCACTACCCTGTGCCCCTGGCCCAGTGTGCCCTATCCAACTGGATCCTGGGTGAGCCTGAGCTACTGGTGGTGTGATGTCAACATTACCCAGGACTGGGGGGCACACAATCAGTGTTACAGTGGTTGGAACACAGGAAGTGGAGCCTTCAGTTAGCTGACGTTTTACAGCTGGGGTAGGAGGTGTCAGTGTGAGCCCAGTGAGACTCACTGGAGCTGTCTGCCCATGCTAACCAGATGGACCAGGATCCTCATGGTCATCCAGATTATCAGGAGTGTCTTCCTCACTGAAGGCTTGATCCTGGGCTCGAATGGAGGTCTCTTCAGTGTCAGTTTCCTGGCAACATGGTCTGACGGTTGGACCAATTGAGAAATTGAGAACATTTTTATTGGTAAAAGTGTGCATAATACATCCAAATCTTTTGCGACAAACAATGTAGATACCTGTAAGTAAAAAAAGGCTGAGATTATTATGATGATAGCTTTCAGTGGTATTGAACATATTACCCTAACTTTTAGCAATTTCAAACAGTACAACTTCGAATAAACAATAATAAGATGTCCTGAAATGTTTATTAAGTGATTAGGAAGTATACCTAAAATCTCCCAACAGTTCAACCGAACACAGTAGAGAGTGGAAAATGTGTAATTGACAATTCCAAGGCTTAACTGACTTCAAAACAGACATTTACACAACTTGGACGAATGTTTGGTATTAGTCATCCTGTGAATAGTGCGGAGTCTCTTTTTGCAATTACCACTTATATTAAGCATAGTACTTGTCATAACGTACAATTTATTGGTCAACACATTTTGATTTGTGACACTCACAACAATCAATTCAATTGGTTGGGAAGAACAGGACAACATTCAAAAAACAATACAAACCATTTTCAGAAGAGAGCATTGAATATGGATTGATCACTACATGATACTTTACCATATGTTGAAATCTGTTAGACAAGAGAGAATGAGCAATAAGACATAGCAATATTCTTTTGACAAAATGGAAACAGTGCATCGTGGTGGTTGAATTTATTTCAAAGACAATTTCCCAACACTTGCAAAATGGTTAGTGGAGCATACCTTTGGAAATTATGCAGATGAAATGGGAAAGACACTTACAGTATGACACACATATGGGTAATGGGTTATTTGGTTTTGTGACACTTACAGGAACCATACCATTATGTAAAATGTAATGGAGATTGACACATGCAATCTTAAGTGCAATACAATACATTCTCACAAACAATCCAAATTATCTGATACTGATAGTTTGAGATTTCTCTGCTATGAAAGTATGTGCAGAACAAATTGGCAACAGCTGAGTTGAGAACAAACAGGACATTGAGGATAAGTGAGACTTTATAAAGTGTAACTTACCAGACTCCACTCCACCAGGTATTCCTGTCAAGCATTCAGGATGTAGGATCTGCAAGACCTTTTCCTCCCAGAGCATGAGTTGTAAGGGGAGTCTGGGAGAACCCACCACCAGTCCTCTGGCCTACATGTGAAGCTTGGAGGCTAGGGAACACACCCTTTCCTACAGGTCATCCCACCTCTTCCTAATTGCCTCCTGTGTGCACATGATGTTAGTTACAGCTTTCACTCTGAGGCCTATTCTGGCCCGCATTTGCCTTTTCTGAGATAGTGGTATATTTTGGACTTGGGCTCCAAACAATTGCTCTTATGATTTCATCCACCATCACTGACAATTCTCCCTCAGTAAAATGTAGATTTTTGGTACCTGACATTGTGCAAAGAAATATGACTAAATAAAAAATTTAAGCACAAGGTAATAAATTAAAGAAGATAAGGGATAAGAAACAGGTAAAAGAAATAACATTATCTCACTTAACTGGCGAAAGCTCTGCTAGAATATGTTGTGGTGCAGTGGAATGCAAAGGATCATGTTCTAAAGTAGAGATGGAAAGTAGAGTTTATCCTCAAACTCAGGTGGTTCACCCAGAAGTTGATCAGCTAACACATTTGATTCAATTTCTGACCAATCCTCCTCCTCCTGTGCTGTTTCAGGAATGGTGTAATTGTGCGGTATAAAATGTTGGTTCATTTTGATCATAGTCAATCTCTCCACATTTTGAGGCAAGAGACTGGTCCTTCTCACTGTAACAACCACACCAACTGCACTGAACACGCGTTCAGCAGACACACTGGCACAGGACAAGCCAAATAATGTATTGCCAGCCAGCTGAGCTCTGGCCATTGATGCATCTTACCATATCAATACATCAATGGATTTTGATCCTCGTAGAGCTTTTTTATATCATCCAGATACTACTGGAGCATCCTGAGGATGGTCATTGCTGCTACCACTTGCTCAACCTGTTTTGCCATCACATCTGCACTAGACTTGAGCCCTGCCGATTGAAACCAATACAATGCAGAGGTTGTGTCCGGTCCTTCTGTTGCTGTTGTTGCCGGTGTTCTGGTTTATGGTGTTGTTGGCTGCTGTGAGATAAGACTGCCTTCTCTGGAAGTTGAAGGCAGTGCCACAGAACTGCGGGGTGGGACTCGAAGTTCCAGCCGTTCACCTTCCAGGTCTCCGGCTTGCTATACAATCCACCTCTTGTATTTTAAAACATCCCCTTCTGAAAAAGGAATGAAAGTGGGCAGAAATCATTTGCACCATTGATCAAGTAGTGTGGCACAGATGCACACTTCGAAGGCGATAACATCATGTTGCAGCCTTGTATTACAAGCCAAGCAAAGGATTAAGTGCTCAACCAAGCTATTCTAATCTGTGTTTTCATTCACATCTGCGGGGGCAAACCTTTCAGATACCTTCTTTACCTGGTCCTGTAGGAGATGCAACAACGGGATAGCTTGGCCCATCATACTGTCCTTGCTAACTTCCCATCTGAAAACCTCAAACGGGAGTAGCATCTGTGTCAGGCATTTGACTAGGCCCCATTTGTCCACATCCATGGACATAGCTTTCCCAACTGCATCCCCTCTTCTTAGAATGACAAATTCATTGACCTGTCTGTACTACTCAAACAGACTTTGCAACATGTAATAGGTCGAGTTCCAATGTGTTGGCACCTCCTGTATCAGGGCTTTAACTGGAGCTCTATTATTATGCTGAATATTCCACAACTGCTTCCAAGCTTTAAAAGATTGGATGAAATGAGTTCAAATTCTTCTGCAGGTGGTCAGTATGTTGCTGACTATGTCTTCTTTTTTGAGGAAGTCTTGCAGCACCAGGTTGATGCAATGGGCCGAACACAGGACCCTAAATTAGCCTCTGTCTGACATGGCCTTGCCTATGTTACTGCCATTGTCCGTGGCAACAAATCCAATCCTGAGATCTCTGGGTCACTGCCATTCATACACCTTGGAGTCAAATTCCTCCAAGATGTTTACAGCTTTATGTGATTTCTCCATGGCGAACATGGCCACTGTTGCAGGCCACGAACGCTCTTAGAACTTTCTTCAGGGCCATGCCCTGCAGATATCTATTGCTTTACCCCAGCAAAATAAATCCAGTATGCAGTGATGCACATGTAATCAGTCGCCTGACAACTGGTCCACATGTCTGTCATCAGGTGAATGATGTGAACAACACTTTGCTGCAAAGCTTGTCTAACCAACTGCAGCACATTGTGATGCAATGCTGGCAAAATAGGTCTAACTTGGTACCTTCCATTTCGGGCAAGTGACTGCCACAAATTCTAAGAATCTCACTCTTTCCACAAAAAAAGGGAGGAGGTCCAGTGCTAACATTTATGCCTGCTTCTCATTGTTCAAACATGCGGTAGGGTGGTACCACTCTTAGGCCCCTCATGCCTAAACATAACCGTAATAGGAGACTGGGTTTTCTTCTTCTCTGGGGCCACTGACACAGGAGTCTTTTGAGAAGTAGATGGTGGTGGTATACTCAATGTGCTTCATGGTGGGGCAGTCATTGTATGCTGTGGTGTTTCCATCTCACTCAGCTATTGTGAAGTGGGTGATTCTGCTGCCGCACTGCTGGGGATAGGGTAATTTGTGTGAAGATTTCACCCTCTTCTTTCTCTTCATCACCTTCCAATGAATTGGACTTGTAGCTGATATTCCCCAGCTCCCCATACCATCACCACGACCGCTTTCAGCAATTTTTCTAAGATGCTCCTCCCTCTTGATTGTGTGTTGTTTTTGTATATGGATCGTGCACTACTGCCCAACTATAATGTGTGTTTTCCTTATTTTTTTTTAATGGGCTTTTCCGATATACGATTAAATGAGAGGGTTTTTAGCCAACAGTTAGTATTAAGATGAGAAATGATTTTATAAAAGGCACACTGCACTTTAATTTACTGGTTAAATTATATTCTTGTCCACCTATTCCAGGGTCAGGACCCATCTCTAGTTGCAATGGTATTGAACCTTGGGTAACAAGGTTAATGAAATGTAACAACAGCAGATTGCTGCCTTTAAAATTAGTTCTGATGAAAGATTGCATGTACTAATTATGTCGGTTTAACCTACGACCATTAAATAGTAATCGGACAATAGAGGGATCCTGCAGGGCACGTGGCACTTTATTGACTATTTTGCACAAGATGACGTATGGTTTAACCAATAACAGTGTAAATAGGATACCTTAGGCGTAAGGGGCGTAAGGGGCCTACTATGTGTAATAAGATCTATGAGATGAAAATATTGTAGATTGTGTCTTCAAATTTGTTTTTACTCTGAAGCTTCAAATAGATCATGAAGGTTTTAACTATATTATAAGATGTTTGTTTTAAAATGATATCTATGCACGATGTGTTTTAACTGTGTCAGATTCTAAGTTTTAATTAACTGAACAATAAAAGTATTTATTCATTCATTCATGTAGACTTGTGAGTGGTTGGAGGAATGGTTGTTGTGTCTTACAAGTATCTGTGTCTGGCAGGGCCGGACTGGCCGAAGCAGGCACCGGGCATTTCCACGGTGGGCCGGAGGGGTGGGGGGCCGGTTTTGTACCCGTGGGGGCCGATTTTGTTACTGGGGGCCAGTTTTGCAGCAGTGCTGCAATATCGGCCCCCTGTAACAAAAGCTGGAGCGGTGCTTCATACTAGCACCCCCCCTGCTCCCAGGGCCGGTTGAGCAGAAATCTGCCAGGGCTGGTTGCTGTTCCCAGTCCAGCTGTGTTGTCTGAGAATGCTTAGAGGGGAGGGAACTATTGTGTGTAATGTTTGCGAGATTGCCCTTCTATGAGCTAGGTGGGTCAATATGATTTTTGCCTGCATGGAAAGAGATGAATATTGGAGTGGCCTGTGTTGAACCAGCACTTTCACTCAAGGGGCTGTTTTACATGGCTAAAATGTATATCTTTTTAATAATCTTAGTTTGATCCATCTAATCACTTCTCCGTTGTATTATTTGCAAACAACATCTACCATGCTAACAAGTGCTAGAGGCCTTCACTGGATTTCCTGTCAGCTAAGCAAAACTTGCTGTCCACCAAGTCTTTTTTCTCTTAAAGACTGCCAAGCATAAGTACAGCAACTATTCTTTGTAGCTGCCATCATCCTGTTCAGATATATGTAACCCATATATTCTGCACTGTCAGTCACCTTCTTCATACTAGTCGAGCCTCAACTTACCCTCGGGTCAGTCTCTTCATAATTGGATGCTCAGTCATCATCAGAACCACAGTTCTGATGATGACTGGCAGCAAACAATATTCTGTCTGGTGAGACATGAAATCTTGCCCTCTTTTCTTCCTCCTAGCCAGAAAACCATTTTTCCACCTGTTCAGTGGCTATGCATTTTGAGGGACGACAAGCAGTAGCAGCATAATAGATATGTTCGTCAGCCACTTGATTTCCAGCATCAAAATACTACTTGGCACCCACTAGTCTCCTCTCATAAGTACTGCAGCGTCAGCCTGGCTGCCTTTCTACCTGATAGACAATCCTATTTTTCTTAACACTTTAAAATGCTGTCAGTACACTTAATGGGGAAAAAGTATACTTTTTATTGACACAATTGTTCTACTGGTACTGTGCACTTTTATCTGTAGAAGAAATTAACAATAGTAAGCCTGGGAGGGTGCAATCACTCCTCACCTGGGGAAGGATGTATATCATTTTTGTGGAAATAAAGTTTGTGGGAGAGCATTACCTGCATTAAAATCAACTGTGTCCTGTCTTCCAAGACTGAGCTTTCCTTAGATGGTGCTCTTAGTTTCTAAAACAAATGTCAAAGCTGAGCATTCTACTTTTATCGACAGATTATACAACTCTTGTTTAATATAGGGTGATTTCAACATGACCAGCATAAATTCCATTGCTGTACACTATTGTAAAGGTTCTTACACAATGCTGCATCAACTCAACCCTATATCTGAAAAAAACGTTTAATAACAATAATGTGTCTGGAAGTATTTTCAATAAGATTTGAATAAAATGTGCTTTGTTTATAGTGTATATCATTTGTATCTGCTAGTGATGTTCCAGCCTCTTTGCGTGATGTAACTAACCAAAGGTTAGATCTGTCACTTCCTGTAATGGCATTGGGTCAAAACGTCATATGCTGCCTCTTCCTGTGATGTGTATTGGTCTAAAAGTCATATGGTGTCAGTTCTTGTGATCTCACCCGGTCAAAGGTCTTGTGATGTTACTTCATGGGGCATCATCTGGGGGTGAAAGCGAGTGTGATGTCTACCTCTGGCATTTTGGTGAATCAACGCCAATGTTACAAGTTCCAACTTTCCGGTAACCAGGAACCACTTTACTCTAGAAACTAGTTAAGATGAAGAGTGTAATTCATGTTTATATTTTTAGAACGTGCCGTGAATTACAGAAACAACCCTTAGTCTTTGAAAGTGTAATGTAGTCTTATTTTCAGGGCCGCTAGTATTATGAAGTATTGCAGGAATAAATTACGTGGTCAGGCTATCTGGATAATGGGCTGAGAAAGGTACATTATGCAATCAAAAGGAAAGTATCTGTACCAATACGTTAAATTACCTGACTGTTACTACAAATGAATACATTAATTTTGATAGAGTACACATCCCCATGCTTTAGAAAACAGATGCTTCTACTAAAATGAAATAATACACTTTCAGCTGGAGCCAGTTCAAAATGTGATTCACCAGTGGTTGACGATTCCTTTGCACGTGGAAGAACTGAAATAACATTTTAGCACCCTACCTTTCAGTGCAAAATATATTGGGCCCGATTCACAAAGGTAAAATGAGACAAAAGTCTAACTTTAGGACTTTCGGTATTCACAAAGGGCATTTACGAGTAGTAAAGTTAGACTTTTGTCTCAGTTAAACTTAAGTTTTGGTCTTAAGTTTAACTGAGACCAAAACTGAGACAAAAGTCCAACTTTACTACTCGCAAATGCCCTTTGTGAATACCGAAAGTCGTAAAGTTAGATTTTTGTTTCAGTTTACCTTTGTGAATTGGGCCCATTGTGTGTAAAACATAGACAATACTGCACGCAGAACACACGGTTGTATGTAGAAATGCCTTACAACAAAAAGTGAACCAAAGTTATTCGGCTAATTCCAGCAGTTCTACGAAACCTTTCACCTGAGCATTATTGTTCGGTTTAATTTGTGTTCATACTGTAGGATTATTGATTCTCTTCATTCCTACAGGAAGTAGTCCAGCAGAAGGGCATTGAATTTTGCGTATTCATAATCCAAGTGCCCCTCAACCGCACAGGTGATGATTCATGACTTCAAATACTGATGCAAAATACCTGGAACTGTAGAATTCTAAGTGCACTGATTCAATAACTGCGAGTTTCTAGGTAAACACAAAGCAAACTTCAAATGGAATTAACAAATATCGTATTATTATGAATAATTCTTTCCACGCACTTTGAAATATATTTGAATACGGGAATTTTTGATAACCTGCTGTAGACCACGATAAATCTGTTAAGAATATTAACATCACCTGGACAGGACGTAAAAAGCACTAAAAGCTGCCTTGAATGGAATTAATGGGTATGCTAAAACAAAACTCAACATGGAGACTGTGAGGAACTCCATCTTTATGGCATTTTTAAGATATGTTTAATTTGGGCATCACGCATTTGACATCTACAGACCAGAATCATATTACATGTGCTCTGCCCTAAACAGGATACATTTTTGCTTTAAAATTGCGATGATTCACAATTTTGTAAGGTAACTGGGACTGTGAACAGACATTTGCTCAATTGCACAATTATGAGATGCAAGACTGCAGGTAAAGAAAACGTGCTTAAGGTTTATGCGTTCTGCCACTGAGTACAAATGCCTGTTTTTGAAAATTATTTTATTAGGCTAATGCAACAAAAGACAGATTTACAGTATTTAGGCAATTTTGTATTTCTAAAAAATCTCTTTATTAACTTTTGCTTTTATATTGTCTGTCTAAGCCTTAGCAAAATGCTATTCTCATTCCGTGTCTTGTCTCCTGCTGTTCTCATCCCATTTTTACTCTCCACAACTTACCTCCATGGGGACAGAAGCTGCAAAAATTGAGTTTTAAAAAGAAAGCCCACATTAAGGATTCAGCAATGGTAGTTCATATCTTCGTATCAATGGAAGCATGCATCACATACTTTCTGTGTTATGTATTCCTTGATCAGAACAGTTGTACCCTCACAAGGATCCCATGAGGGAGTAACTGGGGTAGCATTTGAAATGGTTTATGGACAGTAAAAGTTCAGCACAAGGCAATCAGACTGTTGCCATATTTTTCTTCTGAAGTAAAAGGACTTTGGGTTTGTTTTATCCAGAAAGTATATGCCTAAAACAAAAGTTTGGTCTCCTTGCTGAATGTCTTGAATGAAGAAAGAAGAAGAATTTTTAATTAAATCAACCAACGGTCTTAACCAAGAACATATAGATGTCATGGTTCAAGTTGCCCTACTTGACCCACTTTCAGTAAGGGCTGACTGAAGTCTAAGAAGGAAGGACAACCCTCCTCCTTCCTTCTGGAAAATTATGATTGCCTTGCATAGGACTGGGGAGAAATTGCATCTTACACTCTGGCTTGGATTTGTGGCAATGAAAGCTGTTCATTGAACTATTGGCACTAGATTCTTAAGGACCCTGAAGAAAAAAGGGCAGAGGTCTCAAAAAGGTAGTCTCTTTGCTCTGAGGAACTTTCTCTTGAAACTGAAGTGTGCAGAGGTTCCTGGAAATACAGGGAACACTGGAAGATGAGACATACTAAGGGAAAGATGGCATAGCTGTTGTAACTGGAAATATCTGTGTCTGTGAAATATCTCTCATGTCTTTGGAGAATAATGGGGGCCCTGAGGACAAAGGGATTTGCGGGCATATTCATGAGAACCTTGCATCACTTTTGCACCACAGAATGTAGTACATGTGTGATGCAAGGCTCTGAGTCAGATTTATGAAGCCACGCAAAGCCACCTTGCTTGCATTTGAGCGGTCTCATAAATCTTGAGTAAGGCAATGCAGTGCAAATCGCTGTGTCACCTTACTCGGTGCAAGGAGCAAAGAAGGCATTCCATGGGCGTTGCAGTGGGTGTTCACAGGCAATTCCTATGGTTTTTGACGCATTCACAGATTTACAAGGACTTGTAAACCTGGGAAAGCGTCACAATCTTACACCTCCCAAGGTGAGGCATAATGAGAAGAAATATCTCTATTTCTTCTCGTTTTTTTCGCTTTCTATGTGTGCATTCTGCAGCACACACACAGAAAGAGAAAACCGCCTTTCAGGGTTGTTCTTATGCGGGAAGGTGCCCCTAACAACAACACAGGCACCCTTGCACCATGGTGCATGGGTTTCTGCATTGGCAAAAGGCTGCCAAAGCGCCGCCAGCACAGGGGGAAAGGACAGGAATGCACCGTGTTTGATAAATACAGTGCATTATTGCCCTTTCACTTTGGCGTAGGAGAGAGCAGCGAGGTAACTCCAAATCCCCATAAATGAGGGCCTTGTTGTTGTTGAGTTGGCAACTTGAAACTATGGACAGGCACCTCAGAAATGTTTACTTATAGGTCAAGACTTTTGGAGGATCATAAAAACGGATATAGAACTTTTTACAAAAGTTGTTACTTAAGCAAACTCATCTCGGAAGAAGGTGAAAAGCTTCTCACAAAAGGTCCAAGGATGCTTGTTTCCGGTCCAGGAAGGACCTGGCCTGGCAGTTCGGGCTGGACTGTTCCCATGAGGAGCAGGGTGAAGACTGATTTGCATATAGCTTGGTCCAAACTGGGGTGGCGTGGTGAGCAAAAAAGTAATGGATCAAACCCATATCTGTGACTGGGGGTGAATGTTTGCATTGTTCAGCATTTCGTCCATCATCTGTTCTTTTTGCCTCAACTTTCTAAAAGTGGTATTTTCAAAATTGTGATTAAAAATCTGACTTTAGCATTGAAGGGGGCTTTTTATTACATTACTTCGACACAAAACTCAATGTTTCTACCTGTTCCCAATTGGAAGTTACATTTTACAACATGTAATAAGGTAAATTCAATGTTATCCTATGGGAGAGGCAGGCCTTCCAGTAGTGAAAAACTAATTTAGGGTTTTTACTGCCAGAACATCAAAAACTTCAAAATAAATGTCCAACTTTTAAATACACTGCACCCTGACCTCTGGGCTGTTCAGGGAGTACCCTAGGGGTGACTTATATGTATAAGACAGAAGGCTTAGGCAAGGCAGGTTTATTTTGCCAGGCCAAAATGACAGTTTGAAATTTGCATGCACAGGCTGCAATGGCAAGCCTGAGACATGTTCAAAGAGCTACTTAAGTGGGTGGCACAATCAGTGCTGCAGTCCACTAGTGATACCAAAGGGAATGATGGACGGAGCGCTTGAGCAAATCAAACACTCACCCCCAGTCAACTGATCTGGGTTTAATCCATCATCATTCTTTAGCTCACTCCACCACCCCAGTTCAGACATGGCCATATGCAAATCAGTCTGACCCTGTGCCTCATGGGAACAGTCCAGCCCAAACTGCCAAGCCATGTCTTCCCTGGACCGGAAACAAGCATCCTGGGACCGGTTTCTGGCTATTCAGCCGTCATCAGCCAGGCTAGCTTGAATCCAGTGGCAAAGTGAGCAAGGGACCCACGTCTGGGCATACCCTGCCAACTTAGGGCGAACAAAGCGATACCAAAGGGATACCTGGCTGATGACGGCTGTAAGCCAGAAACCGGTCCCAGGATGCTTGTTTCCGGTCCAGGGAAGACATGGCTTGGCAGTTCGGGCTGGACTGTTCCCATGAGGCACAGGGTCAGACTGATTTGCATATGGCCATGTCTGAACTGGGGTGGCGGAGTGAGCTAAAGAATGATGATGGATTAAACCCAGATCAGTTGACTGGGGGTGAGTGCTTGCAATGTTCAACACTCCGTCCATCATCCCCTTTGGTTTTGCTATGTTCGCCCTAAGTTGGCAGGGTATGCCCAGACGTGGGTCCCTTGCTCACTTTGCCACTGGATTTGAGATAGCTTGGCTGATGACGGCTGTAAGCCAGAAACCGGTCCCAGGATGCTTGTTTCTGGTCCAGGGAAGACATGGCTTGGCAGTTCGGGCTGGACTGTTCCCATGAGGCACAGGGTCAGACTGATTTGCATATGGCCATGTCTGAACTGGGGTGGCGGAGTGAGCTAAAGAATGATGATGGATTAAACCCAGATCAGTTGACTGGGGGTGAGTGCTTGCAATGTTCAAAACTCCGTCCATCATCCCCTTTGGTTTTGCTATGTTCGCCCTAAGTTGGCAGGGTATGCCCAGACGTGGGTCCCTTGCTCACTTTGCCACTGGATTCGAGATAGCCTGGCTGATGACGGCTGTAAGCCAGAAACCGGTCCCAGGATGCTTGTTTCCGGTCCAGGGAAGACATGGCTTGGCAGTTCGGGCTGGACTGTTCCCATGAGGCACAGGGTCAGACTGATTTGCATATGGCCATGTCTGAACTGGGGTGGCGGAGTGAGCTAAAGAATGATGATGGATTAAACCCAGATCAGTTGACTGGGGGTGAGTGCTTGCAATGTTCAACACTCCGTCCATCATCCCCTTTGGTTTTGCTATGTTTGCCCTAAGTTGGCAGGGTATGCCCAGACGTGGGTCCCTTGCTCACTTTGCCACTGGATTCGAGCTAGCCTGGCTGATGACGGCTGTAAGCCAGAAACCGGTCCCAGGATGCTTGTTTCCGGTCCAGGGAAGACATGGCTTGGCAGTTCGGGCTGGACTGTTCCCATGAGGCACAGGGTCAGACTGATTTGCATATGGCCATGTCTGAACTGGGGTGGCGGAGTGAGCTAAAGAATGATGATGGATTAAACCCAGATCAGTTGACTGGGGGTGAGTGCTTGCAATGTTCAACACTCCGTCCATCATCCCCTTTGGTTTTGCAGTCCACTAGTAGCATTTAATTTAGAAGCCCTGTGCAGATGTAGTGCCACTTTACTAGGGATGCACAAGTAAACTAAATAGGTCAATTGGGTATAAGCCAATCCTATCATGTTTAAAGGAGAAAGCACAAGCATATTACCATTGGTTAGCAATGGTAACGTTTGCAGAGTCCTAAAGAAAACAAAAGCAGCTTCAGAAAACAGGTGGGTGAAGGCCATATGTTTGGGGATGACCATGCAGGAAGGGCCAAGTCCAAGAAACACTATTTTAAAAGCACAATGTAACACCACCTGCCAACTCTGAGAAATAAGACATTGTGAATCTGGCTGAAAGTTGTGAGGATGGCAGTCAGTCTACCTCTGCTCAGAATCTTCACAAAAATGACTAGTGTAACTGTCTACTGGAGACTGCAATGCGAATATCCTAATTCTTTTGGAAGTAAATGTAATCAACATTAGATGGTAAGCTGTGCTTTTTGCAGCCACACTACTGAGATGACAAACTATACAAAGAACAATTGAATGGGCACTTTATTTAAGGTAGATATAAATATGATATTGTGTTTCAGATCATGCATTATTTTCAATATCAATTCGTAAAATACATTGGATTATAATGGTGTGTAAATTTGACGCTTTATTTGGGCAAGCAATAGTATATGAACTTTTGTCTTGCTCAAAACAAGTTGAAAAACACCAAGTCTGTTTTTCTGCAGAGGTTGAGTTTAATGTTTCCCCTGCATTTTAGACTTTATGGCCCAATGAGTAGGTCAGGCTGATCTTTAAGGAAACAGTATGAACAGCAAGCCTGGGGAGCAAAGAGGGCGCACACAGAGATTGAGATAACATTTTGTATGGTTTTATTTAACTCATAATAATTTATTATTATTATTATCGCTAGCTTGGGCTGATCTGCACATTCTGCTTTTTTCTTATTATAGGAACCAAATGCTCTACTGTTTCAAAATGGTTTCAGAGGTTTAATATCCTATGGTAATTTAAGTTTGTAGTGTAACCAAAAAACACAATCATTTCACAGTCTAAACTCTATATCAGTTCTCCTCTGTGATCAATTCTGGCAAACTTTAATTTAATATGATTTTTTAAATGTATAAATCCCACAGTTATGCGTGTCAACACAGTGTTCTAGACGAACTAACTTGATATTCATAAGGAGCTGTTTTGTAGAATTTCATTGTAGTTTGAATAGCTCTCTGCCTTCTGATTTGTGATAATTAGAATGCTAATGTGTACAAATGCTACAAATGACTCACGATTTAAATTCGTCTTAATGCATTATCATAACTGTTAGCCTGCAGCTTAGTGTAAGTTTGTATATTCAGCGGAAAATTAATACTTCTGATTGGTGTTTGAGTCTGCTAAAAACTGTTACATATTTTTGAGAAACCTTGAGAATAATTAGATATGTCTGTAGAATCATCTTTTCAATTTCCAGGATTGTCTTATTCACTTTTAGAATGAGTCATGCAGTCCACTGAAATAATTATCAGTGCTACCCAAAGGACCTGCAAGACGTCCCTGCCTGAATAAATAAATTAAAAAGAAACCAACAGACGAGAGTTTCAGAAACCAAAACGGATTCAGTGGGGTTTTGTACTGATTTGATCCTGAACGCTGGATGCCGCCGCTTAAAGGAACTGTTGCTTTGTTCTCCAGAGCCATGCCACTTAAACTTCAGTACAGGTAGATAGAAGGAATCTATTGTGCATATAAAATAAATACCAACTACATCATACAATTACAACTTGATATAAAGTCTTAGAAATTCTTGTAAATGATAGAACACATCTCCGAAGGTGTAATATAATGTCATTAGTATTCTTTCTTTCTTTCTTTCTTTATTTATTTCTTTCTTTCTCTTTCTTTCTTTCTTTCCCCTTCCCATCTTTCTTTTTTATTTGGCGCTTAAAGGCACTTAACGATTACACATTGTTTTCCTTTTCTTATCAGAATTTATTTTATTTGACCGAATACCTTTGTCTTGTCAGTACAGTTCTGAAAGATGCCACACAATGTTGCACTTTCAAGGAAATGACCCAATTGTAAGACTCTAGGCAATGGCTTACTTTCTTCAGTTTCAAGAGGAGATGTACTTCTGCCTAAAATGTTGAGGGGTGTGTTTGGTCGACTGTATTTTGAGAGGGTCGTAGGGTGGGTTGAGGCTTAATGAGAAGGAAAGGTAGCCCCTCTGGATAGTATGAGGAACATTATGTAGTTATGCAGTTTAAGATAAACATTTTGTAAGGATACTTGCTTTGGTAGCATAGCACACAGACATGTAAGAAACGGTAATCAATCAGTAAATTATGAACATGGGCAGATGCCCATTGCCACAGGTGACAATGCAGGATTGATTTTAACCAGGGACTTAAAGTCATATGTAAGTTTAGTCTAACTGGTTTGAATGCAATGAATAAAAATTACAATTCTAGAATCGGCATAATAGGGTGGTGGAGATGGCACTGCGGTCCGTCACCTATTTTACTAGTGATAGTTTTTGCAGTTAAGAGTTACCTTGTTTTTAGGTCTCGCCTACGCAGCGCGCATGTGCTACGTAGGAGGGCCTTTAGCCGTCGCTCAGCTCATTTCCAAGCACACACTCGTGCTTGTGGCGGCATCCACCCTGCAGGAGCGAGCAGGGGCGCGCCACAAGCACGAGTGCAGTGCTTGGAAATTAGCAGACTGCTCTTCCAAGCGCGCGCGCGCACCACTCGCGGGCTCACCTCACACGCACGCATCACTCAATATTCTCCTCCGATGCCTCCGCATGCAAAGTGTTTCGTTAAGCACAACGTGACCTGCTGATAATGTAACATTGATCAATTCATTCCCAATTATCAACACATTTTATGGGGGACGTGGAAGAACCGCTCAAAATAACACAATTGGCTGAGCATTTGGACGAACTAGCTATGCATGCACTAGAGCCATATGCATGTTAAGAGATAAGCAACGGGGCAAATATTCCTCCTCGAAAGCCCTGGCAGTTCTTGACCACTAGTATTGAAATGCCGGTCCGACTTGAACATTTACTTGACATGGCTTAGACTCAAACGATATTTCCGAGGGTCACAGCAGGAAATTAACAATTTTAAGCAAAAATAAAAGGGTCGGGTCTTTAAAATGCGAGTCCCTTCAGAAGTATTTGTCCCCTCTTAACTTACCGCCGATTAATTTATTGCACATCTCCCGGCAATCCTCAATTTGTCATCCCTTCTTCCTATCCTTTCTCTTATCTTCTTTTCCTCCTCTAAATAGCCTTTCACACATTGTTACCCATTCTTCTTTCCATACGCACTCTCCCTGGCCTGCACTTGACCCCTCAAACTCTACAGCTCACCCTACATCCACTTTCGATGTCCCTCTCTCCATGCCCCTTTCTCAGAGCACTTTACTCCAGTTCTTCTCCTAAAAGATCTAGCTGCCGCCTCGTCATGGCCAGTATGCCTCTTTGCACGCTCTTTCTGCCCCCCTTTTAACTCGCCTCATGTTTTTTTGGTGCCCATACTCTGTGTGACACTCACCTCTAAGCGCCATCTTCAGTGTCCATGGGAACCAGTACAGCGTCGGAGCCGGAGAACAGTATTGATCTGTCAACAGTAAACATAGAAAGAGGACAGACAAATAGCTAGACAGAAAAGCTTGACTGTGGATATAGAAAGAGGACGTGATATTAACCACTGTGACAGGGAGGGGGCGGGCTGCGTAGGTGCAGAACAGTCGTTAGAACTGAGAGATAGTAACTTTGCTATGCACGTGAGCCGTGATAAACCTATACCAGAACAGAATAATTCTTGGATATGATCATCAAAAGATCACACCATTGCAGGCTCCCACAAACGTCCAATAAAGAATTAGCACGCTGAAGTTATCAGGTCAGGACTTCGAATTTACCCGGTTCCATACGTGAATGGCTCATTCAGTCCAGATTTTTGTCGTTGCCTGCAGAGATCTGTAGTCCTGCTGTTTGACGTATTATAAAGCTAGAACTACAAGTCCCAGAATAAAAAAAAAAATCCAGACGGAATAAACTGGTTGGGACCTCTATGTTCTATGAGGCACGGTGCCCTTCAAGTAGACAAATACTGTCAGATATGTGCAGTAGGTCTTGTTACCACATATACTGGATTTACGAGTTTTGTATTGAAGTATCCATAGGATAAATTTCGGCAGTGCAAACCTGTTTGCATTTATTGGGGGGCGAAGAGGGGGAGGGAAGGGGAATATGGCCAACAAATACAGGAACATGTGGATTTGGGGGGTGAAAAGCACCAAAATCCATGTTAAACCACGAACATTCATGCTACGTGATATATTTTGCCCTGATAAATACAGTGGCATAAGAAAACTTTAGGGGGCCCCCCTGCAAGGTGCGATGAAGGGGCCCTGCTCAACTACATGCAATCAATGTCCCTCACCTTTGCAAGGATTTTCAGAACCGCACTGCTTATCAACACTTATAGCAGAACTATTCCCAGATTACACAAATCTTCAGGCTGTGGATTGAAAAAGTATTGTACCTCAAGTGAAACAAGCATCGGCATAGCCAATAGGTCTCGCCTTTGGGACCTTATAAGTGTTTAGTTATCCAGCACAATATCCTTTGTGCAACATCATCAACTGTTGCATGGCTAAACACTTATAAGGTCCCAAAGGCGAGACCTATTGGCTATGCCAATGCTTGTTTAATAATGTCAACGCCTCATTTTCAAAAAAATAATATACACTGAATCATCCTTCTGCCCATCATTTCCCTTTGATAATTATTGGTGGGTTAGAGGGTCTGACATTTATGTAATGGAGAAATGGTGGGAACAGGAATTAAGCTATGAAAATGCTCTTGGTAGAAGTGGTCATGTTTGTGTCACGAAATGGGCTTCTCACTTAGAAAAAGAAAATATGATGAGTAGGAGGCTTTACCTGATCTCCGCCACTGGTAACTATAAGTGGTTGCATTCCAGACAATACTTATTTCCTGCTATACTACTCCTGAAAGAGACTAGACATATGCATTGCTGCATCACAATGGCAGGCTAGTTGCAGTAAGCATTATTAGAGCTGTTAGACCTGTCAGCCTTAGGGCCTTTTTGGCAGTCTACCTGTGCATCCATGAGTTTTTCACTGAGCACCTAAAACACTAGCTCTCTAAGCATGCAGATGTGTATAATTGTCTAGAAAATCATACCCATTTCAAAATTGTTTCACTCAAGTGACTAAAAGTTCAGATCAGAGCATATTTGAATGCGAGCACAGGCAATACTGTAGACGTTAAGTACTATTGTTAATTGATGAGACTCGTATCCTTTTACAGTTATTAAGTTCAAAAGGCTTACGAGTATTGACAGAAAATAATTGGTAGAAGTCATATGAGTCCACGGACCCACTGAATAGTCACCGCGGACCGTAGGTGTCCACAAGTCACAGGTTAAGAACTGCTGGCCTACATAATATGCTTGTAATCAAAAGGAGATTCCTGCTGGGGGATATGTTGTGGCATTCCCCTAGTAAATAGACCAGTAGATGGCCCATCCTGGAGAAAGGGCAGAGGGCATATCTTGTCTTCATCTTATGGCAGGAGGCCACTTTGAAGGTATTGAACATAATTAAGGTAGCCCCAGAAAGAGGAGCAAAGCAGAGCAGGTCTGCTCTGAGAATGTACCAGGAAACTCCTTCATCTTTATATTTTCCAGAATGCTATGGAGGAAAAGTATGACCAGTGAACAGACCCCAGAGAATGGGAAGTGACCACTGTGAGTGTAGAATGTGAGAGGAGGGACAAGGTGGAAGAATTAACATGGGTAGGGATTACCACCAATAGAAATGTTCTCTTCCTTCCCTTAAAAAACATCACCACCATGGATTTCGATTCACCACAATGTCAGGGGCAGCAAACGTGATAGCCAAAAACATTTGACATTAATGATATCACAAGTACTGACACCATGTGATCTTTGATCCTGAATCTTCCGGGAAGTGATGTCACATGGCCCTAATCCTGATGATGTTAGAATAATTGACGATGCTGAAGTTCCATAATGACGTCATGATTAATATAACACCACAACACAGGCAGATGTCTATTTTAGATACCATCTATATTAGGGTGATGACATGGTCTTTGAATGAAGTGGCATGTGATACTATCCCTGATTTGTAGCGAGCAAGCATAGTGAGTGAGCCAGACCTTTTCTTTGTGGATCAAGGAGGGGTCGCTGTCAAAGAAAAATTGGAACAAAATGGGTCAAATAGTGCATTTTGAAGCACAATATTCACATATTTTTACTACAAAACCCTTAGGCTCTAAAAGGTCACTCATTAAATTTTCAAGTTCATTCATGGTTTGCTAAGGCAATGAAATCTGATGTTTTCCAGGAATTTATCCCATTTTCTTTCCAAATGTGCCATGGGCATTCCATATATGAAACATTACCTACATTTTGTCATGGATGCCCCCCATTTTGCCATGGATGCCCCTGTATGTTAAAATTTACATCCAATAGCTCAGTGATAGAATTTTGTAATACATGCTGTCCATATACTCTGGCAACGCTTATGTCAAATATTATATTAGAATGTTGGGGCCAGCATTTTGTCATGGTTGTCCTCTAACCATATGCCATGGTTGTCCAGATTTATTCTAAGAATATCCTCCAATGTGGTAGCACCAACATTTTGCAATGGGTGCCCCCAAGCCAAGAATTTCCTTAAGTATGCTAACACCAGTATTTTTCCATCGCTGTCACATAGGCAATATTTATCTCTAGTATGCGAGCATCAGTATTTTACCATGGGTACCAAGCATTATCTGCACTGTGCCAGTATTTTGTCACTGGTGTTTGTAATGCCAATAACTGCCTTCAGTACGCTAGAGTCAGTATTTTGCCCAGGGAGTCACTATATGCCAAAAATTACCTTCGGTATGCCAGAGCTAATGGGGGACTCACATGCATAACACCACATTCTGACTCAACCTCACTTACATTCACTCACTCACTCACTCTCATTCATTCTCACTCATTTGCATACTGTAAGAAATTGGGAGTATTAGTTGAGGGGAGTGAGGACCCACCTCAAATAATAATCACAATCCTTGTCAGGATGAACAACTGAAGTCATTTAATTAACCTGAGCTCAGCCACAAGGAAGCTATGGCACCAAACTGACAGGCCTAACTTAGAGGCAATGTGTAAACTATTTATGCAGTACTCAAACAGTAATGAAGTAAAAAAAAACACACAGAAAATTCCAAACCAAATTGGAAAAATGGAGTAAATGTTAATAAATAAAATTACATTAAAATGATAATAATCCAATAAAGGAAACAGAGTTATACATTTTTAAACTTTAAATATAAAAGTAGTGCCAAAAAGCGCAAAGCACTAACTGCAGTCATCTGGTTATGCTTGACCATACCTAGACGCAAGTTAAGGCTGACCACTATGGAGCACTGGTCAGATACAGAAGCAAAGTTCGACCCGGTCAGAAGTTTTACCTTTGGACTAAGGTTCTGATTTCAAATGTAAGTGCTATTTATCGCACCTGATAATTAATGATACAACGAGGTATGCTGTTTATTGGGTGTGATAAATAGCAACTATTACAAGTTATTGGGGAATGACATGCTGATTTTGGTGTTTAACGTACCAAAATCTGCATTATATGGTAAATACAGTATGCTTTTCCTCATGAAATTTTGGCAGGTTTGATCTGCTAATGAAGGTTGAGTTATTTAATGCATCCAATAATTATCAGATGTGTTGAATGCCTTCAAACTTGCAATTCTGACCCGTGCGTAAACAGGGGTGTAAGTGTTTTGCAGGACTTAGGCTCTAACAACAGTTGTATGTGCAAATAATTTGTTTATTTAGGAACAAAAACACAATCTTTCATCTTTTCTCCTTCTTGCATCTTCTTCCAGGTGTGTTGACGCCCGGCCTCCCGGCAGGAATTTGCCCTCGAATAAAAAAGAAAGGCCAGGGGTAAGTCCTCTTTTTATTCTATGTTGCTTAATATGCAAGAAAACAGGGGGGGGGGGGTTTGTGTGAAGAGTCCCGGTAGCATCTGCCAACACCAGTGGTTTGATAGGGAGAATAACATTTTTTTTAAAACATAGGAAGTCTAGTGTCAGCCACTAGACTTCGTACGGTTAGTAGTTCAGTAACGTGAAGCTTAGCAAAGAAGAGTCCTGAAATTACTTCCAACCAATTGTACAAAAAAAACAAAAACACTTTTCTCCCAAACCCCTCTAAGGACCTCCCACCTCCCTTCTTCCCACTAGATGGCCACGTACCTGGCTGAGCCACGTTTCTTCAGAATCATGGCTGGTCTTTAAGCTCTGCCGGGGGCTTCTTTGCGGCATCCTGTCCCGATTCCAGAATAATGGCACAAACTCAGTGACGTCCTCGGGCTTGTCCTTGCAGTCGTAGCAGGTCACCCTTGGTACGACGTGGCGGGGACTTGCCAATTCCAGGGCTGTCATACTGCTCCTGACCTCACGAGGCAGGAACCAGGTGGGCTTGGGCTCGGGTCTCCTCTATGGGGCTTGACTTTTGGTCTCCCTTGGATTTTCAACACGCTTCTCTTCCGGGGAACTCTTTCTTGAGTCTGGGTCATTGTTTTTAAAGGGGCAGCGCTTGTCTTCTATTTGCTTTATCTGCGTCAAGTGATCTTCTCAGTCCCTGAACCCGGAAGAAGGAACACAGTGGGATTGCTGAGACCTCATTGGAGGCCCTGTCCCCTTTCTCAACCACTCTGCAAACGGACCTCCTGGATCACTACTGGTTGGGGGATGAAGTCTTCTTGGCTGCTGAGGGTTGTTTGGGGCCAAGAACCCCTAGTGTTACTACCAGTAGGTCCCACACAGCGGGATTGCTGAGAACTCATCAGAGGCCCCACCCCCTTTCTCAACCACTCTGCAAACTGGCCTCCTGGCACACTACTGGTTGGGGGATGAAGTCTCCTTGGCTGCTGATGGCCGTTGTGGGCCAAGAACCTCGATTGTTACCACCAGTAAGTCCCCCACAGCGGGATTACTGGGACCTCATTGGAGGCGCGCCCCCTTTCTCAACCACTCTGAAAACGTGCCTCCTGGCACACTACTGGTTGGGGATTGAAGTCCCCTTGGCTGCTGAGGGTCGTTCGGGGCCAAGAACGTCTATTGTTGCCACAAATAACTCGCAGTTGCATTCACTCCCTGTAAAAAATTCAGTTATTAGTTGAACGGATTGGAAGCCTCACTGAAATAATAAACCCAATCCTAGTCAGGATAAACCACAAAAGTCTCTAAATAAACCTGTGCTTAACTCTTCAGTAGCTTGGCACAAAAGCAGTCAGGCAGAGGCAGTGTGTAAAGTATTTATGCAGCACTCATGTAGCAAGAAAGAGAAACCACAAACCGATTTTATAAAAAAAGAGTAATTTTTTATAAATAAAGGGACACCAAAACAACAAAAATACAATAAGTAGAGTCAGAGTCATGAATTTTTAAGTTTTAGGAGATCCCCAATCCACAAAATCCAATAATCCAATAATCTCCAAAACCACAAAGTGATACTCACAGGTATCTGGTTGTTCTTGAGTTAGTCAAAGTCACAACTTTAGACCAACTGTGATGGAGCGTGTGTCGGGTACAGGGAACAGGTTTGTCCGGATGAAGAGTTTACCTTCTCTGAGTATCAGTCCACATGAGGAGCTTCAGGTAGAACTTTCTATTGATGAAGGCTGCAAGGAGGTTGATGGCACGAAGAATGGTTGTTGCTGGAGCTTAGAGTTGGTGGCAGACAGGGACAGTCGCTGTTTGGCTGAAAGAGCAGGCTAACATCAGAACTTCTCATTAGCGGGAGACAGAGTGACTATTGCTGACTTGAGGGGACCTCTCATGGTTCTGAAGAGGCCCACCTGCAGCTTGGTTTTTAAGTAGAAGGAGTACACACTGATGCCAGCCAAGGGTCCAGGACCTGGCAGGCACCTATTGGGATTAGGACTCATCCAGCCGGGGCAATCAGCGGGGCTCAGGCAGGTCCAAGTGGTGCTGGGCAGGCAGTTACAGTGGGTTCTGTGGAAGCTTCTGATAGCCCAAATGGGTCAGCAAACTGGCCTTTTAGTCACTTCTGGGGATCCTGTGTTCAAGGCAAGCAGGTCCAGTCTTCCTTCTTCAGACTGCATGGCAGTCCTTCTTCTGAATTTCCCACAGGTCCAGGAGTGTTCTGATGAGAGGTTCTGAGGGTGCTATTCTTATACCCGGTGCCAGTCTGTGCCACTGTGGGTGGGGGATGCCTACCTTGTCTAACCTTCCCCCTTTCTTAGATTTGGCTCCAGGGTAGATCGTCTTAGAAGGCAAGAAAGGGGTGGAAATAGCGTTCAAGCTATCCTTTGAAGCTTAGGAAGGGCAGAATGTACTGCTCAAGAGAGGAGCACCCTGCCTCACACCCAAGGCCTTCTTGTCCCCATGTCTGGAAGGAATACATGATACACCACAGGAGAACCATTCAAAGTCATATTACCATGGACACTGGCAAAAAGGTGCATTTGGTTTAGGCAGAAAAATGTCAACTTTCTAAAAGTGGCATTTTCAGAATAGTAACTTAGAATCTGACCTTAAACAGGAGTTTTCCACTGTCAACTTGAACTCACATGTCCTGCTTTCTGGCTTTTTATTAAAAGGAAGGGTTAGGCCTGTCAAAAGGTTTATTTTGCCAAGCCAAAATGCCAGTGTTAAACTGCATTACAGGTGGCAGTGGCAGACATGAGACATGATTTGCAGTGTTACTTTAGTGAGTGATACAATGAGAGGTGCAGCCCAGTTGTAACTTTTAAATTACATGCCTTGGGTACAGGTAGTACCATATACTAGAGGTTTACAGGTAAATTAAATGTTCCAATAAGGTGTATGCCAATTTAACCATGTTGAAGGACGAGGGCACTAGCACTTTACCTCTGGTTAGCTTGGATAAAGTGCACAGAGTCCTAAAGCCAACAAAACAAATTCAGTAAAAATAGGGAAGTGAAAACAAAATGTTTGGGGGAGTACCACACCAAGAATATCAGGTCTAAAAGCTACTGTGACTCACAATTACTCAGTCACACGAGGGGTAGGCAGAATTCACAGAGTTCGATTCAGTGGAATCACATGGAATTACATTAAATTTCAGCAGAATTCTGTGACGGGTGGAGTGGGCATTTGACGCTGTTTTATTTTTATTTTTTATTTTTTTATTTTAAGATATTTTTGGAGGGCACATAAATAAATTCATATACAGATAGTTATTCCAGAAGTGATAAGATTCATTGGGATAAAAGCTTATACATTAAACAGCAGTGTAACTTTCATATATACATAATATTTTCAGTACATTATTAATTCTGTTATTATTCAAAAAAGAGAGACATTGGGGTAAAACTATGACAGCGCTATTTTCCATAAGCAAAATCTCAATTCATTATTCTTTCAGGGTCCCCAACCTCCGCCTTCAATCGATAGACTGGAGTCCATATTATCTTCCCCAGTTTCTGAGCCTTTCGGCCTTTTCTTTCATAAATTCCTTTCTCCAGATTGAAGGTGGAGAGAAGCCGAGCAAGCCATTGCAAGAAGGATGGGGCCACTGGGTCCAGCCATGCTGTGGCAATAGAGATTTTGACTACTGCCATTGCTAAAAACATAAATTATGGTTGGGCACCATCAGACCCTGTGCTACTAACCCCCAATAGCATTATTTCTGGAGTTAAAACTACTTTCACTTTCAGGGTTGACTCTAAAAACTGTTCTATACCTTTTTTAAGAGTATCTAACCGCGGGCAGGTCGCAAACATATGTACAACATCTGCCCTATCTGCGTGGCACCGGGGGCAGTGAATACCCACAGACCCTCCCCATTTCGCTATTTTATCTGGTGTATAATACAAATCTAGAATCATTTGAAAATGTTGTGCCTACAGTTTTGAGGAGCAGAGAATATTATGTCCCTTGTCTAAAGAATCAAGAAAGCCAGATCCTTCTATCCCAAGCCTTTGGTCCCATTTTTCAGCCTGCCTCTCTAAATCATCTGGCTGCATGGCGATCAACTCGCTATATATTCTACTAATGGTGCATCCATCTTCATCTCTTATCCTATCAATCATGGCATTCTTGGCTAACCCATTTGGGCCCCCTGTTTTCTACCCCCAGTAGCTACGTATCTGCAAATATTTAAAAAAATCTTTCCTATCTACGCCTTATCTATCCTGTAGCTCTGAGAATGACCTAAACCCAGTTACACCAACTAAGTCCCCAACCAAGTCTATCCCTAAATCCTTCCATCGTTTGATAATGTTATCATGAAAAACTATTGGTAAAGATGGATTCATATATAATGGGGTATAGTAATTTATTCTCCCAATCCCCGTCTTCCTTTTTATTGTCTTCCACACCTGGCCTGCAGCTAATAGAGTCTTAAATCTCACCTTCTTGTAATAGCTAGGCTCAATAAACCTTAAGTATAAGTTTTTAGCATCTTTCCCCACCAGTAAATCATAGATATCTGATACCCTTCCCTGGTTCCAAGGATCAAAGGGGTTTCCACCCACTAAAGCACACATGTACTGCAGGGCTGATGCTAGATGATATAATCTAAAATCTGGGACCGACATTCCCGCTCTCTCTTTGGGGAGAGACATAAACTTCATGGCCCGCCTTGTCTTACCATATGCCCATATGAATCTGTTTACCACCCCATCTAACTTTCTGAACCATACTGTCTCAAATATTAAGGGTATTGATCTAAAAAAAAAACAACTTTAGGCAGAAAAATCATTTTTACCACATTGCATCGGCCTACCAATGACAAATGAAGATTGTTCAGATGGGCAAAGTCCTGCGATCCCTTCTGAATAACCGGGGCAAGATTCAGCTCCACAGTTTCCCCAATATTAGATGAAATATTTACTCCTAAGTATATTGCCGACTGTGCGACCCGGGGGTCGTTCAGCCTAAGATATTCATTAATTACAATTTGGGTTTTAAGCTGATTGAGTGAATACCCTGATATTTCCCCGAAGGCCAGCGCTTCTTTTGTTATTTCCACCAACGCTGACTCAGGTGTTGGTGTAGTGATCGCTAAGTCATCTGCGTACCCCAAGATCTTAGTGTCCAGCCCATGAAAGCTAATTGATTTTATCCTGGGGTTAGCATCTATTCTGCAGATTAAGGGGTCTATATAGCAAGCAAATAATAATGGGGAACAGGGGCACCCCTGCCTAGTCCCTCTTTTTATCTTGAATTCCTCAGTTTGCCCTCCCGCCACTACTAATCTAGCTGTGGGAGACGCATATAATACTCGTAGGGCTTGAATAAAATCCCTTCCTACCCCCAGCCGCTCAAGGGCTGCCCATAGAAAGTCCCAGGAGACCCTATCAAATGCTTTCTCAGCATCCAAGAGTATAAGTGCCATAGGGTCTCCTGAGACAGATGCCGCGTCGAAGAGTGTGATTACTCTTCTAACATGGTCTGTGATACCCCTTCCTGGTATAAATCTGTGCTGTCTGGGCGAAATAACTCGTCCAATTACCGGGCTCAGACGATTTGCCAGGACCTTAGAATATATTTTGGTGTCCGTGTTCATCAACGTGATTGGACGGTATGACCCTGGATCTGTGGATGATTTCCCCTTCTTTAAAAATACAAGTATGCTAGCTTGTGCCCAGGACTCTGGGGTTGGTTCTCCCATTTGTACCTGGCAAAGCATCTTTGAGAAATCTCCCCCCAGAGAGGACCAGAATATTTTATAGAACTCAAGCGGAATTTGGTCCCGGAGTACCACACCAAGAATATCAGGTCTAACAGCTACTGTGACTCACAATTACTCAGTCACACGAGGGGTAGGCAGAATTCACAGAGTTCGATTCAGTGGAATTACATTAAAATTCAGCAGAATTCTGTGACGGGTGGAGTGGGCATTTGACGCTGTTTTCTTAGTGCAAAGTGCACACTTGCTCCACAAATTAATGCAAAGATGCATGTTGCCTAAGAAAATAGTGCAGCCAAACACCACTTGGCACCCTTGGATACTCTGCAGTGATTAAAATGTTTAATCACTGCAGAGCATGTAAGGGTGCTGAGTGGTACGCAGTGGTTTTCAAACCAATGCAAACCAGTCAGTGTCCTGACATACTCTGCAGTTTTAATCACTGCAGAGCATGTAAGGTCACCGAGTGGTATGCAGTGGTTTCTAAATCTTAGAAACCACTGCATAATTTTTAAATCCAACAGTGGAGAGTGGAATTTATCAGCAATTCTGCATTACACGAGTAATGCAGAATTAGCAAAATTCCTCCGATTCTGATGGCAGAGTTTAACATTTCCTCCAAGCCTAAGTCTCACTCCCCCACACTCATTCCTATTCATTCTCACTCACCCACTCTCACTTACTTGCAGTTACTCTTACTCTTATTCATTCATTCTCTCTCACTAAAACTCACTGGCACTGAATCTCAATCTGTACAATCTCAATCAATGCCTGACTGTCACTCACTCTCACTCACACACACATTCTCACAAAACCAGACAAACATGCTCAGACATAAACACACACACACAGGAACAAACACACTCTCAACCTCAAGCAAGCATGCATTATACAATGAAAAGCCTTTTTATTCACCTCAGCTGCCAGAAAAGGGCCAGTTCCAGCAACTGGTGCTCCATTCGTATCCGACTAATAGTGAATAATAGAATAGAATTGCATTCACTATTAATTAATGTAATAAACAAATAGTCAGAAAACAAGGCATACAGAGCCCTGATGCCCTGAATGACAAGCAACTCTTCTGTTCTTGAAACGAATTTTGCCACACCTGAGGCCAGGGATCACAAAATGAGTGTCATGCCTCCCCCCCCCCCCCCAGGGGCAAGACAGGGGTCGTAGAAGTGACATCTGGCAAACCTTAAGTGATGAGCATGTTCAGCCAGGGAGAAAGGACTGAGAGCGAGGCAGAAGAATCACAGGGGTTTTGTCCAGGTGCACTAGTGAATGTCCCCACTCCTAGCTTGTATCTCATACTTTCACTAAATGCATTCTCGAACTTGTAGCATCAGTCCCCTGATTCTCCCAGAGGCTTAATTGGGAGTGGATCGACTGCAGTGCTGTTTGATAGCCCTGCTGTGCACTGTGAACTCCTTTTGCTGAGCACTGACACTATGGAATGGGCTGTAGGCATGGGTGGCTGTAGAGTTCTGGCACTGAGCAGTGTGTGGTGGAGGACCATCGGGTGTTGCTGTGGAGTCTGTATTGGCCCAAGGAAAGGAGGCCATCCAGTTCTGTACAGGAGAGCAGGATGAGAGCTCTTTTGTGAGAGTTGTTTGACCATCAGGAAGGGAAAGGAGTCATTCAATATGAAGGAGGGCATGCTGAAGCATTCAGATGCACAAGCGACTTAGTAAAGGATTCATCAGCCCAGCTCTTGGAGGACCTATTGGGAGAAGGCAATAGGTTTGCAGGGCTCCTGGAGCAGACTTTGCCCAAGAAGTGTTCGGATCTGGATGTACCACCTGTATTTTGTGGGGCCCATGGGAATAATCTGTGCTTGCCAGTGACTGGGGTGAGCTCCTTTTGCCACTGACCCAGAGCGCCTAGTGAAGAGCGGCTGTGCTGAGCCAATTGCCACAAACCTCATTGAAATCCATGTAGCAGTTGCAGCATAATCCTCTCCAAGTTTCTCCCACACGTGCAATATGTTGAATTTCCTGCCACATCCCGTGAGCGGGGGGTGTTTTCAGCATGGAAAGAAGGTAATCACTAGCAATAGTGTCTAATTAATCCATGAGTAGATTTATAGAGCGCTACTTGTCACCCATGAGGGTATCCAGGTGCTGGAAGGGTCCAGTTTATTAGCCGAATAGCCAGGTCTTCGGGGACTTTTGGAACTCTGGAAGAGATGGGGAGGTCCGTAGAAGAAAGGGTAGCTTGTTTCATGTCTTTGCTGCTAGATAGGAGAAGGAGCGACCTCCATATCAGCTACGTCGGATGCTGGGGGTGAAAGTTAGAGAAAGTGACATGGAGCGGAGGTGTCTGTTGGTCTGATGGAAGTTCAGACGGTGGTTCAAGTAGGTGGGTCCTCATTTGTGTAGGACCTTGTATGCATGGGTCAGGAGATTGAAATGGCAGCTTTTCTGTACAGGGAGCCAGTGAAGTTCCCTGAGGTAGGGGGTGATGAGGGTTTGTCTAGGGAGATCCAGGATTAGTCCAGCTGCGGTGTTCTGTATGGTCTGTAGTCAGAGGAGAGCTGCAATCCCTGCAAAGAGAGAGTTGCCATAGTCCAGTGGTCTGGTGATGAGGGCCTGCGATGGTGCGTCTTGAGCTTTGGGGTAGCCTTTGAATATCTTACAAAGCATGCAAAGGATGAAAAAGCAGCAGGAGGAGACAGAGGTGACCTGAGTCATCATGGTTAGCTTGTTGTTCAGAATGATGACTAGGTTCCTAGCACGGTCAGTGGGGGTAGGAGTAGGTCTGAGTTCTGAGGGCCACTAGGATATGTCCCATGGGGAGATTTTGTTTCTGAAAATCAGTATCTCTGTCTTGTCCATGTTGCGCTGTCCTGCTGTGCATCCTGATGTCAATCCTTTTTTTGTCACCAATCATTGAGATTTTGTGAACCTGTGATTTGATTGCATATTTGATTTATTTTGATTGACCACTGGAGAACTCAATATGTGGGCACTGGGAAAAACTGTACTTCTCAATCAGGATTCCCTTTAAGGGCACCAGCACCCAACCACCTATATTCTCATATTCCCCACAAACTTTCACCACATCTGTGGTGGGTTGCTCTTGGCCTGGCACGCTCCAGATATGACAACAGAAGATCTGCTTTAGGTCTTCCTGCATGATGGTTGCTCCTGCTCACTTCACTTCACTTCACATACAGACTGCTACTGCCATTGAAAACACAACTCTTATGTGCACCCAACTGCCCAGAGTAAAATAACAATCTAGTGTGTGTGTGTGTGTGCTTAAGGGTTGGATGGTGCTGCAATGCATTCAGAGCAGCAACAAACAGTGGAGCACCATTCTCCTATACCATGGCAGCTGTGGACTATAGCAGAAAATTGAATGGTCCAACACCTGTCCGCTGTTACTTTCACCGGGGTTAGTTGCCTTTAAACCCCTTCGCAAACTTTATCAACTCCTGTAGGGAGGGGTATTATATTGTTTCAAAAGGTGAAAGTGTTGTCAAACGTCATGGGAAGCTTTTCATAATTTGGGTCACCTCCAGGTCAAAGACAATAGGCTAGTTTTTACATTGGAAAAAACGTCCGTGCAGGTTCCTTTACACTGTGCAATCCCAGCTCCAAATGCAGTAATTGGACTTTCAGTTGTTTAAACCCCATTAAGAATCTTTTAGGAAGAACTTTTTGTATTGTGATGATCTTGTGTCAGCTATTGCACGGATGAGTTTTGCATTGTGTGTATTTTTTCCAGAATTGAACGCGAGGGACTCCTAAGGGTTTTCATTCTGTGACACTGTGCCAAATCCAATAATCAGCGGTTTGGTATTGGTTTAACATGCTCAATGCATTTTTACTTACTCCTCTGTCTCAGGGGGTAGAGAGGTCTTGTGTTCTTGGTGTCTATTTGCATTTTTATGTATAGAATTTAGCTATGCATGTGTTTAAGTACTTTTTTATTTTCTAAGTAAAATCATATTGATTTTGAATGCTATTTATGTGCTTTGTTGATTTCAAAGTGTCTAGAGTACTTCACCTTGCTAATAAGCCTTGGACTGCGCAGACCATTATCATGTGAGTCAAGTGCTAAAGGCGAGTATTAGGTCTTTATTTTGGGTCCACTAATATGAAAACTCCAAGCCACCAGAGATAAATGACCCCTATTGCTGCAAATGGGTTCCAGTAGCCACTGATTCCTCTGGGTCCACTCAAACCAATTCTCATATTCACCTTAATCAACATTTCTCTTTTAGCCCTTCTCTTTTAAGCCTTGTCCTCTTAGTTTTTCCCTCCCATTTGGCAACAAACCAGAAATACTTGATTGCACAGTGATATATGTTACTGAGGTTTACTTGTGCAAAATATTTTTTTCTTTTTTATCTTTTCAATTCTTTACCATATTTATGTTTTATACTTTTATAGGCTAAATCAGGACGACTGAATTCTCAATAAAAGCTAAATGGAAAAAATTGGGTTTTTAGCATGCACTTTCTCATTTGCCCTGCTGTCTAACCTCCTATGATGTTCTCATGAAAAGAATGTCAGGATGACGAAGAGATTTCTGAAGAGTGTCTATTGTGCATTCAAAGTTCAGAGGAGAAATTGACATTTGCCCAACAGCTTTCCTAATCCATCCATCTCTGGATCGTTTCGTTCTTGCAAACCCTAACACCAAACCCAAAGATAGAAACAAAGTCAGCAATAAAAGCCTCATTCCTAGTGCCACAGTGTTTGGGTCACAAATACCATACCTCTTGTTTACCAATATCATTGGGTGTTTTTTTACCTACCCAATCAAAGTGCAGCAGGACGCATTGTCGTATGACGTGTGTCACCGGAGTGTGCGCACCTTGGCCCAGATTTTTCATTATAGTAAGGCACCACTGCACTAAAGTTGCTGCGCTGCCTTGCATCAAAGGAAGAGAAAACATGTGCCATATCTACTAAGGTATGGTAATTGTTTTGTCTCCTTCACGCTGGTGCACTCCTGGTAGTCATGTGCCAACGCACACAACCTTGCCCCATAGAGCAAGGGTGTGGGCATTTTCTGAAGCTTATGTTATGTACAGGAGCGGGTTGCTTCCAAAGCTGGAAAAACGAGAAGAAATCAAAACATTTCTCCCCGTTATGCGTGCATCGAAGAGGTGTAAGATATAGGTGCAAATCTCCATCTACCAATGTTTGTCGATAGTCCTTTGCATCAAAACCCATGCATGGCTACATGGGCACGCTCATGGACCACCCATGGAACCCCCCCATGACCCAATGTATAGCGCAACCCTATGTTACTTTAGGATACTATCCAACACATCCTGATTAGTGTTGGATAGTAAATCCCACCCTAACACTTTGTACCAGGTTTGCATCACATAAGTGATGCAAACACAACTTAAAGCATTAATCAATCTGGACCTTGATTACTAAATATTTTGCATTTTTCCAGTGTGTCAATGGAACATTACAGACGTGCAGTAAGTGCTGCAAAAAATCAGAATCTAAAGTGTATATTCCTGATTGTGTCAAAATCTGGATTAATGGCCACTCAGAATTAGGACCTATCGGGGGACGTGGCTTGATGCCAATAGAAGATGGCCGCTTGCTAGGAGAGCTCTGTGGCGACTCGGTGTCGGAAACGAAATACCTGAACTGTGCCTCACAGGAGCAGAAGGGCTGAATGAGCTGTGTGATGATCTTTTCCCAACTCCCCAACCCCAATGCACACCAGATGCTATCTGCCCGCAGTAGGGAGGGGGAAAGGGGAATGGGAAGAAAGAGAGACTGCCACTGTGGTGCCTTCCTAGGAGCTCTTCCAATCTGGACTCCCTGCACCTGTAATTTCAAAACACAAATTACTCCATTCTCTAATTACAGGTTTTTTTCTATTATGAATATATACTTGTGATTCTCTAATCCTCCAATACCTGAGTAACACAGTGGACTAGCTTCTCTCTTCAGTATTTGTTTTGCCACTAGTCATTTTCATGTTTACCAACTTCTGAGCCACTAACAGCCTTTCTTTTCTGTCTCTTTAGCTCTGGACGATGAAGAAGAGCAACAGTGTCGGTTAAAGATGGTAAGTAAAAATATATATATATATTTGTATTTACTTGAAGTCGTTATGTAGAGCGCAGCATTGTTAGTGGATGAGAAAGAGTCTTTCTTAGTGGCTGATAAGAGTCTTTTGCTCAATGAATTTAGTCAGTTAGGAAGAGTAACTGCGCAATTAGTACTGCTAATTATATTAGTTCTGTCAAGCTCAAAATGTCCAAAAAACAAGTCTCTCTGTCTGAGCTTGAAAATATCAAAAAATATAATGAATAGATGAAAGTCTTTTCGTAAAACAAGGACGAGTTTCTATTTTCACTCTGTAGACTATAACTGATAAACGTCTTTTCCTGACTGTAAAGCAAACTCGAAAAGGTCTTTGAACCTGGCGTGTGAGAACCTCATACGTGGGGCGCTCAACACTGTCAAAGAAAAAAGGTACCTGTGAACTCCTGGACCGCGGCTTGGAAACCGCCTAACAAACCTCCGGGAAACTTGAGCAGAAGGACGATATCCGGAAACTGCAGCCAAAGGTTTTGTAAACTTCTCCTGACTGAAAAGTGAAGCGCACACAGGAAACGCAGCTTTACTCGAGAATTCGACGGTTGAAGTGCGAAGCGCTTCAGGTGCGCTCGCACGATAACCGACAAACTAAGATTCCAAGCAGATACACTAGAGCGCTAACTCAGTTCTGAGTTAGGCGCCATATTGGATTTCCGCTGTGACGATTCCTGCAGATTAACTGCAGCAGAATGACATCTCCTAGCAAACAACTTTCTCCAACTCAAGGAACCTTGTTTATAAAGCAAACCCCCTCTCAACCAACTAACTGGTAAGAAATGTTTCTGCCTGATGTGAAGTCGAACAGACCTGACACTCGGACGGAGTGTCGGTTTTCCTGCGGACCTTCAACGCATTACGATGGAGTCCTTCGTGGTAGGAAGGACTCTGATAGCCTTTCTCATCCTTTTCTGCCCCTGGTGAGCACGTCTCCCCTCACGGGACTCACGCCCGCCATTTTGTTTTTCTTACACTGCTGCGTTTTCGTGAGGGGGCAGGAACAGGAGCGATTTCATCATATTTCAATGCCTAAACCCAATAGCATCATTTAACAATATTCATTAAATAGATGTGTAATGACAGAGAACAAGGATAATGCAATGTTTTTACAAAGGGATCCCTCCAAATACTCTTAGATTACTTAAATTTTGCGCAAGTTGAAATAAATGACATAGGATAAATACTTATAATACAGTGAATTTTCAGTTGGCAGACAGAGAAAACTAGAATTAGTCGTTTGGAAGGTACCATTTTTGCTACGGACGACGCGTTTTCTCCTCATAGGTTTTAGCTCCCGTCATTATTATGGGCACTATGGTTTCCTGTCAAAGTAGGAATGGAATATAAATGATTTGATTTCATTTTGAATCTACGCGTATAAACTATTTCACTGGTCTTATCATCCTTAATTTCAAGGGGTTCTTTCTGATATTTCAACATCAGTTTCTTTTGGCTGCTGAGAAAGGTACATCACCTTTGTGTTCCTACACTGAGACTGCGCTTTTACTTCATATTTTGCACTCCCCTGTCTCTGTACTTTCGCTATTATCAAAATTTGCTCTAAATTTTATGGGGAGAATGAAATCTACACGTCGTGTTACTGGTTCTTCTTTACCATTTTCATCCTTGTCAGACCACAACCCTTATTCTGTTCTTTCAGAAAATATGGATAACTCTGAAAGCAATACACCACTTTCCAATATGGGAACATTAGTAGCCTCATCCAGTATTCCGCTTTCCACCTATAAACGTACCCATAAATTGACCACCTCATCTGCACTATCTTCTGGAAAACGTGTCAATAAGATCCTCCTTCGCCTGCTACATCTCCCCCACCAAATGCTATGGATGTGCTACTTGAAGAGATTCGTGCTCTTCGACCCTACATGGAGGAAACGAATAAAAGACTCCAAGCTTTGGATAAAAAGTGGTCTACTATGGAAAATAGGGTTATGCAGATTGAACAACAAGTGGACTCTGTTCAGGTTGTAGCGAACCAAGTTCCTTCAATGAAATCTGAAATCTCACTACTCAAAAAACATGTGGAAAATCTTGAGAACCGTAACAGATGGAATAACTTGCACATATATGGTTTGGCAGAAGGCTTGGAAGGATCAGACCCCATTTCATTCTTTAAATCATTCCTTCCACAAGTTCTTGATATTTCCAACACTCCTGTCTTGAACATTCAAAGAGCACATTGTTTGGGTCGCAGCCCAACTATGGCGAACTCTTCAACCAAACCTAGAGGAGTCATCATATACTTCTTGGAATATACAGATTTATTGAAAATCTTGCAAGCAGCTAAACTCAAAGGTCGTATATCGTGGCAAGGCGCCAATCTCTTCTTTGCCCAAGATTATGCCAAAGAAACAGCAGATCGAAGGCAAAAGTTCCTGGATATGAGACCAGCATTCCGTACTCTCATTGCCAGATTTGGTCTCTTCCATCCTTGTCTTTTCAAAGTTACATATAAAAATAGAACTATGAATTACGAGGATCCTGCTTTACTGCAACGGTTCTTAGATCAGTGCAGAGAAGAAAGATATGGATGTGTCCAGACTCGCTACTGTTTAATTTTGTGATGTCAATGGTTTAATATGCTCTGTTTTCCAGTGATTGTTGTTTGTTCTCGTTTAGTTAGTTACATTTTTCTGGTTTCCCTATGTGATACTTACCTGTCATGTTTTTCTCTTCTGTTAGGTGTGGATTTTCTTTCATACATATTTCTGTTATCCCCGGTTTGCTTGGATGATGTCCTCCCTCCCCAGTCTGCCCTGAGTTGCCTGGTTAGTTGTGCCATTTTCCTCATGTGGCTTCACCACCCTCATCTTGTTCATGTTCTTTGTAGTTGGTTATTATGTTTTTATAATTCATGGTATATGTTTCTTCCATGTTGTACTTGTTTCTTCTCCTTTGCTCCAACTTCTCTTTCTTTTGTCTGACACTTTCTCACCTTCGTGTGTCTAGTCATACGTGAAAAATGGTGCAAAAGGATCAGAAATCCTTCTCTCAATTTGTGGGAAGGGCAATGTTTCAAAAAATTGTAAAATACCCCTCACACACTGAAACCTGATTCAGTGTCATGCTTCATCATTGGGGTCTTCCCACCCCTCTACGGGACGGGGCGTGCTACGACTTACGTAGACGCAGGAGCACTTTATTCAGTGATTGGTGAGTATGTGTAGTGCGTGGGATCATGAAAAGAAAAAGTGAGATGGTTAAAAATTCTCTGGCTAGTGGAATGAAAATACTTTATTGTCTTCCCTGGCTGAGAATAGTAAAAGTGGGGAGGTGTAGATGGTGTACTATAATGAGTCACCTCCTACAAGGTCGACATGTTTCAGAAGCCCTCCCCTTGGCTTTCTTCCTCAGGACCAAAAAAACGATCCCTGTTACACCTCAATGGGTGATAGAATAAATGTACATATGCCTGATAGTCACAAACACTGTCCTTTGTTCCCTGTTATGGGAGTAGAAAAATATACCACTTGTATATCTTAAGAACTTTAGAATTTAATCGTTATCGCTCCATGAGCTCACACGAGCGGTGTTGGGCGCCTTCAAATAGACAATGCTGGAAGGAGCGCGATCACCAAAGGAAGTACATTCCGACGAGCCACGAGAAGGTACTTCCTTTGGTGAGCACCATTTTTCACGTATGACTAGACACTTCAAATAAAAATAAAAATAAAAATAGCAGCACACACATGGGTGCATATATATTCACATAATACATGGTAGAATCCCTATGTTAGATAACAGTATCAAGAGGAGGACGATTCTACCTTTTTCCTCTTCACTCCCTCCTTTGATTTTTTGACTTTCTCACCTTCACCAATGACTTCTCCTTTTTCCTCTTCTCTCTTTATACTTTCTTCTTATTTTCTACTTATATCTTTCTTTTTATATTTTTCCTTTTCATAACTACTTATTTCTTTCTCTATGCTATTCAACTTTGCTGGTACAGTTTTGCAAATTCCTTGCTAAATATAATACTTTACTTATACAATACTGTCAATTTTAGCTGTTATAACTATCGCTGTATAATGTTTATATCATATCGACTGTTATAAATGGCTCTAAAGGTTGTTTCTTGGAATGTTAAGGGTTTGGGTTGTCCTATAAAACGCAAAGGGTATTATCTCATTTATCTAATTTAAAAGTGTGATATAGCTTTACTACAGGAAATCCATGTTCTAGATAAGGAAATTCCTAAGCTTAAAAGACAATGGGTTGGTCATGTTTTTGCCTCTCCGGGTACAGGAAATCGTAATGGCGAAGCCATTTTCTGTCATAAACGTCTTGACTTACAGATTCTTTCACAAGATGCTGATGATGTGGGTAGGTGGATTTCTGTTTCATTATTATTGAACAATATTCTCTTGACTCTTTTTAATCTTTATGCACCCACTGCCCCAGTTGTTGTCTTCTGGCCTACAATATTATCTAAATTGATGTCCTTTCAAGATGAATACCTATTAGTTGGTGGGGACTGTAATTTGGTTATAGACCCTATTATTGACCATAATTCTCAGTCAAAATTCATTTCCTCTCCTATGCACTCTCAGTTCACATCCACTATTCAACAACGGTCACTAGTGGATGCTTGGCGATTATGCAACCCTACACTTCGAGAATACACCTTCTTTTCTCCTGTACACTCTTCCCAATCTCGCTTAGATTATCTGTTTATTTCAAAAGCACTCACACAACATATTACTCATTCTGATATTGGCTCTATATTAATTTCCAATCATGCCCCTGTTACTTTAGATTTGGAACTTTTTCCTCCTACTCAAGGTACAAGAAGATGGAGATTCAATAACTACCTCCTTTTAGACTCCAATTTTACCCAACAATTTGAAGTTTTTGTCACCACTTTCTTTCTTGAAAATGAAACTCCATTTATGTCTCCACAGATTATTTGGGATACTTTTAAAGCAGCCTCTAGGGACTTTATTATTTATTTTGTATCTCATTGAAAGAAATCTTCTTTGCTTACTTTGCAATCACTTACGGTACGCATTAAACAATAAGAACATTCCTTTTTTCACACAAATTCTAAATCCTGTTTAGATGAACTCGTCAGATCCAAATTCAAATTCAATAAAATAGCTACAGAAAATGCTAACTCATTTTCACTCAAATCTTCAGCCAAATATTATGGAGGTCAAAATAAAGCGGGGAAACTTTTAGCTAACTATCCTAAAGTTAAAAAAGAATGCACCAAGATTAGTTCTATTTTTACTTCTAATAATCACATAGTTTACAAAAACGAAGATATCTTATCAGAATTCACTCAATTTTTTCAAACCCTATACACTCCTGAGTCCTCTGTACTTCAGGAAGATATACTTCAATACTTATCTTCTATTAATCCACCTTCTTCCTCTAGTTTAGATTTTTCGGTGTTAGATGAAGATATTTGAGATCTAGATATTCTCACCGCTATTCGTTCTATTAAACGTGGTAAAGCCCCAGGACCTGACGGTTTCACGATTTAATTTTATTCTTATTTCTCTCTGATTCTTGTTCCTAAATTATATCAACTATTTCATTTCTTTATTTCTTCCAAAAAATCCAGGGGATCTTTTCAAGAGGCTTTGATACGTTTACTTCCCAAGTATGGTAAAGTTCATACTTTATGTAAAAATTACAGACCCATTTCTTTAATTAATTTAGACTACAAAATGTTTGCAAAAATTCTAGCTCTGCACTGAGAGACTTTTTTACTCCTATTAATTGGGCAAGAACAATGTGGTTTTATTAAAGGTAGACATCTCTCAGACAACACTAGACTTTTCTTTAATGTCCTCACCAAAGTCAAATCGTGTAAAGACTCTTTAGCAGCCATCTCTTTGGATGTTGAAAAAGCTTTTGATAGAGTTGGATGGTCATATATTTTCTCCACCTTATCTTGGGTTGGTTTTGGTCACAGGTTTATCAACTATATCTTCTTACTATATTCCTCCCCTGTTTCCGCCATCTTATCTAATGGTCTTATCTCGTCATCTTTTTCTTTATTTCATGGGGTAAGACAAGGTTGTCCTCTTTCTCCTCTTCTCTTTATCCTTGGTCTCGAACCCTTCCTGATCAGAATTTGTTCAAATTCCCAGATTACAGGCTTTAAATATGGCTCCCATCAATTAAAACTCTCTGTTTATGCGGATGATATTTTGCTCTTTCTATCACAACCACAGACCTCTTTGCCGGCCTTCTTATCTGAAGTACAGTTATTTGCATCTGTGTCTGGTTACAAATTGAATGTTGACAAATGTGAAATTCTCCCATTGAACAAACATTGGGGGATATTCACAAGAACGTGTGATAATCATCGCAAATGTAGCTTAACGCAACCTTGCATATCGCAGTCCATCGCGAGAAAATAACACCATCCTAACGTCCAATTCCCAACCCCTCTGCACCATGCGATAGCAGCATGACAACCCTCCAAATGCCCACAGAAAAATCAACGTGAAAAACAAAAAATGCGAAACACGACCGCCCAAAAAGTTGCGACGCCACAAAGCGCGATACCAAAATCTGCGAAAACCAGCGACAGGCCTGCAATACCCACGCGTCATGCGTGAAAATGCACTATAAAAGCTAACAAAAAAACAACCCCAAGACCAATCCAAACTGCGTAGCACCATGGATGCACCCGGACCTAGTGCAGAGGACAAGCCGAACTCCACAAACCCCATGGAGGACCAGCATGGAACCCCCTGTTCGGGGAGGGCAAGGAGAAAAGGAAGAGGAAGACGGGGTTCAGTCCGCAGGAAGACCAGATCACCGTCACGGAGGTGATAGAACACCACCAACAACTGTTCGTCACCTCCACTGCGTCATTGGCAACACAAACGGAAATATGGCAGTCCATCGTCACCAAAGTGAATGCAGTCGGACTGTCAAGGAGGTCAATGGAGGATGTCAAGAGGCGCTGGCATGAAGTGCACAGCCAAACCAAACAGAAACTTGCTGCCAACATGAAGGCAGCAAAGGCGACTAGAGGTGGGAGTCCTGCGCCACAGGAGGAGCTGGATGAGCTGGAGGAAATGGTGGCCACAGTCATCAGTGTGGAGACGGTGCAAGGAGTTGGGGGCCTGGACACAGCCCAAAATGACCTGACCCAACAGCAACAGGATGAGTAACGACCAGGGACTGGGGGGACGGGGGCAGATGGGCACAATGGCACACATGCACAATCATGTGCAGCACACTGCACACCCGCAATGAGTGTGGAACATGTCCCTGATACCCTTGGCACACTGCAGCACACATAGAAACACCAAGTAGGCCCCCATCCACAATGTGCACAAATGGGCCCCCCTCCATATCACCAATGCCACAACCTACCCATGCACATGTGTTGAATCCAGAAAAGCAGCGGCTCTGTGAGCCACACTGACAATGCAAGTGACACTGCATGACAGATAGCATGGCTGAAGTCACAATAGATGACATGGTGCACGAGACGACACTGAGGTGGCTGAGTGTGGACCACATCCGTAAAGGAGCCGGTCACACTCTGACACATCCACGTGCACCTATGACCCATGACATCAAGAACACATCTGCAGACAAACAATGCACAAGAGTACCAAATATCTCCAGTGGCACAAATGACCCAAGTCGCAAACATCCCAGCCCCGAAAAGCACACAAGTCAAATGCACACCGACTCAAAGGGATAAGGGTCCGCCACTGCAGAGCTGCAGGGGCGAATCGCCAACAATGCAGCACACACACATAGCAATCACAGTACCACAACATTGACGACAATGTGGGACAGAGTGCAACCCCTACACCACAGGACAGAGGACACAACTGGTGCCTCTTGTGCGTAGAAACTGGCCAATCACATATGGCAATGCTTGACACTGTGAGATGATTATGTACGAGTACAACCACACATCCGTCATGTAGTCGAAATGTCCACTGACTCCCATCAAATAGCCAGCTACACCAAAACAGTCACAATGTACATCGTCATGCAGTCTGAATGTAAACATCCACAATGCGTCAACATACATGGAACACACTGTTAACCTGCATCTCCCCTTACATTGCAGAGGGACAACCAACACCTCCTGCAGAGCAGACCACACATCTCTTCAGTGATGATGAAGAGGACACCCTGCCCATTTGCCCAGACACACTCCAACGTCTCGTGGACAGCCTCCTCACCCCACCTCCAGGAGCAGGGCAGCCCAGCTGCATCGCGGTGAGCCCACACCCTGCACAGACCACACAGCAGGAAGCACACACCACCACGGCTGCCTCCCAGGACCCCCACGACCAACACATGGATTTCATACGCCATGTGTTAGGGTGCCAGGAGAAGATGGCAGATCAGCTGTGACTGGGTTTCGACCTCATGGCAGCCAAACTCGATGCCATACGTGGGTGTCTAAGTCCCATCAGGGAGCTCCTACAGTCCCTAACGGATACCCACTGTCCGCACCATGCCCACCAACAATCCTTGGCTGACATCGCTGGTTCCATTACTCGGAGACAAGAACTGTCTAGGCAGACAGGCTCCAGCGATGACAGCACAGAGTTGGCACAGATGCGGAGGACAATGGAGAGCATGGATCCGATGCAGGCTGGAAGTATGGCTGCCACTGCTGAACACCAGCGAGATGTAGCTGCGATCTTCCATGCCTTGCAGATTCTCATCTTGCCACTGCTGCCACTGAGCCTGTACCAGATGACTGCTGCAGGAACCTCGACACACACATCTCCGACCCCTGATGTGTCAGTGGCACACAGTTTTGCAGCCCCATCGCCTTCGTACCCTGATGTGTCAGTGGCACACAGTGATGCAGCCATTACACTGCCACACACACCGGACACACCCGACACAGAAGAAGTATCAGAGGAGTAAGATGTGGATGCTAACTACTGTGTGAGGAAGGAGGCAGTAGCATCCATCTCCTCCATATGGCTTGCCCTGCCTGGCTCTGCCCCATGAATCATGCCCTGGGACACCCCCTTCCACTGACCCCCAGAACACTCTGCGACATTCACCCGGACCCCGACACGGACTGCCACATCTCCACTGCTTGACAATTACACAACAATCCTGCTGCGGACTGCACTCCCCCTCTTCCAAATCAATTTTCAATGCCCAAAGGACTCTGGTTGGCCCACCACTGGGCTTCCATGTTATGTGGGCTTGGATGACCATGTACAGCTCCCTCTCCGTCATTCGCCAGAATCTGAATAAAACATTCGAAATCATGCAGATGTGTCATGACTATGTTCACTCACGTATGGAAGTATGGCTGGATGTAGGGACAATGATTGCACAAGAAGGTACACCCTGGTAAATGACATCAATGCACATGTTCATCCCCGAGACACATGGCCAATTGGATGACTATGAAGTTGGGTACTGGCTGTGTCCCCATTGCACATTAGCAACAAACCCACAACCCCCCAACGTAGGCACAGGTCCATGTCTTGAATAGGGCTGTCTGTAGGAATGACCAAATCGGTAGCAGGCCAGAAGTGGTGTCCTACATCACATGTGACGACAGAACTTCACGTCGCATACCTACTCACATACATCTGTGTGGTCACATTCTGTAATGATTCATAACATTGCTCAACATGGTCAGAGGTGGGACACCATACTCACATTGCTGAAGACATGTAAGAGCACAGGTCTACCAGCAACTTTCCTAAAACAATGTCGGGCTCACAGAGGTGGAGCTGTCTGAACGGACCCACCCCCATTGTACATGCGTCAGTCAGTTCCTCCATGTGTAGGGACGATGCTCATTGTGGCACACGAGTGGTCAATCTAATCAACACTCATCACAGTTAGACACCAGTGGTGTTGCGTAGACTTTATTGGCATGTGCGTGTCAGTACGGACAAGGCAACGGCCACAACAGGCAGGAACATGCTTAAGACACTTACACGCAGCATGGGTACATGCCGAGGTGCAGGAAATGGGGGTGGAAAAATGAACCCCAATCATCACGGATGGCAACGGTCTCAGCCCACCTTGCCTTGCTGGACGAGTCATGTATTGTTTGGTGTATGCCCATTGCCCCGTGTGAGGGGTACGACTTACAGCCCACGGGGTCTGCATGGTGCTCTGCCACCCGACTGCGCCGACTGTCTGCTCTGCTGACAGTGATCAGGTGAAAGGGTCCGACAAGTTCACATGTCGTGCTACATTGCCATGTGTGTACTCTCCCCCAGCAGTGTGTTCGACTTGGTAACGTTGCCAGACGACGCTGTGCTGCTCCAACCATGGAACTGCATCACCTTGCACAGGTGTGTGTACACATGCGTAGTTCCACGCACATGTATACAGAGTCCAGACGAAGGCAGACATGTCCTCTGTTGTGGTGGGATGTGGGTACATTCCCCACAATGCTACAAGGTGTTGGGAGCAGTGCTGTGGGTGACTATCCGATGTGGCTGCAGGGACGTAGTTACTCGTCCATGAATGCCAGCGCCGCTTCATGGGCAATGTGTTCCAATAGGACGTTGTTGTCGGGTTCATGGAACACCAGGGTGAGCCAATGCATTAACTGGTCCGGGCAGATGTGCTCAGTCCACGCCGTTTCCCCAATCCGCAACACAGCCCAATAGGGGAGCGCCTGGATGTGGTCACTGCACACGAGGAGTTGTGCATTCTCCCATGCGCAACTGCCAGCACATACGCCAAGGATCAGTGCATCCCATGCACGGCTATCCAGGTGACACTCCTGTTGGTGGGCCAACAGGGGGCGCACTGTCAGGTTATAATCCAATTCAGCTACGGTTGCGTTGGATAGGGAGACCTCCATGGGCCACTCGAATGTGCATGATCGACAGTGGAACCAGGGCTGGCAGGGATCCCAACAGATGCAGCATTCGGGCACGGTACAGTTCCACTTGACAGGAGTTGTGCATGTGCCCGGGAGTGCAGGCCATTGCGTTTGTTGGTTTCGTGGCACTGGCACTCGTCTGATCGGCGGGTGTTCGGTGGACGATATGCCACAGCTCTAGGCAATGAGTCGTATGTGTGTGCTACGTTTGTATGTATGGGTAGTTCTTGACAATGTGTCAAGGGCATCCCTTGCAGGTGTCGGTCGTGCAGGGACAAGTGTGTGTGGGGTGTAGGCACATTGGTGTTTCATTAGCGCAGTTCGTGGTGTGGGAGTCGTCGGAGGCTGGTATGGTATCTCATGCAGGGTGTGCCAGCCGCATTCAGGACCAAGGTCGGGGGTTTGGTTGGCCTTGGGCCTTGTGTGTTGAGACAAAGGTGCTTTCATTCCTGATTTTCGTCTGACTTCTGCTTGCATGTCTTAATTGTGATGTGGAGTTTGCGCTGACTTTGATGCCAGGCCTGTGATTTGTGGTGCGCAGAGTTCGAGACACACGCAGCTGTTGGCATGTTTGCATGAGCCAAGGGCCCGATTGGCCTCGCGCTCCTTGTTCAGTCTCTCTCTCTTTCTGTCTGTTTCTTTCTCTCTCTCTTTCTCTCTCTCCCTGTCCTTTGATGGGTGCCTGACACACCTTCTTATCTTGGGTATTGTCTTGCAGGCTGTGAGGCACAGTTTGTCCAGGGATGCCCCGCCATGACTCCTCAGGATAGTTTTTTGGTGACGTATTTGAATTTGACATTTTGTTTGGTCTTTCAATGGTGTATGTATGAATCAGGATCTCAATGCGCACATGTATGTTGATTGTTGCAATTGTGGGACATCAGGCGGGTGCTTGTGGTCATGTTTCCGTGCAGTTGATGTGCTGTGTCTTGGTCCGGGGGAGGTGGGGGGTGCCCATGGTGGGGCTGGGGGGGGGGGTCCTGGGGGTGGTGGAGGTGGATGTTGTGGCCCTCTTGGGTGTCCAGCACGCATGTTCAGTGGCTCCATGGCATCTGTTGCCCTTCAGGTGTGGCTCTGGGCTGGGCTCCATTTTGTGGTGCAGGCTGTGCTCCGACTTTGCACCAGGTCAGGGCAGGTGTTAGTTTCCTGCTGCTAACGCGCCTTATCGCCTGTTTTGTGGTTTTATCGCTGATCGGGCTGGTCGTTGAGAATGTTGAGGTGTGGTGTTGTCGCTGGTTTTTGCTCGGGAATGCCTACTCTGCATCTCATTAGCGATAGTTGCAGGGGTCATCTGTGGCGATGTTTTTTGAGGATGCTTTCGCAGGTAAACTGGTGTTATTGGCTGTTAGCACCAGCTTGTGAATGTTGCGATACATTTGTCGCGACTTTGGCTGCGATAAAGTGCCGTTAACTGGGCGATAGCTCCTTGAGAATATGCCCCTATGTTTTTCCGTAGATTATATCTCTTCGGGTTTTCGTTGGGCCTCGGATAAAATCAAGTATTTAGGTTTATGGTTTATATCTTCTATTAAAGACTCCATGTTAGTAAACTTGAGAGAATTACAGACGCTCTTGAGAACTACCACCTACAGACGGAATCCTATGTTTTTATCATGGTGGGGCCGTCTTAACACGATAGAAATGATACTGGTTCCTATAATACTTTTTTATATTTCTAATATTCCTATAAATATTCCTAATTCACATTTTAAAATATTCAATTCTATTTTATCGAAATTTCTGTGGAATAATAACAAGCATTGGCATAGCCAATAGGTCTCGCCTTTGGGACCTTATAAGTGTTTAGCCATGCAACAGTTGATGTTGTTGCACCAAGGATATTGTGCTGCATAACTAAATACTTATGAGGTCCCAAAGGCGAGACCTATTGGCTATGCCAATGCTTGTTTTTCTATTGCTACATATGTAAAAAAACAGAAGAATAAGTGAAGACATGCTGCCACCTAAATATGGCCACCATGTCATTAAAATATTCAAATTTTGAAAACCATTCACGAATGTGGATGTTTTACCAGTGATTTTAAAAAAACCCTTACAGTTGTGCCATTCTTTTTACTATTATCTTTTGTGAAGTTAATGAGAAGAACTCATCACCCAAACAAGCATCCAAGTTGCAGGCATCTACAAAGCACAGAAAAACATTATTACAGCATGGTTAGAAAGGGGACAGAAAGTAAATCCGCATGTGGCTGGAAACCTGAGTTGTAGGCAAAGCAATTACCCATTTTTAATGATAATGTACACAAATAAATTAAACAGCACACTTTGGGAGAATTTTATCACTGAAAAGAAAGGGATTATTTTTAAGTGGCGTCAACAATCTACACAAACTTTGTGCTGTCAGTCAAAGGGAATGGATAAAGTGGGCTGACCCACTGCCCCATGCTGTATACTGTGTGGGGCGGAAACAATATGTGAGTGATAATTGATAACTGAAAGACAAGTGGATGAATCCCGCTGACCGAAAGCTCCTCTCTCTGTGGATGTAATTATGTAAGATTTTTTTAGACAACAGTAGTCTAGTATAACATTAAAGCTGTGTAAACGGCCGGACCTAAAAAGCACGTTTAATCATTTAACTGCACTTTCCGTCAAAAATCAGTCCTCACTCCTCCCAAAACAAACATTGGTTTCTTTAAAGCGGCCAACACAAAGAGCGGATAAAAGACGCGCTACATGGCATTGAACAGAAGTGTAATTTCAAAGAAGAGAATGTATGCAGTTATTGTGCACAGGAGTACCAGCAATGCCGCTTTGTAGAAAGACTGCGGCATTTCAGATGAAGGAAGCTCACCTCAGCTCTCGCGCTCTCTCTTGCAACAGAGGTAACTGGACTTCAGGCTGCGGTGCAATGGCTTTCATTACACTTTCCCATTTAAATCAGTAGTTAATAGGCAAGGTTAAAACGGGGAATAAAAACAGCTATTCCCAGCTACAAGAAAACATTTTATGAAATTGAAAGTAATACATCTCTGGACAGCAGACACATAAAAAGTCATATAGATATGATTGCGTAAAATGATTAAAGACATGACATGGGAAATACGACTGTAGTCTTTAAAACACAAGCAATGGCAGAAGAAATAGGTATGAGTGATGGGTCCATTTTGTTCTTCGTTATTTGTACAAGCGTTCTCACCATGCAGCATTGTGATACACCTTGAATACAAACAGTTCCAGCAGCACAGCTTCCTTTTCTCAGCGGATAGCATCTGCGAGTGTTTAAATTGCTTTGAAACAAATTGTGAACAGCAGCTCCCAATTAAATCTGTGGGTGCCTTATTTTTCTGGGTTTTTTAAGTTTGCTTGTCCGATTTTCATTTGCTTTTAGTACAGATAACACTAAGAAAGACAAGCATTGGCGAAACCACTAGGTCTGGTGTGCTGCCAGCCGCTTGGCTCTGACAATGTTTTGTTTTGTCATGGTTGTATGTAAAACTTTATTGCCGAGGGAGTTGCAGGGCTCTCACCAATTAAAACAAGCACTGAAACACAAGTGCGGCCCCGCGCAGCGGCCGCGAAAGTGAAACAGTACTCCGAAGTGGGAGGGGTGGGGGGAGTGCGATTCCCTTGCGGGAGCGAGCGGCGCCAGGAGCGATAATTGCTACCATATGGCGCCGCTCGCTCCCGCAAGTGAATCGCCAAACGTGCACGCGTTGCCATTGAAGGCAATGGAACGCGTGCACGTTTTTGGCTGAAAAGCCAAATCGATTTCAAAAGGTCTTTTTGCCTTTGCAGCGCATGCGCGCTGCGTAGGCGAGACCTAAAAAACCTTGTATGTCCCTACGTTAATTTCCCAGATTTTCAAACCTACCACACCGCATTTTCTCTTAAACAATCCTCTCTATTACTCCAGGATGATAATGATGATTCATTATTATTACCATTATGGACTACTATTGAAAAAATCTTTCTTCAACCTTTTTCCTTCCAAGAATTTTTATCTTTTACGCATCGTCCTTTATCTCTCTCTCTTCCTATTTTCAATAACTCTTGCAGAATTCTCCAGCCTTTACTTATAAATCACCTCTCTCCTAAAGATCAATTTTTGCAATCTTCAAAATGGTACAATAAACATCTTAAAATCAATAATAGAATTATTTTTTGGAAAGATTGGTATATTAAAGGGCTCCATTGGGTCCATCAACTTTATCAAGATAATACATGTATAACTTTTATAGTTGCTCAAGCACGATTTTTTTTTCCCTGCCTCATATGCATCTAAATACGCATCCATAATTTCATTGATCCAGTCAACTTTCAATCGTTTGGTGCTCATATCTACCTCTTCATCTCCACCTCCTACTATTCTTTCAGTCTTATCTCCCTCTCCAGCCCGTCTCAAGTTTACAAACATATATCCTCTTTTCCAGTTACTCGAGATAAAACGGAGGTGGAACTCTCCTGGGAAACTGATCTTCAATTTTCCCTCTCTATTCCTACCTGGAATAGGGTATGGATTAAAATTAGGAAATCTTCCAGAGCTGCTAACACTGCGCAAACTTTGTTTTATGTTTATAACAGACGTTTGCTTACTCCCGTTTCATTACATAAAATAAACCCTACTCTCTCTCCCTCTTGTTGGTCTTGTAATACAACCCCAGCAGATTTAAAACACATGTTATTTGTGTGTCCCCATATTCATACGTTTTGGAAACAAGTTTGGAGACAAATCAATAACATTTTTCACACACAAATCCCCTTTACTTTTGTTAATATATTTTTAGGTAGTGTATCTGATGACTGGGCTTCATACCCAAACACTTTTCATATTATAGATCTCCTCCTTGCTGTTGCTTTCCAACAGATTACCAGGGCATGGAAGAATGCAACCAGTATTTCTTATCAAGCTTGGTGGTATGGGGTTTGTTATCATCATAGACTAGATAGAGCATATGTCCATCCCATTTCCCTTGAGATGTTTTATATTTTATCAATAAATCTCCTTTTCAACTAAAACAAAATAATGAGGACCTATCTGTTGCAACACAGGCAATTGCTCATCAGATCATTTTTAAATTCTAAATCATACACTAGACTAACTTAGAGCATAAAATGAGAGACTCATTAAACTGGTAGTCGTGCAACTATTATTAGGCTGATGAACTTGTTAATTTTTTTAAGGTGATTTTTGTAGGCTTTTTATGGAGGAGCTCTCAGCCTCCTGGTTGGGGGAATTGTCTACGTAATTGATTTCTCACATGCTTGAGACTGTTTCCCCATTATCTTTTCCAAGCTAACTTTATTACAATTTAAGTAATTAAATCTAGGAATACTTTATGTTGCTTTCAAAATATTAATGAATTTTAAATTATGTATTTCATATCAAATGGACAATATAAATTATGTATGTTCAGTTATTATGTAATGTTTAATCTTTTCTGAATTTATGTAGTGCTATGACTCATAGATATACAAACACTATGAGGGAGAACAGTTTTGCATTTCTCAATAATTCCCACAAACCCACACATTTACATTTCATTTTTCTTTCTCAATCCTTACTCATTTTAATTCTTTAATTACATTTAAATGCTGCCAGTTATTTGACTAAACCCTTGAAAATGGTGACAAGAGGACAGCTTTAGGCTAAAACATTTACAAAAAAGGACTGAGATTTTGCTTCTCAGTGAGTTTTAAGTGTTTCATTTACTTCTGCATATCTAAATTGCACCAATTTGAATAATAAGCTGTCCATAAAAATTCTGACTGTGCTGTATCTCCTGTAAATTGAAGGCAGGTGCATTTAACAGTATACAAATAATAAGGCTGTCAATGACAGTTGAAATTACTGTCACATTGAAATGTAGGTTATTTGATACCTTTATTGTTTATAATGGCAAAACTGACTTCTACTGTTTACATGTTCAATAATATTCCTAATATCAATATTCTAGGAGGGCTAAAACGTTTTTTTAATGACCATTGAATATATTTCTTTCGCCAAAAAAGAATGCTGTTCTCAGAGAATCAACTGAGTTTTCATCAAAATGTAATGTTTACTGTGAAAGAGAACGTGCAAGGTTCTGCTCTTTCTCTTTTCACTGGACCTATAATCATTTGGAATACAATTATAAGGTTGTGTGTATTTTCAAAAGGGCTTCAGAATTGCCAATTTCCAAGCCAAAGATCTTTGGAAATATGTTTGATTTGAGATATGTGTGGTATTGCAGTTAGAATATTGCCTCAGAGTATGTTATGGTTCAAAGTGGTTGAAGACAGAGGAAAGGTTTGTGCTCTCTGTTGGCCGAGGTTTTAGACTTATGTTTGCAATAAACGTGTGGTGATAAATGGACCAACAGTCTTCAGATTGACTTTATTTCAATAGTGTTGACCAAACTTATGTGTTAGTAAATAAATTGCAACAGAACTAAGAGACACACGATTCATAGATTCTGCCTTTTGCTGTCAATGAGACAGAGGTATCCAACTTGAAAACTTAGAAAGATGATCCAATGTATTCCATCACTTTAAATCAGACTGATTCAGGTAAAGTAGTGCCTAATACAGTATACCCTGAAGAAAAAAGAACTTATGTAGCATGTACTGCCATCATAGTAACATGACCACATAGGGTCTGTTTCACAACAGCGTTTTTGGTCCTGAATATATAATAATGGACTAAAAGAGTTCTGTTTACATCTCTCATGTATCCTCAGAAGGATACATCCTAGGCATAAATGCATTACTACTGTGTATTTGTACACCACAGATGCATACAAAATAGTAGAAAATCTGCACCAGTAGAAATAATCGTATGAACAGGAGCATATTTTATTACTTTTCTCTAATGTACAAATATTGGCAAGAGTGGACCTAGAAAGCTGCGCTAATATCAAGATCGCTGATGTACAAGATGGCAGTAGATGTGTTCACTTTGCCACTGTGGAATAGTACCATAGCCCATTAGAGAAAGTCAGCCCCATTGTGAAATTGACTATGTTTTTATTTTTATTATTTTTCTCCATTGGGAAAATAGTTTTCCCTGAGGAGAAGCTGCTTCCAATAAACCTCCAGAAAGAATGAAGATGTTTATTTTACTCTCCTAGTTTGGAATAGGACTTAGGGCCCGATTTAAATGTTGGGGGAGATGGAACTCTGTCGCAAAGGCGAGGAAGTTCTCTCCCTGCCAACATTAGGGTCCTCCCACCTGATTTATAATCAGGCGGACCATAGGTTTGACAACGGCGGAAACTACCTTGACTCTGCTGCTGTCGAATCCCTCTGACAGCCCGGCAGAGTAAGGGCCATTGGAGGTTTGGCTGTATGACAACCCACCTAATTTAGAAGGGTGGATATACAGCTTATTTTCAATACCCATCACCACCAGGAGAAAATCTGGCAGTAGGGGGCATAAAAAAGTGCTCAATTCCCCCGTTGCCATGGGAGGAATCTCCCATAGTGAGGGGAACATTGCTTTTTTATTTTCAAGAAGAAAATCCTGCTTTGTGATTTCCTTTTTGAAAATAATAATAACAATGTAATTTTTCTGTACGGCTCCATCACATTGATGGAGTCAACCGTCAAACTTACAATACATTGACAGGAACCGTCGTGACAGCAGTTCCTGTCAATGCTAGAAATGTACTCTGAGCCAGCAGACATTTTTAAATTTAGCAGGTTGCACCTCCCTCGGGGTGATGGAGTAAATTACTCCGTTGCCCAGGAAGAGAAATGGGCTGGCCACCAAGAATTAAATGGGGCCCTAAAGCCCACTCTTTGCTGTATATAGCCTACAATAATTTTCAAAGTGGATAAGGGTCAGAGATGAGTTTGTCAATCTGCACAAACTCATGAGTTTGGGGGTGTTCATTAACAAACTGTCGAGAAAACTATGGCTTGTTCCTCATCCCATGTGTGGAGTTTAATACTGCACATTTTATGTAGTTCTGGTATATAATTATGAAGAAGCAGAACTATTATGCCTGCTAGCCATGCATTTGTGGATAACTGAAATGTGTAAATGGAGCCATTTTCACCACTAAGCATAGGTTTACAGCCAAACATGGCTTTGTGAATCTGGCTTAACGTGTATGGGCATTGAAGAAAAATATCATAGCATGATCATCTTTAACAAATCCATTACTTCTTTTTTAAAGCCTATTATTATACATACAACCATTTTCCAGTCAGGAAATGATGCACAATCATTTTGCACTTGACATCAATCATTTCAATTATATGTAGAATCAGGGAACATTAGCTCACTTAATATAATTGCCAAAAATTGGGAGACAGTTAAAAAGAGAATAATGAAATAATTTATAATGAAAACTAATTTGCAAGCTAAGATGCCAATATTAACTACACAGTTTGAGTATTATGCTTTATAAAAAGATGTAGGAAAAGACTTGGGGGCATATTTATCAAATATTCAAGAAGCGCAGCAAGCCACCTTGCTGGGCTGTGCTGCGTGACTGGGAAAAGGGCAGGAATGCATAGTATTTCACATTATAGGGCACATTCCTATATTTTCATAGCGCTGGCGCATAATGCGCAACATATCGTCAACGCAAGGAACCTTGCATCATTGAGTAATAGGTGCCTGCATTGCAATCAGGATTGTTTTTGGTACAGGAAAGGTGTCCCTTCCTGCACCAAAAACAATCCTCAGGCATTTTCCTCTTGTTATGTGTGCTGCAGAATGTGATTTGTGCTGTATTTCGTAACTCCAGATTTATCAAGCCACTCGGGGCAATGCAAGGTGGCCTTGCGTGGCTTGATAAACCACACTTAGTAGTTGCATCTCACTTGCACCCCAGTTTGTGGTGCAAGTGCGATGCAACTACTTGATAAATATGACCATTGATGTATCAGCAAGGCAATGGACAAACAGGACTGTGACTGAGAGTCTCAGGAGACCTGTCCTTTCATCTCTGATTGTAATTAGCAGGGTCAGGAATCTTGTATGTGATGGTCAAGGTTGAAGGGACTTTAACCTAAGCTACCTCTTTCCCCCCATATATTTGAATGGCGTTGTTGCTGGAATGGGATAGTCCTGGGTGTTGTCAAACATCAAGACATCCTGGGGTGAAGCTGCAAGGATGAGAAGCCCATGCCTGCTGAAAAACAGGGGGCTACCCCTGTGATTGCAGCTAGGAGTGGGGCCTATGCTTCAAAAGAAAGCTGGGTCACAGCAGCAGGGTTGTACTGTGGACCTGGCCATGACAGTGACATCCATGCCTGTCATCAACCAATAGGAAGATGGATTGGCAAGCACCTTGAGTCTTGCAAATGGTGTGCCTGGTTAGCTGGTCTCTCTTGCTTAACCTGTGAAAGTAAGGTGGACGCTGGACAGAAGGTTCATGACTTAGACTATGTACACACTCTCAACAATTCAGGTGCTACCCCAGTTGGCTGGATATGGATATCATTCCTTGTTTTACTATATTTTTATTTAGAAGGGAGCCAGATAGCTATTTTTAATGTGTAGGGTTAAACTATACTTTTTAGCATGGCATATAGGAATGTAAGACACTGAACATGCTGGCCTTAGAACAGAAGTTCTTCAGACTGTGAGGTGCAAGGCCCAGTGGTCATCGGCTGTATTCCTGGGTAGGTGCAGTTCAAATGAAGAGGGCCTGAAACTGCAACCTTATTTTTATTCAGCGCATTGTCAGGCTGTCTTCATTTACATGCAGTGGTATAGGTGCTTAAAAACAGTATGGTAACTGTGATCCTGAGTGCCGTGGTGGCAGGGTCAAAGACTTGCTGCAATCAACAAAATATTGTGTTAGTGTCTTGTTGTTCTTTCACCTTCATGGAACTGCATATACAATAACCCAACAACCTTAAGTGAAAAATAAATGAAAGGTAAACTAATCAGTGGGAAAAGCATTATTTTACATCTTGAAACCTAAACTGGTTAATGTGATTACTGCAGTTGTCTTTGTGTGACCAGAGAGTCACAAAATTGAATCCTGATTGGAGCAGTGAGAAATAGTCACTCAGATATTTATGGTGCTGCGATGTCCCAGCCTGTGCCAGAAAGCGCTGTGAATATGTGAGTCATTATTTTAAAATTGTACCACACAGTAAAAGATAAGCTGCTGCAAATTGTTTACAGTTTAAGATAACACAAGTGTTATCAGATTATATATTTTACTAATAGGTAGTCAGAATGTGCTTATGCAAACATTTTATAGGTGTCCTTTAAAAGTAAGTTTTCCAAATTTCGGCTGATAACGCCTTTACTTTTCCTCGTCAAAAAAAATATGTTTGTCTACCGTGAAGCTTCAAGTGACTAGATTGGTTGAAGCCCATACAGGCTGCCAAGCAGTCTTTACCTTTGCTGATTAACCAATTGCAGACATTTACATTTCTTTCAGGTGGCCGACACATGGTGAGAATGCCTGCTTCTTATTTAATTCCCTGTACTTCCTTAGGCTTCATAGCTCCCCCCAGATTCCACCCTCCCTTCATTTTTTCCCTGTGGCACCTCAGGTCTGCATTACCCAGATGGTTGATTTTAAACAAAAAGTATGAGAAGTATTTTTGTAAAACTTTTAAAAAAATGGAATGTTAGTCCCAATTGATCCTGCCCATTTTGACCCATGTTCAGATGCCTTTTCAGGTGAGTTGAGGGAATGGCAGGGAGGAGGCCAGACTCCAAGACCTGACCATTCGGACCCATGGGGACTCAGAGTAATGGCCTAGGAGAAGGAGGGAATGTGCGAGATCTCTGAACAGCATCAAAGAGATGGCCCAGAGGAGAGCCGCTAGGTCTGGGTTAATTGTTTCATTTAAAATGGACAGCGACATCTCCCTCAGAGAGATCCCCTGAAAGAGGTGAGGCAATATTGTTTTTTTTAAGGCCATCACTGCCATTAGTGCAGCAGGTGCTCTGGCACTGGGGCCAGACGTGTTAGGGGCCACTGCACCACAGTTATCACTGTCTTACAAACAAAAAGGTGGGTGTAGTCTCATTTTACTTGCTAGCATTAGAACATGTGCCACCTTTGTTGTGCAGGGCCTAAGAAACAAGGGGCAAGATTTGCATTTTTTCCCCATTGTGTTTTATACATAATGGGGCAGACAGCCTGATTTGGTCCTCAGGCCTAGGAGTGATGGCTCAGTGGGATGGGCAGAGGAGACAGCCTGCTTCGGAGGGTGGTGGGTATCATTGATATGCCTATCCTTTCTTACTTACAGTGCCCAGTGGTGCTTTGGGACGTGGACCAATGGCTAAAGAAAGGGAGACAAAAACTTAAGCAGAGGAGACACCTTAGCTGGGCCTCAAAGAGATGGCAAAGAGGGAGATGAGCCAGGCTGTGGGGTCCATATTTTTAACAAGGGTCAGAGGAGATTGCCTTATTTGCAAGGCAGTAATATCTGTCTTATTTTACAAAAAGAGCATGGGTGCTCATTTTCCATCTAGCATTAGGGCTGAGGGCTCTTTTACTGAAAAGGGAAGACACGTGGGTGCTCAGTTTTTTCTGGAAGGGACAGAGAGTATGTTTCAACATTGGAGTGTTGAGAAAGCATCGTGGGGAAGTGATTAAAAAGGCAGCGGAGACAGCCTTCTACTCAGGGCTGCAGCTGGGGCGCAGCAGTGTGCTGGAATCACAGCACACCAATTATGGGGAGTTGTGTTTCTTTGGCAAGTAATAAATGTGGCTGGGATGGAGGAGTGGCTGGAAAAGAGGCATCTTTACTATTAAATGAAAGGGAGGAGTAAGATGGGGTTTAGAAAGGATTGAGGGCGGGTTTAGGGACTGATGTGCGCCCACCCACAATAGAGTAAGCACATTGATATTCACAAACTGTGCTTCTGGAGTTACTACAGCCAAAAAGGAGCCAAAACAGTAGTAAATTACTCCAACTCAGAAATGCACCACACATGACTAACCACTGGTTCTGCAACACCCTTCCTAGAAAATAATGGAGGAAGGGAATTTAAAATAAAACTCTATAGGAAACAATGTTAATTTAAATTAGATTATTTAGATAGTTAAAATGTAAAGAAACATAATTTAATGTTAATAAAATATCTAAAAAGAATACACATTTATTATTTAATTATTGAATTTAGAAATTAATATAACTTTTTTCATTATTAAAATATAATTAAATTACTTGTATTCATTTCTATACATCACTTTTAATAATTATGAATGCATATTAAAAAACATGTTTTTACTTTAATTGGAAATTTCTTATTAAATTTAATATTCAGCAAAATAATGTATTTTAATTTAATATATGCAAATTTTTTAAAGATGCCTTTCACCATTAAGTTAATAGTGCTGTAGCATTTTTCCTTTTATTCTACATTTAAAATAAATATATAAAATTAATTTACTTAAATTTTTAACAAGAAATATTTTTAGTATTTTTTTTTTAGTTAAATAAACTTTGTTTAATTTTTCCCTTCGTTTTACAAGACACTGCAGATAATAAGTGTGGAACATGACATTATCTCTACATGCACCTATGGGTCTTGACTTACAAAAGCCACCAGCAGGGTTCAGGATAGGTCTATTTGAAGCTGGTCATCTGGGCCCTTCAGGGAAGTAGTCGTTGTGTACCTTTTGTGTCCCTCTAGCTTAACAGGAGGTCACCCTACAGACCCTTGGGCTCCTCTTCTATTTCCTTCGTACAAGCGGGAGCAGGTTCAGCCCTTAAGGTTCTCCTCACAGGTCACAACAGTAGGTGCAGTTCTTCTTCTGTCTTCCACAGATCCAGCAATGTTCTGAAGAGAGTGCCTACAGGTGTCACATTTATGCCTAGCACTAGTCTATGGGTGAGGGTAAATCCCAGCTTCTCCATGACCAGTATGGAAAAGGTTCCCTGGGTAACTCCACCCACTTTCGCAGCAGTTCTTGTGTGCCTTACTTCAAACAATACCACAGTACCCCTCTTCACCTAAAACCAAGATGGCAGAACCTTTCTTCCCCTGTGCAGAGCTCCTGTACCCACCCAAGAAGTGTGGCCATGGAAATTAGCAAACCCTCCCATGTGGTCACTTGAATCTGGTTATGAGGGCAGTTCCTCCCTCCCTGCGAGTGGGACAATAGAGGGCGTAAGATTATGCCAGTGACAGTGTAGGCATCTTTTGAATTTATTTAAGTTCCTGGGCACAGCTATGTGCTCATCCTGTCAGGGTAAGTTCCACACCTCTCCCTTTGTCTCAGCTTTGGTGTGAGCCAATTCAAGCCACACCAAGGAGCCATTTAGCTCCTGGGTAACACTGAACACTGGCAGAAAGGCACATTTGGATCAGGCAGCAAAATGACAACTTTCTAAAAATTGTCATTTTCAAAATAGTAATGTAAAATCCGGATTTACCATTAAGTTGGATTTCAAACTACTATTGAAATGAGTCCTTGAAACATTTTTTGAGCCACTCCTACACTGAAGTTAGGGATCATAGGGTGTTATAATTAAACCCAGTGCTTGTCTATGCGGGAGCCAGCCTTGCCACAGTAAAAAACGACTTTGGAAGGTGTCAGGACATGAACAACATAAAATATACACATCTTAATTCTTAACTTCTATATACCCTGCCCTATGGGCATTTAGGACCTACCATAGAGTTAAATTATAAGTAATAAAAAGGAAGGTTTAGGGCTAGCAAAATGTTTCATTTGAAATGTCAAATTGGCAGTTTTAAAACTACACACCCAATCTGTAGGGGCAAGCTTGGAGACATGATTTGCACTATCACTTTAGTGGTTGCACAATAAGTACTCCAGCCTACTAGTGACATTTAACTTATAAACAGGTATATTTGTGTGCCATATACTAGAGACCTGTAGGTAAGTTAAAAATGCCCATCAGGAGTGTAGCCAATGTGTTGAGGGGATCACAACACCTACACAGGGGCCTGGTTAGCAATGCCCCAGTGAACAGAGTAAAAAAACATTAGCATCAATTAAAAAACCAGTGGTGACCATACAAAAAGAGGCACTGTCTTACAGTCCCTAAGACTGCATCACTGTGGCTACAGAAGAACGGAACAGTAAGCCTACACAATGATTAAAGGAATACGGGGGTGCAAGTAAGTGACATGAAATGATGGACTTGCTGGCAAAAGACTCCCAATTAAAAAGGTAGCAGATAATGTTTTGGATGTAAAAGAACTGTTTTTTATACATAGCAATCTAGTTTGCCTAGAAGACTGTAGTATGTCCCCAAATGAAACCCGGATTGTTAATCACAACTACAATGCAAACACTTCTTTAAAGATTATGCAAAAACAAAGGTAAATGTAATAAAGTAGGAGAGAAAGAAGAAATGCAAATCTTTAAAAAATAATGAGAATGGAAGGGATCCTAGTGGTAAATGAACTACAATGTATGTTATGAAATGTTGATCATTTTCTCAAGAGAACAAATGTGTGGCTGCTGTTGGCATTGAAGTGTGTGATGAGCAGAGCAGTGATGAACTACTGGAGGAAAGTGTGGTTCCCATAGTGTTGGAGATGGTGGATTGATTGTCATCCCACCTCTATGTGAAGAATGTGAGGCAATCATTATTGAGTTGGAACATAACAGGTTTTTGCTCCTGAATGGAAGATAATGATCTGATTGAGTAGATAATGCCTTTTTATACTTGATACCTACAAGAAACATTGGTATAAAGGTAATCATATTTTGATGAGTACCTGTACTAGTAAGGCAGAGAAGGGCCCAAAGTGTAAAAATGATGGCAGTCTTTTAATCACTTAAAACCAGGGTCTAATATTACAACTATTCACTTAAATTTGCAAAACATTGCACATATGCATTGGGGGGATATAAGGATGCTTCATCAGCTTTCTAAATATAAATAGCAATAGTGATGGGCATCAGGACTATATTTGGGAAGGGTCTAAGTAAACAGTTTGTTTTGTAAATAAAAAAATAAGGCAGACAGCAGATTGATTGAAATGGTTAAGATCAGTTATCTCATATAATTAATGGAGAACAGGATCTGATATTCACACTACATGTCATAGCAATTCTGTTATTTTATTTTGTTATTTAATTTTATCTTATATATTGTTGGTAAACTACTATAAACCGCCTTGAGGTAACCTCAGAGCAATTTAGCATAATATATATAGAAGAGGGACGATGGTTTATATCCTTGGATAGAGTCCCAAACACTCAGTCTGCTTTTATACGTAAAGAACTGGAGAGGTGTGGTGCAGCGGCCAGGGCAGCTGACTTCGGAGCACAAGGCTCACGGTTCGATCCCCGGCTCCGGTGGCAGCTCAGCTCAGCACCATGTGACTCTGGGCAATAGCTCACTTAATTTCCACGACGGCCCCCAGCGCCTTGAGACCCGTAAGGGTGAGTAGTTCGCGCTTTACAAATACGGATTTAGTAATTTTCCAAATCAAGAAACAAAAGGTATCAAAAATAGGGGCGAAATAGGTGAGCAGTGATTCATTTAAGGTGACTAGTTTTCAATGGCAAAAATAGCCTCACTAAGGGCCATATGTAGGTGGGCTAATACCGGTCGGTAACGGCCAAAAATCGGTAAATTTCCCGTTACCGACCGGTATTTAGCCCTTTGCGATGTAGGAGGCCGGATTTAAGGAGTCGGTAATTTACCGATTCGTTATTTTAAGGAATCGGTAAAGTGAGTGCATTTTTGGTTTAAGGATTCGTTATTTACCACCAACTAAAGTTGGTGGTAAATACCGAATACCTTTTAAAAAGCAATTTTGTGCTTTTATAAAAGTGCCATGTGGCAGACATACATGCCCTTAGGGCATGTATGTGCGCAACATGTGCACATATGCACGATTCAGGGGTGCAACAGGGTCTCAATTTGACACCCTGCCACCCTTGAATATGCTCCCCCTATTACCGATTCGGTATTTACCGAATCGGTAATAGTGAATGGCTTCCCATTCATTCCTATGGGCCTCCAGGCCCATAGGAATGAATGGGAAGGTATTCCTTATTACCGATTCGGTAAATACCGAATCGGTAATAACGAATATTACCAAATCGGTAAAATTTACCGAATGTTTACCTACATTCTATTTACCGATTCTTAAATACCGAATCGGTAAAATTCGGTATTTAGGAATCGGTAAATAGAAATTACCTACATATGGCCCTAAGTATCGTTTGATAAGTAACAATGCATGTCAAAACACATGATCCCTATGTAGAATTTGGCAAAAGTGAAGATGACAGGGGGACACCTGAGCCAAAATCGAGTAAGGGCTGATCATTCAGATGGGTGAAGCTATCTTGCAAAGTGCTTGTGCAATAGATAATAGCAGCGAATTATTAATGAAAAGTGAACATAATTAAATTAAAAACATTTCAACCTGGTGTTCCTAGGGACATTTTCATGAAATGCCAGAATCTTACGCCACTCTGGAACGGTAAGGTGATGCCTCAGAACACCGTCCCACCGGTACCTGAGCGCCGACAAATGTTTCCGGACCATGTCTTTCAGCGCCCCATGAAACCTCATCATCAGGTGCCGGGCAGTGCCCATGGACACTAAAAAACACAGCACTGCATGTGTTGCTGGTTCCTCGCGGCCGCCTGACCTTAGATACGTGAAGGTACGAATCAATGCTTCATAAGTCAGAAAGCAAGCAATCAGCTCCTCAAGTGGGAGCAGGATGCCCAATTGATAACAGTCAACAACCGTCACCAGCACGCCATCCATCTAGGCTGGCAACTGCAAGACCATAAAAAAGGAGTGGGAGTCCCCATGCAGGAGATCCACCAACAGTAAAGCAGGGGCATAAAAGGACGTTTCCGCAGTCCTCAGCATGCAGTGCCTCCATAATTTCAAGGCCACTGCCAATAATACACCCGGGTGGGGAATAACCACCTCCGGGCGAAGAAGTTTCTCCAGCAGAACTCCCTGATATTGTGCCGACCCAACTGGGCCCATCTCCTCCTGGTGGCCCCCGTCAAGCCACTGAATAACCCACTGGAGCTGTGTCACTAGGAAGTACAGCTCAAAGTCCAGGGTGCCCAGGCCCCCCTCATCAGGTGGATGTCGGTGGACCTCCAGGGATACTCCATTGTGTCCCCCATCTCATATCAGTTCCCTGAGCAGGGTGTCCAGCTGTAGGAACCATGAGGTTGGTACCCTGACCATGAGATATATAAAAAATAGAGCAACCATGGAAGCATAACCATTTTGGACAAAGATATCCGGGCCATTAGTGGTAACTTAAGTGATATCCAAAAGGGGACACAGATTTTGAGCGATCAGAGAGTTTCCCCAGATTACCCTCCCACAAGTCTTCAAGTGAATGGAACATCTGAATACCCAGATATTGAAAGGATGTAGGGGACAGTCAAGTCCAGTGGAAAACCTGGCAACTGCTGAACGTCCGGAGACATAGGGAACAAACAAGTCTCGGTTTTCTTGACCTGGAGTCCAGAGAGTGTCCTGAACTCCTCCAGAAGGTGCATCACAGTCGCGGCACCCACTGGGCCATCAGCCACGAAGAGTAGGAGGTTGTCAGCATAAAGGGATATAATGTGCTCCTGGCCCGCCACTATTATGCCGGTTCCTACAACCTCCCATCAAAAGAGCTCAGCCAGAGGCTTGATGGCCAATGCAAACATGAGAGGGGGTAAAGGGCAAATCTGTCTCATGCCCTGTGAGGAGAGGTGTGGCACAGTGGCCGGAGCGACTGACTCCGGAGCACGGGGCACTGGTTTCGATCACCAGCGGCAGCTCAGCATCATGTGACTCTGGGCATTAGCTCACTTAATCTCCCTGACAGCCCCCAGCACCTTGAAACCAATAAGGGGGTGATATGTTCACGCTTTACAAATAGGAATTATTATTATAGATATTGTATTATGGGGAGAGGGTTGCGCCTGTTTTGACTAGCACCATCAGAGTAGTATAAAGAAGTTTAACCCAATTGATCCAACATTCCTCCAATCCCATTCATCGAATGACCATAAACAGGAAATTACAGTGCACAGTGTTGAAGGCCTTTTCGATGTCCACAGACATGAGGGTGGCCCTCGGTAGAGGCTGCACTTCCAGGTGGTAAAGTACATGGTATAATTGCCTAAGGTTATGGTAAGTGCTGCAGGCCGGAATGAAACTGTTTTGATCATCATGGATCAATGCAGGAGTATTTGGGAGCAGTCTGAGGGCCAGAACATTTCTAAGGATTTTGAGGTCCATGTTGACCATGGACAGAGGACGAAACACCAAGTACAGGCTCCCTGAACTTTGGACTTGGGAAGTGGGATCACAACTGCGTCCCATGTGGCCTCTGGTAGCGTTCCCAGTCTCAAGGAATCAGCATAGAAGGACTTCAACTTCAGGACTAGGGTCCCAGCAAAAGTGGATTAGAACTCTGCAGGTAGGTCATCTGGGACTTGGGTCTTACCAGTAGCCATTTCCTTGATAGCAAACCGTATCTCATGGACTGTCACTGGTCCTCTCTGGCCTCTCGAGCTAGTTTCCGCAATGGCAGCTGTTCAAGAAAGAAGGTGTGGATCCCCGGTGGGAGAGGCACTGGGCCCTTGTACAGAGTTTCATATATTCCTTAAAGGAGGTAATAATGGTCCGTGGATAAGAGAGCATTTCGCCATCCCCTGTTTGGATGTGCGCAATAGGGTCCCCCAGGTATTCAGGTATAATAAGCCAAGTCATGAGCAGACCTGGCTGCCACTCTTCATCATGTGCCCTAACAATATAGTGTTTGTAATCTTGGCATCGTAGGCAACCTAGGGCAGTATTATAGTGTACCTGGGACTCTTGGTGTCCAGGCAACACATCCTCAACAATACCCAGGTCATTATCTTATTTGTGCAGTGTGTCATCTAGAGACTGAAGTTCCTCGCAGACCTCAACTGAGTGACCCAAACAATGACCATACAATGACCACGTACCATTACTTTAAATGCTGTGCTCTGAGATGGTGTGCCCTAAGTACTTAGTGTGCGTCACATACTGGCTGAGCCTGTTCGAGCAGACAAATGTATCCAATCTAGTGTGGAGCTGATTGATATGAGAATAATAGGAGTAGTCGCTCGTTTCCATGCTGGGTTCGCCAGGTGTCGAACAGCTACCAGTGGTCAAGCCAGTGCCTGAGGCCCTCTGCTGTCTTGTGTGCCAGTGTTCTGGGCAGTGGGTGGGGGTTTGGATCAGTCCAGGCTACCATCAGCCACACAGTTAAAGTCCCCACCAAACAGCAGGTCATCCATCACCAAAGGTGCCAGGGGAGCCGAGAGAAACCGGAAGAACGCCACTTGGTCCTGGTTTGGGGCATAAACACTGCCCAAAGTGATATCTCTGCCCAACAATTTACCCTTAACCAGGATGTAACGGCCCTCCTCGTCAATGGAAGAGTGGACATGTATGAAAGGAGTCCTTGCCCTAAGCCATATAAGTGCCCCCCAGGTATAGGTGGAGTAGGAGGTACCGTATAATTGACCCAGCCACTGCCATCGCAGGCATTCAGTCTCCCCCCCAGTAAGATGAGTCTCCTGTAGCATAGCCACCTGTGTGCTCTGTCATCTCTAGTACCTATGTATGTTATAACATTTAGGCGCCGAGCCCATCCCCCTAAAATTCCATGACAAAAAGGTGCATGTATGTCTCTGGTCCTGCATGAAATCTAAAAGTGATTCAGTCCCTTGTATTTAACCCGGGATTTCCCCTGTGCCCAGACCTCCCACCGCAACATGTATAGCGAACCCTGTGACAAACAATAAAAACCTCAACCTTGAACTCCTTTTCCTAAGAGCAGCACAGCAACGACTGGCCAATAACTCAAGCTCAAAATAGCAAAAACATTGTCTGTAGAATGCCTCATCCAGTCTCCTAGCAGGGGCCAATCAGTGAGGGGCAGGCTAAGATATGCAGGCACATCCAGATCGGCACTGGCCCTGCACCCACTTACCAGTGAGGAAGAAGTCCCAGCCCACACCCGGCCTTTTGTGTGACCTCAAACCAGAGTCCCAGGGGGAACAGCAGGAGGATATGTGGACAGTCTCCCCAAAGTGGGATCTTCCAGAAACCCCTGACATTTAGGACAGGGGCACCATCTCCCAACCGCAAGCACCAGTTTGTCAAAGTGTCAGTGGCAAATCATCTACAGATTGTGGAGTCAGCTCGGGTAGGCCATTTCCATCCACCAGTGAAGTCTCAGATTCCGAGACCACTGACCAGTGGTCTGAAGGGGTACCTGTCTCAGAGTCAGATATATGTGGCAGTGCAATCTCAGCTGCAGCCTGGAGCACTGCCACCTGTTCCTGTTCAGTCTGTGATGGGGAGAGGTTCTTCAGGGACCTCCCACGTAGGGCCACCTGGGAGAACTTCCTTGATTTGCGCCGGGTTGCACCTGCCCTGGGCCAGGTCACCAGGAGGGCTGACCCACCTTTATAGGCCTCCAACCTGTCCCATGCTGTTTCTGGATCTTCACAGAAGTGCGTAGTGCCAACAAATATTATTCTGAATTTGGCAGGGTACATCAGTGTGTACTGCAAGCCTTTATCCCAGAGGGCCTTTTTCACTTCCAGGAAAGAAGCACGTTTGACTTGCATGGCAGCCATGTGGTCTGGGAACAATGACACTTTACTATTCTCCACAATGAAGGGGCCACTCGTCCATGCCTTTTGAAGTATTATATCTCTGTCTTTATAGTGGAGCAGGCGAGCCACCACAGGGCTGGGTGGGTGACCCGGTGCCAATGGCTGATATGGTACTCTGTGGGCTCATTCCAAAGCGAAGAAGGGAGTGAGATGATTTGGGACAACCTCTATCTGGAGCCAACGTTCAAGGAAAGTCACCATACCTTCACGTTCCATAACCTCGGGGAGTCCCACGACACGGATGTTGTTTCAACGATTATGGCCCTCGGCATCTTCCACTCTGTGATCCAGGATATGCACCCGGTCCGTTACTCAGCGGCTTAGCATCTGGTGCTCTGGCTGTAGTTCTCCAACTGTGGTCTCCACGCCTTCCACCCGATCTGCCAGCTTGCGGTGCTCGGCCTGTAGGAGGCCCAGGCCCACTGACAAAGCACTAATGTCTTGCTGGAGGTATCTTAGTACAATATTTTGTCTAGATGAAGATGTATAGGGTCCTCCGGAGTTTCAGGCCCATCCATCTCTACAGCTGGTGATTGAGAAGAAAACCCTGAACCAAGCTGCGGGCCTGTCGGTCTGGCCCTCAGCTTCCCCATGTCATCAAAAAGTACACCTCCCTCAACAGGGTCCGGGCCAACCAGTTTCAGGCACAACAGGATCAGTCTCAGCAGATTATTAAAGTACACCTGGTCTTAGCGCCCCAGGGGGGTATGCTTGCACAGCCCAGAGTCTCCACAAGTGCACACGGTAACAAGTGACGTACAGCCACTCTGCAAGGCCCATCTGGGGTGCAGGCCATCGACACTAGGCCACCTGTCGGGCCCCTCTGCATGCATGTAAGTCCTACGATGTACCACTGAAGCACACTGCGTGCCTGTTGGTATGGCCCTCGGCTTTCCCATGTAATCAAAAAGTACAGCTCCCTCAACAGGGCCTGGGCCAACCAGTTTCAGGCACAATGGGATCAGTCTAGCAGATAATTAAAGTACTCCTGGTCTTCGCACCCCAGGGGGCATGCTCACGCATCCCCAGAGTCTCGACAAGTGTACATGGTAAGAAGTGAGGCACAGCCCCTCTGCAAGACCCATCTGGGGTGCAGGCCACTCGCCTGGCGCCTCCGCATGAATGTAAGTCCTACGATGTACCGCGGGGGAAGCCAGGCAGGCACAGTCTTCTTAGTCCTCCTGCGAGGCTCATCAGCCCCGCTCAAACAGCTCTGGGCCAGGCCCTCCACTGTCTCCAATTGCATAGAGGAGGCTGCTGGCTAGCCCCCAGTCTCTTCCTGGTCTCTGCATTCAGCTCCGGGCACCGAGATATTCCCCGAGGCGCTGTCCTCTCCAACACGTGGAGCCCCCAGGCGTAGCCGCATGCACCACTCTCTGGCCCGGGATCATGCATCACATGTTCAATCAGGAGCCTCACAGGGGCCAATGGTCAGGCCCATCTCCCCAAAACTCCTGGGGTCAGGGGCGGATGATCCGGCCAGCTCTCTGCCGTACTCTGGGACCGCAAGACCCTGTGTCCAGGACCACAGGCTTGAAGGAGGAAGCCCCGTTAGGTCTCGGTCGCCATCTTGAGAGCCGAGGCTACTAGCCCACCTTGGCTGGAATGATCACTGCCTCACTCGAAAATGGGCTCCTTTCTCCATGGTATGCAGCTCCAGGGGAAACCTCCACTGATGGGGTTCAGATGGTGTGGCCAGAGTCGTCCAAACAGCTGAGGACACAGGATAGTATGTAGGCTGGCAATGAGCAACAGGCTCATGCGTCCTCCATCATCTGCTCGGAAGCCACCCCGTCACAAAAACAGAAAATTGACAGCAAATTAAAACAATATATTATGGTACATTCATGATAAGAATGAAAAATACAAATTACGGGGCCAGTGCTGGATGTAGGGCAATGTATATGGACCATGGACCATGTTAGCACACTGCTAAGAGGATAGAAGTAACAGTCATTTATTGGTGGTATGGTATAGTGGCCTGTGATTTTATGCGTGGAAAATACAAAGTATGTTAGACTGACTGGGGAGAGGGAGAGAAATAAGAAATTCTGCATGGTGATAAGATGTTATAGAAGGCTACATTTCAAATTTTTAAAAATGTTTTCTTACCAGAATATTTTCTAATATTGGAATGGGGCTCTGCGCTGTATACGTTTTAGATATAACAATGCCCTCCGGCCATATTCAAATACTCCCGCCAAACATGAATCAAATACTTGTGAACATGTATCTAAAAGTTTGAAGCCTTCTGTTGAGTCATTTTAGAGTGTCGTAACCTCTGTTTTCAAAATCAAATTTTGCTGCAGTAAGAAATGCACAAATTTTCAACCATCCGGTAAAACTATGTATTTGATACGCCTTGAAAAAGTATTTTTGACGTTCTGTCCTTGGTTTGGTTATTCTAAATGGAACTTAATTGGTCCCTGTTTACTCTGGATCGCTGCAGTCCTGCCCTGGACATGTTACTCTCCATCTTGTACTACAAAAAAATTAAATCATGACTTGCATTAGGGTATCTTCCTATAGGCTAGTCAGGAATGTCTTTCTCTTTGAGGTAGCCAATCATAATGACTAAGGGAACAGATAGTACTTTTAATAAAATGCCTTGCAGTAGCATTCTTGAGATAGAGGGATATGTCAAAAACATTGGGGGGCAGATTTACTAGCCCTTGCGCCACTTTTGCGCCGCCGTTGCGTCACTTCTGTGACGCAGCGGCGGCGAAAACCATGCGCCACGTTGCGCCTTATTTACAACGTGACGCATCTAGGGAGATGTGTCACGTTGTAAAGCCCTGCGCCAAATGAAACCTGCGTCAGGTTTCATGTGGGCGTTCCGGCGCGGGGGGGGTTCCGGCGCAGTAAAGCCTCGGAAAAGTGCCTGAGTGAAATCTACAAGATTCCACTCAGTCACTTTTCCGACGCCGCTGCGTCAAAACCTTGCGCCTGCTTGAAGCAGGCGTAAGCCGTGACGCAGCATGTTGGAGATAGGCCGGGTTGGAACAGTGCTGGAGTTGCGTCGTGCGCGCGACACGCCTCTCGCACTGCGCCAAACTTACGCCGGCAGACACGTCACGCATCTGCCTATCCGTGCGCCACGGCGCGCCGCATTGTAAATGCGGCGCATCCATGGTGGCGCACGGGTAGTTTTGCGTGACGCATCTTTCCTGGCGCATCCCTGCTGATTTGCAGGGATGCGCCAGAAGTTGTAAATCTGCCCCTTGGTCTCATTTATGTTTTTTTGCCGTAGGGCAGCGCAACAGGCCTTGCTGCTGCGCTGCCCTATGGCAAAAGAAAAGGGCAGGAATGCGCTGTATCTATCAGATATGGCGCATTCCTGTCCTTTTCCCTGCAGCAGTACTCAATGGGCTGCCATGCGCCAATTCAGGCACCTTTGCACCATGGTGCAAGGGTGCCTGCGTTGCGGGGATGATTATTTTTGTGCAGGAAGGGAAACCTTCCTGCACAAAACCAATCTCAAGAGGCTTTTCCCTCTTTCTATGTGTGCTGCAGAATGCAGCACACATAGAAAGAGGCAAAACCAGGAGAAATAAAGATATTTCTTCTCACTGTGCCTCCCTTACGCCTCCCCTGGGGTGGGGTACGTTTTTGGCGCTGCCTCAGACTTACGCTTTCTCATAAATCTGGGGCAGTGTCAAAAAGCCATGGATGTTGCTGGGAACGTCCCTAGCAACACCCATGGAATGCCCCTTTCACGCAGTTTTCTGCGTGAAAGGGGCACATATTTATAAGGCCATGAAAAGCCACGTAACGTGGCTTTATGTGGCCTTATAAATATGCCAGTGGCACGTTGCGCCACCGTGACCTCAAAAAAGTGACTTTCCATTGGGGCAATTGTTTACTATCCAGCTACTCACTGAAAATGACTCCCCTGCTGACCCAAGGACACTCCAAATTAAACTCCAGCGAATCTGGTTCACATTTGGGGAGCCCTCTTTATACATATGCTGAATTGATTATTGCTCCACACGCTGTCGAGAAGAGGAATCCAGAAACAGTGTTTCCCGGTTATACCTTTTAAGACACCCTCCCCCACCTGGTGTTTTTCTTCACCTCTAGCTGTTTTCAATAAGGGTTTCCAGCAATCACAGTTAAGGCTCTGTACACACTTAAAATATATCCTATAAACAGCTCCATTCCACTACAACATGTCAGCATGCTCGATCCAGATGACTCTAAAATGAACACTACGGTGTAACTTTCTATCGAATGCAAAGGTCCAACATTGACAACCACCAAAGATTAATCTGGTAACAAATGTTGGCCTGTCTGAATTGCTGTTACCTATTTTTCACTCTTGCATTGATTCTTTGACCTACTTGACTGCTTGTTGTCATTCTTGCACCATTGCCAGGTAAGTATAATTTGTTTCTCTAGACCATATTGCAGTTTTACTGTTGATTTTTGCTTCCTTGAGTGCTTCTCATATGCCTATGCCTAGTGTTAAATTACTAATTAGCAGTGACAAGGACATTTCAGAGAATCTTTGACCGACTTTCCCTGTGAGTGTCTGGATTCTGAGTGAGGTGAAGTTCACCTACACTGTCTTCCTCGCAAAAAATATTATCTCACACTTCCAACAGCAGGAGATCTAATTAAGCGTGGCTCCAGCAGAATTTGTAATCATGTTAACTTTGGTCTGTTTCTATTTAAATACTTTTGATAAATATACCTTGTTTTAAAATGGCTTCCCTGTTTCTAGAAGTAAATTGGCAGCTCAAATATTAAAAAGTCATCTTTCAACATAGTATATATTGCATTGTAGTCAATTTGTTGCTTCAATTGGCTTTGAGTTGGTGGATTTCCCATGAAAAGTATATGTATTTTTTAAATATTTGCATTGTTTTGCAAAGGTAATCTTCTTCATCACTATCTGTCTTGAAACGAGAGTCAGAACAAAGGGTGTTAAAGCAAAACTTTTCTATGATAAGCTGGACATTTGTATTTCTTTTTTTATCTTCTTTAGTGATCTATACCCCTAATACATAAGGGGCCATATGTACGACCGTTTTTAGAGGTCGCAAACGGAAAATCGGGCCGTTTGCGACCGCTAAAAAGGGTTGTAGCATGTACAAACCCTATTGTGTGAGTCAGTAACCTATTACCGACTCGCAAAATAGAATTTGCAAGCCGCTATTAGGAAGGGATGTGCCAAGTACGTCCCTCCTTAATAGCGAGTTTCAGGGGAATGTACGATTGTTTTGCAACTGCAAAAGCAGTCGCAAAACAATGGTAGTTCCCACCAATATCAAATTGGTGGTAAGCTAGTTGCAAACGGGAAGGGGTCCCCAAGGGACCCCTTCCCTTTTGTGATTGGCAGCAAAAACTATTTTTTAAGAGCAGGCAGTGGTCCCATGGACCACTGCCTGCCCTTAAAAAACTAAAAGAAAACTTTTCATTTTTTTCTTTTAAACGCATCCCGTTTTCATTTAAGGAAAATGGGCTGCATTATAAAAAAAAACGTTGCTTTATTTAAAAAGTAAACACAGACATGGTGGTCTGCTGTCTGCAGCAGGCCACCATACCTCTGATTGTAGCACATTCCCAATGGGTCGCAAATTGCGACCTGCCTCATGTTGATGAGGCAGATCCTCTGCGACCCCATTGGGAATCGCTAAATGTGTCTGAAACACATTAGTACATTCTGTTTTGCGAGTCTCAAAGAATCGCAAGTTGCGACTTCATAAACGGAATGGTCGTACATCTGCCCCAAGATTTTTCAAAGACAGGAGCAAAGCCAAATTATTGACATGCAACTTTTTCCTTTCAATCCTAGGATAGCTACGAAAAGAAAGCCGATTTTACATTTTCACAACCCCTGAGTGGTAGCCATTCCTTTAATAAGGGCTGTTCTTCTGGGCAATACTGTTTCTGTAAAGTAATGGAAGTGAGTGCTTGGAGAAATATTGCATCCTTATTGCTAAGTTTGTAAACTCATAAGTGCTGATACCAACTGCCTGTGCTGTTAAATGTCATGGTTGTCAAATATCAAGGCTGTTTCGCCTTGATTCAACCCCATCACTCTTTCTTACACCATCTTAAACTCTCTGTATTTTTTTTTCACTTCTGCAGATTCTCTTTCATTCCAGCTTTTTCTCATTGTCAGTATTTTCCTATCCATATTTTCCACCTCCTTTGTCCCATTTCTGCTCTCGCTCATTTGCTTTATATCAAAGTGAGTCTGGTCCAAAACTGGGTGCGGATTTGCACCACCTGCAACCACTTTCACAAATTAAGCACTGCAGCCCAGATTTACCAAGATTTTGTGCTTGGGTTACATCACTTTAGTGGTGCAGGCCCAATGCAAAATCTTTTTGGGCAGTTACTAAGGCACACAAGGTCTATATGTGTGGCTATGCATGGTTTAGTAAATACAAAGTAACGCAATGCACTGCATAGCGCTGCCTTTCGTTACTTTACATCGGCTATGTGTTACATGGGTGGAGGATGGGCGTTCCAAACATCCATCCATAAATGTTTATGCAAATCCAAATTTACAAAGACCTGTAGTTCTGGGTTTGATCAAAAATGGTGCTCCTACCTGACAAAGGCGCAACAAGGCGAAATATCTTTATTTCTACTTATTTCCTCTTTACATGCCTATCTTCCTGCACAAAAACAATCCGGCCCGTAACGGAGGCAACCTTACACCATGGTGTGCAAGGGTGTCTGCGTTGGTGCTAGGCAGCACACAGTACACCAGCACTGGGAGAGACCATAAGTGCACCATAACTTAGAAAATATGAGGAATTTCAGTTCTCTTCCTTTCACACATTCCAGTGCAGCAGAACAATTTGCCTTGCTGCATTATGGTGCTTGAAAAAGAAAGTACATTTAGCCATGCATGTATTATACTCGAAATCAATGGTTTGGTTGTATCAGGAAACTGGCAAGTTTGTGGTAGATCTGTGTGTGACCTAGAATGAGCCTAGATGAATTCAGGAAATGCATTCAACCAACAAGTTAGAACATTTTGGGAACATTGGTGCCTTAAAATTGTATGTCAGAAAATCATCCAACATAAATATTGTATCCTAATATTATTCACAAAAGCATTGCCCCTTTGAGAGTAGGTTTTCTGCTATTAACACTAGAGGAACAATAGTTTTGTAAATGATATTTCTGTAGTCCACGATATTCTGGTATCACACCATAAAATTATTGGTGCATGTTTGAAATACATATATTGCTTTTGCTTTGTTCCATTAAATAAGAAAACAACCGTGTGGTACATTGGGAAATTGCCACTATTTCTGAAATGCAGTAAATGCAGAATACCCTATGCCCTCGAAGCATTACCAACCCAACCCCCAAACTACTTCATCTTTATTTACTCCCACATGAAAGATTGTAGCTACTACTTAATGTTGAAGAAACAAGGCAAATCCATTAGCTTTTTGCAAACTTTATATTTAATATTACTCCTTTTATAGACATGTTTTTCCATCACACCCCCTAGCAATCGAATTAAGCCTCAGGCAACAAGATCCATTCTCTTGGTAAGGGATAGCATATTGCTTCATCCTGAATCGATTCACAGGAGATGGGATGTACTTGTAGGTCGGTTTGAGACCGAGAAACTGAACTCACAAAATTTGTGAATTTGGGAAGTCAAGGAATTTTTTAATAGCTCATTCACTGTACAGAAGAACATTTTTAATCGTAAATACATTTCCTAACAAAATGGCACAGGAGGCTCTTTAGAGTTTGATGTGTCAAATAAAAAAGAATAGGGGCAACAGGCTGGTAAGGTTTCACCTGTTAACTAATCGTGTGCCAATATTTGTTCGTAAATTTTTCCCAACGCTGACAGGAAAACCAATGTGTTTGTTGTTGCTTTATCTGAGGAGTAAGTTCCATTTGCCGTCGATATTGAACATCGTGTACATTCACTAAATTTGTATGCTATTAACTTTCTGGAAACAAGGCTGCAGAATTCACCTAATGGCACCTATAGATATTTCTGCCAGAATGCGTGAGAACCAGGTGTCCGAGCCCAAATGCAAACGTAGAATAATATTTCTACCGACCCAGGCTTCCAAACTTTCATTTTTCTCTTAGGGACATTTTCCTTCTGTAAATATTGAGCAGACTTTTCATAATGACCCATCAAACCATATCTGGACCCTTTTTCGTGACTCACTACTTGGTGAGCCAAGAATAGCAGTTGCCCCAAATGATGATATGAAAGGGCCTATCTAGTGTTTTACTTGATTGGAGTGAACACCTTTGTCTATGCACACTTACAAATCATCAAGTGTGATGACACACCTTCCTGATCACAGAATCCTTTCAATTTGCAACTCGCTGAAGGTCTAATTGGGCAAAGAATTGGAATTTATTTTACTAGATGGGCCCTTTACCATCAAATTAGTATAACTGCACTTCAATGCTTCTGGTTTTATATGTTTCATTGTCATGAAACCTTTCTTTCCCTTAAAAAAATATTTTGTTAAAAAACACTATGATATGAGAGGGCGATAGACTATTTGGTTTCTTCTATGCAGATGTTCTTAAATTAATGCATATAAATTTATTTCTCATCCCTTTTCTTTCCTGTTTCGCAAAGCAACCAACAGACTTATCCCTTCTCAAAAGTCACTTGTTGAGTGTTAAGTCTCTCTGTGCATCATTCCTTAAGACAAATTGAGGCTTCACCAGGGGGCTCATGGGTAGAAAGGCCGTGTTTTCACTTGCACTGTCCTCTGTTTCTATATTTGCCAGTTCATAGTCCTCTGACTTTCTCCTGGCGTCAGTCAGAATTCGAATCTGCTCCTGCACAGTCTCTAGCAGAATTTTCACCTCCTGCTGTTCTGCCACGAGACAGCTGCTGGGCGCGGCACTTGCAGCGACAAGTTCAACAGAATAGGAGTTTTTACACCGCTGGATGTCCGCTGCCCCGGAAACGTCCTTCATCTGCATGCAGGCGTCATCCCGTCCCTCAGAGGGGATGATCGGAACCGAGCTGGACCGAGCAGACGAACCTTCTAGTAAGTCCTTTTGATCCAAGTTAGTACAACAGGATTGCGTCTCTCTTGAAGGCAGTTGCATATTTATCGATGTGTACGGTGGATTCTTCGTACCAGAAGGTGAATGTCTAGATAAAGAGAAAACAAAGAAACAGTCAGGAGGCAGCCATTTTAGACTTGTAATGAATCACGAGGTAGACACACTGTGAGCTGAGAGTATTGGGAGCAAAGGGCCTTATTTATGAAAACTGTTACATCACAGCTTGAAAACAGCGATGTAACAGTTTTCACTGTGCCCTCCTTGCTACATGATGGATGATTCATATTTACTATACGACGCATCATGTTGCAAGGAATGACAGACACGTCAGTATTACTGACGTATCTGTCGGGGCGAAAAACTGACGCATTGCTGGAGTTGTCGGAAGCATGACACAACTCCAGCAGTGCAGGGGGAGGGCTATGATTATAGCACTGCGTCATCCTTACGCCTGCCATCAGGCAGGCTTAAGGATTTGACGCAGTGGCGTCAGTAGCGGTCCGTGGTAGGAGTGCCGGCCGGGCGGTGACGTGGGGCAGGGTGGGGGGTAGTAAACCACGGATTATGGCCGAATACAGGTAAGTAAACATGTAAATAAATAAAACGAATTTCGTTGTGAGCGCTGCATCGCCAAATGCGATGCAGTGCGCGCAACGAAATTCGTTTATTTATTTAAATGTTTACTTACCTGTATTCGGCCGTAATCCGTGGTTTACTACCCCCACCCTGCCCTCCCCCGCCCCACGTCACCGCCCCGCCGGCACTCCTACCACGGACCGCTACTGAGTGGCGTCCTAGAAGTGGCTCCGTGAAATCTTAGATTTCACTGCGCCACTTCTACCAGGCCTTCTTGCGTCGGAACGCCCACCATGCATACATTATACCTGAAGCAGGTATAATGTGGCGCAGGGCTTTACAAAGTGACGCATCTGCCTAGATGCGTCACTTTGTAAATATGCCGTAACGTGGCGCATTGTTTACGCCGCCGCTGCGTCACGAAAAGTGACGCAACAGCGGCGAAAAAGTGTCGCAAGGGTCTCATAAATAAGCCCCAAAATGTCTTGCATTACATAAAACGCATCAAGTCATTCTTTTTGCCTATTTGACACACGATTGTGGCCAACAAAGTGCCAGGCGAAATGACACAGAATGGCAGCTTGGGGTAGTATAAAATCATTGTTCCCAGCAACTGGAAGGGGCAACAATTATTTAAAAAAATATTACATTCTTCGCCAAAAGGTATATTGTAAGTGATGTTACCGAATGTGCCAAATGTTGGAGGTGACATGATCCTACAAGCATTAAAATGCCATCACACAAGGCATCACAAAATTGATCGCAAGCAATGACTGCGCCGTTCTTCAAAGTGTAACAAAGTCATAATGAGCAACCGGCCAGGGCATATAATAGCTGCAAATAAATATGTAATCTCATGAGGAGTCAAGAGAAATGACACGCTGTGTAATAAAACCACATTAGTACAGCCATCCTAATGTCTACAATTGTGGATCTCTTTAGGGACAGTGCTCTGCAGCAGCAAAAATCGATACTCATATGTTTTTTCTGCTGTGGAAAAGTACAAAAAAAGATTTTTCTACAAAGGAGATTTGGCCTCTGGAAAAGAATGTATAAAATAGCGCACCTTATTATAAGATGGTGCTAAATAGCACGTTGATGAATATTAGTATAGGCCTAAAAAGTTGCACCACGCTGGCAGTTAATGTAATCTGGCCCTCGGTATCTATCTTCTTGCTGACAAATAAGGCATTACTCTACAGCCGAACACATTTTGTAACACCTAGTTCAATATCTTTCACCACGAACAGCTGGGACCTAAATACCATTCAATCAAAATGCCTCCCACTCAATCAAACATAAACTCTGACATTCTCATTTCAGAGCGAGCTGCCTGGATGGCGACGTGAGAAGCACAGACAACACAGATTTGCTGAAATATCTCATTAAGCACCCAGTCTCTCGGCTGCTTAATTAGTAGTGTGGTAAGTAAACTCCAATTAAATCTGAACTTTAACCTCTCGGCTGTCAGGCCTTGTTGCAAAAGATTAAAGGTGGCAGGAGTGGAATGAAAGGCCCGTATGGTATGAGAAAAAAGCACTGGTTACAATACAGTCTCAGAAAATTGGCGTTATCATCTAGAAATGCATCAGCCATGTTTGCTGTACATGTCAAAGCACCTGGGGATGGTGACCATAAGCTCTTATGATGTACACTTATTTTTCACAAATAATAATCAGGTTTTATTTCTTCTACCATACGCGAGAGATATCTTTGTAATCTGTGCGTCTGCTTCTTACCCTGCAGTAACAGGTTTTTAATCAAGTCTTGCAACCGTCCTAAAACAGTGCAGTTTTATGCATTTGAGTTGTAAAGGTTGTTTTAAAGTATACAAATTTAGCAGTCAATATAATAAACCTTTGCATTTATTACACACCTGCCAACACCCAAACGTGTGCAGTTTAATCAACAAAAGTATGACGTCAACCAATTTGATTCAGACACATTGGGCCTGATTACGACTTTGGGGGTGTATCGCTGGGTCCGCCCCGCCGCTGCACCGCCAAAGCCGTGTGAAGTGGTGGACCCACAGGAAGAAAGACAAGCAAGCGTAGTCTCTGATGATAGGTGTTTAATGCAACTCCTTATAACGAGACCTCATCCTACAACCAACAGCAGCAACTTACAATACATTCAAGTACTAACATTCTAGAAAGGTAAGATTCTAACCAGGAATGTAACTCCATGGTAACAAGAGAGAACAGGGTTACAGCATAGCTTACACAGGGTAGATAATGACAGGACACCACATCACCTCCCCCTTTTTACCAACAAAAGAGTAAAGTACACAGTTAATAAATGCATGAAATGCACGAAAAGCAATCTTGTAAACGAAGAGGAATTTTCCTCAACCTACTAGGTCTCCCTACAACAGGACGTGGAAGAGCAGCAGGCCCACAGGAGGAGTTCTCCTCAGCACATTTGGAAGGACACTTGACAATCCTGTTGAGGTTCCATACTCTATGATCTTGGGTTTTTACCGCGTTGCCCAGGAGTTTGGTTACTTTTATTGGTTGACCAAACTTGGACTTACCAACTCTTCTTTCGGGGAGCTTAACCCTAACCCAGTCCCCAACTTGAACAACAGGTTTTTTACAGCCTTTCTCGCATCAAACTCAATTTTCCTTCTCTCCATTTTCTGCAACTCACGGTTTTTCCATCCCACAGTGCGGTCAACCACACCACCAACTTCCATTCTTCTAGATGTCACCTAAAGAGGGTTGACCTGTGTATTAGCCACCCTTCCTTTAAACAGCGTGAAAGGGGAAACTCCGGTGGAAGAATGTGGGGTGAACCTGTATTCACACACCTTTTTTCTGACAGCTTCCTCCCAGTTACAACTAGAGACAACAGCCAATTGCATAGCCTCCTTGAGCACTCTCACAAATCTCTCGACAACACCATTGCACTCTGGATGGTATAGCGCGGCGCGCTTGTGCGTAATCCCCCTTTCACTCAAAAACTCTTCTGCTGCACCGGAGGTAAACTGCACCCCATTGTCCGTTAAGACAGAACCTGGTAACCCCTCACTTGCAAAAAGATCGTCCAAGAAACAAATCACAGCACGTGAATCAACCGAATTGACAATTTTGATCACAGGCCACCTGGAAAACATGTCCACACACACCAATACATAGCGATATTGGATTCTGACCTTTACCGGACCCAGGATATCCACTGCGATATCAACCCAGGGACCACTGGCTTGCTGTCTGATAACCATGGGTTGAGTCCTGCACTTAAGGACTTTATCACTGTTAGCGCATAGGGAACAACAGCGCACCTGCCTTTCTATCTGGACATCCATTGCAGGCCACCAATAGGCTTCCCTAAGCCTTTCTTTTGTTTTTGCTATGCCCATGTGGCTGGAATGGGCATACTCTACCAATTTGTCACGTAGGACCGAAGGAACGACAAGTCTACTCCCTCTGAAAAGTAGCCCATTCGAAAAGGACAACTCCTCCTTCACACACCAAAATCCTTTGACCTGGTCATCACATTCGCGCTTCTCGCACCAACCATCACGTACATAGCTGATGACCTGCTGTAAGGCGGGGTCATTTTGTAGACTGGAATTCCATTCTCCTTCAGTTACCACACCTTCAGTCACAACACATACTTTTAAGTCTTCCCCAGAGTCCTCACCAGCAAGACAGTCATCGTCACAAGCATCAGGAATAGCTGACCCACCGAGCCTAGACAAGCAATCCGCAAGGATGTTGCTAGCACCAGGTAAGTAGGAAATGTGAAATTCAAAATCCTGCAGAGCAACAACCCATTTCCTTATTCTATGTGAGACACAATCAATCCCCTTTTTTTCAAATACCTCTTTTAGAGGCTTGTGATCAGAGACTACTGAGAAGTGCTTGCCCCACAGAAACTTTTTGAGCTTGCGAACCGCCCAGTAGACAGCCAAGGCTTCCTTCTCTATTACAGAGTAGTTGCACTCGGCACCTCTAAGTGGCCTGGAAATGAACAAAATGGTGTTGTCAACTTGTTCACCAGGTTGCAAAAGAACAGCACCTAACCCCTTACAACTAGCGTCAGTCATGACAAAAGATTCTTTTGAAGGGTCAAAGCTAGACAAGTTAGGTGCCTCATTCAAACAACTTTTGATGAGATCAAATTCATCACAACAGGACTTATCCCATATGAACTCACGTCCCTTCTTCAGCAGACCTCTTACATTTTCTGTTTTTTGTGCAAAACCAGGGACAAATTTATTATAAAATTCTGCCATCCCTAGAAAGTTCATCCTTGTTCACAGGATAGTTGAGATTGGAGATGGCCTCGACCAAAGATGGCTTTGGTTTGATGCCTGACCCAGACACCAAGTGACCACGATATTCAATCTCTCTGACGTCTAATTTACACTTATCTAATCTGAGAGTGAGCCCCGAGTCTTGCAATTTAGACAAAACCTCTTTCAGTCTTGAATCATGCTCTTGTAAGTTCACACCATGAACAAGAACATCGTCTTGGTAAACCTTGACGCCATCAATGTCAGCCAAAATATTTTCCATCACTCTTTGAAATACTGATGCAGCCGATATTAGGCCAAACGGCATCCTGAGGAACTTAAAAGTGCCGAACGGGGTGATGAAAGCCGTAAGATCTTGGCAGGAGGGGTGGAGCTTGACCTGGTGGTAGGCCGAGGAGAGGTCCAACGTGGAGAAGTGAGTGGCGCCACCCAACGAGGACAACATTTCAGCAATGTTTGGAAGGGGGTAGCGATCGACGACTACAGCCTTGTTGAGCTCTCTCAGGTCAATGCATAATCTTGCCTCTCCATTGGCCTTTCGGGCCATCACCACCGGAGAGACCCATTCAGTGGCCTCAACCTCTTGAATGACACCATTCTTTAACAGTTTGTCTAATTCGGACCTCATCTTGTCTTTGACTAACAATGGTACGTTTCTAACTTTCGCCACCTTGGGTACAGAATTGTGTTTCAACTTGATCAGGTGTATATAATTTTTGAGACAACCTAACTTATTATTGAAAACTCTGGGAAAATTACAATCCAGGTGTTGCGATCAGTAACGGCAGCAACAGAGGGTGGTTCCCTTAAGCACACGGAGGGAGACTCATTGGGATCGAGGTAAACACCCAGGTCACATTGATGAGACCAGCTGATCAGGGAATCCCCCTTCATGGATACATATATTTTCCCTTCAGTGATCCTACCTTTGAAGTCTATGGTACCCATAAAGTAGCCCAACAGAGTGATGATTTCTCCTCCATAGCCTCTTGGTACAATGTCTGGTTTAAACAGCTTTACTTTTCCAGACAGGTGCCTCTCATAGAAGATCTTAGGCACCAGAGTGATTTTAGCCCCCGAGTCAAACAGCATTTTGACTGAGTTATCATTAATTAGGACATGTTCTATAGGACCATAAACCACTTGATCGTTGACCTGACAGACAAAAAGATTATCGTCATCTTGGTCATAAACGTCCACCTCCCTTACTTTCTTTTGGTCCCTGTTAGATCTGCAGCAGCTAGAAAAATGCCCCTTTCTTTTACAAATAGAACAAATAGTTTTCCAGCCAGGACAATCTTTAAAGTTAGCTACATGACCTGGGTTCCCACAACGGAAGCATTTTACCGGAAAGGATTTAGTGTTTGCAAAGGAACGTATTGATTTTGATGTAATAGGGGCACCCTGTTGGGAAGGCTTGTGTGATTTGTCAGAGGAGAGAGTTTTAATTTCTTTCACATCAGCCGTGGCATTCTTATGACCCTCCGTATCTTTGCGAATAGCCTCAACGCAGGCTTTGGAGTGTTCATGCATCTTTAACGTAGTGATCACCTCTTGAAGAGGGGGGTAGTCTTTCTGCCAAAGACTCTCTTTTGCCTTATCAATAGAGCAACCTAACATAAGTTGGTCTCTTAGCCTCTCATCAAGACTGCCAGCGAAAGAGCATGTCGAAGCAAGCTTGCGTAGGGCTGTGACATATTGCTCGACAGACTCATCTTGCCATTGCATCCTCTTCCCAAAGTGGTAGCGTTCTAAAATCATACTCACCTTGGGAAGATAATGCAAGTCCATCTTTTTAATGCAGATCTCGTATTCATTGAGAGAGTCAGCCTCACTGTCAAGAAGGTCTGGTATATGTTCAAATACTTCTTGTCCCTCCGACCCCAGACAATGTAGAAAAAGCGAAGACTTCCTCTCTGCACTTAGCGACGTACCACACACCCTGGAGTAATTAGTAAATACTTTTTTCCACTTCAACCAGGGTATGGAGGATCACCAGGAGCAGACAGAAAAAACGGAGGGGGAGTGATGTTCTGCATGGCAATGGGAGAAGGCTATGACAAGGCAGAATAATAATGAAGACTGTATGCGTATAAAGGAAAGGGGAGAAATCTGAAGAACTGCAGGCTATCACAAGGCAGAGTAGCAATAAACAACAAATGCATGTAAAATAAACAGGGAATTGCCGTGCAGATTTGCACCATCTGCAGACAATCAATTTGCAGCGTCTGACAGTATTCACAGTCCATGAGACAAAGTAGCTGTGCAGAACAGCATGTAGCAGATCAGTCTAATTTAGGAGATGTGCAGATCAGCGTACAAAAGTAGTGCAAAGACCTGCAGCACAACGACCACCGCTTGGGTAAGGGTGTGCAGATCAGCGTAATAACAAGAGTATTGGGAGCTGTGCAGATCAGCGTACAAAAGTAGAGAAACGACCTGCAGCACAAAGACCAGCGCTTGGGTAAAGCTGTGCAGATCAGCGTAATGACAAGAGTAACAAAGTCGACTTACCCCTCATATGCAGGCAAGTAATTGTTGAGGGGAAAACAGTATGCGCAAACCTTTGTCGGGACAATTTTGGTTGACGGGGAAGAGTGACAGGAAGTACCAGATGTTCCAGCAGAGGAGACGTCGGCGCAGGAGAGAGTTGAATGCGCTGAAGTCCAAAATGGCCGCCGTCACATCACCTCTTGACGCAGGGGTCACACACCGGTGATCTTGAGGTAAAGATGGCGGAAACAGAAGAGTTCCCAGGTTGCTAAGGAACCGTTGACATGCCAAGGCGACGCTGGAGACAGGCCGAGTCAAACAATGCTTGTTGCCAAGCAACAGGAACCGACAACGTCGAAAGTTGGGCCGCAAACCCTTCCGCGGATGTATCTCGGCAACTGCAGCACTTTTGACACGAAGGGCTCAGTGGAGAAGTAGCGATCCACAGAGGAGCAATGGAGAGAAATGGATCAGCATACAAGAGGCACTGTAGAGATGCGGCGCTTCAGAATTGATGTGTTGAGTTGACGTCTCTTGGAGGCAGTGGGTGAGTTTCCGCTCGTCGCCAAAATGAAGTGGTGGACCCATAGGAAGAAAGACAAGCAAGCGAAGTCTCTGGTGATAGGTGTTTAATGCAGCTCCTTATAACAAGACCTCATCCTGCAACCAACAGCAGCAACTGACAATACATTCAAGTACTAACATTCTAGAAAGGTAAGATTCTAACCAGGAAGGTAACTCCATGGTAACAAGAGAGAACAGGGTTACAGCACAGCTTACACAGGATAGATAATGACAGGACACCACACCGTGGCCAGACAGCCCGCCAGATTAGGAGTTTCCTCCTGTCTAGCGGGCTGGTTTTTGGTGTTCCCACGGCAGTGCCTCAGAAAATGGGCACCACAATGGGATCCCCAAAAACAGTTGCTGCACGGCATGAACTGAAAAGTCCATGACATACAGGAACTGGGGCGCATGCACACAGGGGGGCACATGTCATGCCACCCTGCATTCATCCCCATGCGGAGGAGACACAGGGGTCCCTGCAGGACCCCTTTGTTTCCTCTCTGCCATGTTGTTCATGGAGGAGGAACCTCTATGACGCCGCCAGCAGAGAGGAAACTTCTAATATGCTTGGTGGTACCGCAGCAGTCCCGCCAAGCATATTGCGGCCTCCTCACTGCCGTAACACCACCAGGAAACGGTGGTTCCCTGGAAGCTGCGGTGGAGCTGTGATGGTCCGACCACCCAAATCGTAAACGTGCGGTCGGGAGACCACCACCACTGCGCCCTCATTAGTCTGGCAGTCCATGGACCGCCAGACTTGTAATCGGTCCCATTGTGTCTTGGTATAAGTAAACATCCTCCATATGAGTCTATCTTCTCCAGGCTATGTACTTGCTATAAAATCAAAGAGCTAATGTCTTAGAGTAATTTGATAAGAAAATATTTTCTTCCTTTCTCCGTTCTTCCCACTTTTCCTTTTCCTCTTTCCATCCATCTCTCCTTTTCTCCCTCCCCCTTCATTTCTGCTTCCCTCTCTCTACCTCTCTCTTTTCCTTCCACTATTTTAGCACTGGTTTTATTTACACTAAGCTTTGGTTTGTTTGGTAACCCCTTCCTTGTCATGGTTTTCTTTTGTAATTGTTGGACCAACCTGAAGACCTTTGTAGCAACGTACAAATGCAATGTTTCAGTTGACCATGAAGCAAAGTGTACCAGAAGGCATCAACATCCTTTAATTGAGAATTAGCTTCTATTTTGCAAAATGTGTGACCAAGTAGATTTCGCTTATACCTTTATTGTGTCATTCTCAGGTAGAAGCACGTTTACTAGAAAGTATTTTAAAAGCAAAGCACCAGATACAACCATGGACAGAGGGGATTATGGTGGCGGTGCAATGAGGATGCTCTGGGATATTGATGCAGTATTAGTGGTAGTGACAGGCCTGCTTCCTCAAAATCTGCTCTGCCTGCTCAGTTGGGGAGACCTATACCATGTTGTTTTGCTCTAAACAGAGATCCCATGGTCTGAGTGAAACCCACCAATTCTCGTGTTTCTGTATTAGTGCTAGTCTTCCAAGAATGGCAGCAGACAAAGAGCTCTGTTTGAGTTACAATCCACAAATCACCAGGACCGGACCTTACTGATCTGACTTGTGACATCTGTCTTCACAGTCCAGGAAAACTAGACAATAACTGGAAGGGGAACTCTTCCAAGCTTCATGGGCTATTGTAACTGTAAATAAATTAGACATATGGTTGGCTCTGGCATCCTGCCTTGACCACAGGAGGAGAACAAACACTTGAGCCATTATTTGGTAGATCGTCTGCACTCTGACAAGGCCTAAATATAAGCATAGGAAAGGTTGTTGAAGAGTGTAACCTTTGCTAAGTTACTTCTTAAGTCCTGACTGGGCCGAACACTATGAACCCAGTGTGAAGGTTTGCTGCTGTAATCTGAGGAGAAAGAGAGAGAGTGCATGTGCCTGCATGAGGTGCTTGGCTACACCTGTCAGCAGAAGCCTACCTGATCCTCAGTAGACCTGCACATAGCCAAGCTGCCAAGAGTATCTGAATGAAGGGTGTTCTAATGGTCAAGGGTAAGATAGTAGCACAACTGACCAGGAAAAGAAAAAGAAAGGCCCATAAAATATAGGCATTAAACAGCAACGTCATTTGCTTTTAATGAACGGATGTACCCGCTCTATCCCCAACCTAGCCTCTAACCCCAGTGCACTTGTATTGCTCTTTCCCTAGTCGTACAAGGACCAGGAGGAATTCTTCATTAGCAGATCTGGTTGTTTTGGCTGGAGGAGGTCACCATAATTTTGGAACCATTTCAACCATCCTTCTCACTAAGTAGGTCTACCAATATCAACCTTTGAAATCTCAGTTTCGACCTTAACTGGTTAAACCATTGTTCTCCTGCATTATTTGTACACCTTAAATTTATAGATCTAACAATTGGTAACAATGTTACTAACAGCTTATTCACAAACTTCCACAACTTTTTTCTAAGTGTAGTAGAAACGGCTGACACTAATGGTGTTATTGGTCTAGACATTTTTTACCATTTTCCGAGGCAAGTTTTAAATTGGAGAATTTGACTTACAGAGAAACCTTTACAAGTCATTGGGTCACACTTTCTCCAGGAATAATGAAAAAGAAAATCTTGTACTTGCCAGTGCTATCAATCCCCGGGGTTAGAATGGGTGTTAATTCACTTTCTTTTCTGCTCACTAATTACTGGAACAACTTACCTCACAATTTACCAGATGGCGATTGTCAATGTATTTTAGGATCTTAAATCACATCGTTTAGTTTCTTTCATTTTCGTCATCTTTCGTTTTCTCTTACAGCACAAATAAACCCTTCATTGTATAATCAAAATCCATAAACATCAGCAGTAACTGTGAGCCGAAACATAGGCTTCAAAGCAGCCCTCATCCTGCCATCATAGAGTATTTGTTTGGTCTTAGCATCCTAGAATTTTATTTGAGACAACCTCAAAGTGTCTCCAGTCTCCTTGTGACATTTATTTACAGTTGTCACCTTGCCAGTGTTCTTACATTATACATCCTTGAGCGTAAATCTCATGTGGAAAAAAGAAAATAAAACAAATAATTAAATAGTGTTGTGCATTGTTAGTTTAAAAAACTGCAAGTAACTAACCCAATTATGGATTTGATAAGTTATGTATGTATCATTCGACATCTTGCACAATCAATTGATATGCACACTGGACTTGTGCAAGAGTTGACATTAAAAACTTCAAGCAGAGAAGAAGGTTGCAACAAAATGATAGGAATTTAGTAGAGGATAAAGTCTTACAGAGAATAATGTGATTCAGCTTTGTGAGCATTACATACATACTTTGCAACACTACAATTTTAGACGGCAAGTTATCGCTTTTATGGTAGCATTACCGGTTACAATGATCCATCGTACTGCTTTTTTCTGGTTGTTAACCTGCAGCACTTCCTGTCTGTACAATTTCGACCTTTGAAAAAAGGGGCCAGTTCTGGTCCTGTGCTAGCCTGATACACTGGACTTGCATCTAATCCATACTCTGCTGACTGCTCAACGGCCTGTAGGGGTAGGTAGAGCTGCATGAACCAAAGATAATGTTTGCCGCTCAGATGGCTCATGTTGTCCTGCAGATCAGTGCCCAGCCTGTCATGCCAGACTCTGTGAGGGAGCGATGTTGTGTCTGAGGTCCAGCCCATTCTAAAACAGTCGAGACCACAAGCAATGTTAATGAAGGAGGCCCTTTCTGATGATTATTATTTGGCTGTCGGTCTGTCCTAGGCATCACAAAATAAGATGACCATGGACACTGGGGTCTCAGGCTAAAGGTGTCCCTGTGCATTCTAACGATGCAAAGGTGAGGCTTACACCATAATGCAGTACTCACTGCTGCCCAACAATCTCTCCATCAGAGGAAGGATTACCTCTATAGTTCTGACAACCTTTCACAGCCTGAGACCCACAGCTGAAGCTCCCAGCACAGAGAAGCACTTCACGCGACCATGTGCTGATGATGACACACATTAATGTGTTGTCTCATGTGTGATACCGACCTCACTGTCACAGCTCCCACCTACACTGTCACAGACACTCTCAGCAGCAGTACCTTAGGCCGATCACATCAGCCTCACAGTCATAGGTAAAGCCGATACTGAAAGTGAGGCTGTCAGCAACAAGGCCTCTCACACTAGCATCACAGTTACAGGGAAATTAATTGCTAGTATTGACGCTGTCAGCTGCAGTGCCTCTGGCGTGTCATACTGGCCTGATGGTCATAGCAACCAGATGTACTGAAAGAGGGACTGTTATCACATTGGCCTCACTGTGATAGCATCAGCCTCTACAGGCAGTGAGGATGTACCTGCGGAAACTCACAGTTGCCTCACAGTCACAGCAAAACCAGGTCTGAGAGTAAGGTTTTCCGAAGCATCACCACAGACCAATGGGACCGTCCCCACTGTCACAGCTAGTTCCTACGCTGAGAGGGACACTGTAAGCAGTCGCAGCTGAGCCCTTTGAGAATGTTCGACTAATACCCAGCCCCCTCATCAGTAAAAGAATTATCAACATTTCTTTGAAAACCTTTTAATACAGGTCTCTTAGAAACTTCTAGCGTAACTGACAGACAACACTACACTGAAAAGTTTTCAGGGGAACATCTATGTTAGTGAGGTTATGTTTGACCACATGTCAATAGTGACTCACTTATATAATATATTTTATTTCCTATGAGGCCTTTTGCATCTATTGACACATTGTTAGTTTCTTTGCTTTCATGCCAATGTCATGTGATGGGATTTCATGTGATCGGCCAAAGGTCACACAATTGTATTACCATTGGGAAGTAAATTGGTGGTTTCGAAACAGAAACAAATGCCTTTTTCTGCCAGAGAATGTTAGCAAGCGTGCATTTAAATCTGGGGATATTTGACTTAAAGATTCTTCTAGTACTGACAATGATGCGACAGGCCTTGAGGAGTTGAATTAATATTCTTTACTCAGGAGCAAACGGAGCACTTCTGGCCTTAATCTTTCACAGCGTTTGTGCAAGGTAATCAAGTACAAAAACTAAATAAACTAAACTTTTTGGATGATTTCTAAATATATCAAAAGTATTTACATTTTTACCTTAATTAGATACATAACATTTTACCATCTTTACTTCAAAGTAAAACAAAAATGTTAATTTTGGTGGAAACTTTTGATACTTGCCATATTTATTAAATAAATTATGTTATTTCAATTATTTTATTGTTTAATCACATTTACTTTGAGGAGTTAATATACTGCAAAATTTTATATCATTAGTTCCAGGTTAAAATATTTTAATTAACTCATATTTATACTATATATAAAAATATTTTTGCAATATATTTTTTAAATATTAAACTTTATAAAAAAGTTTTTATTCTTTCTCATATGGAAATCTCCCCCTAGAGTTTAGGGATTCCCACAGACAGATGAAAAGTTACTCGTGGTAACTTAGTGATTGTGGATCCTTTTGTAGGACGCTCCAGTCCCTATTTAAGGGGCTGGGGACACAAAAGTCTACACCTAGGTATAAATTTCCACTTGAAAATGATAAATACCATAAAAGTGAATAGTTACACCTAGTGAAGGAGTAAACCAACATGTGACTAAACCTACACATGTATATTTTCCTTTTTGAATCAAGAGCTTTGTTCTTTCTTCTGTAATATTTTCTGGTTCTTATATATTGGATACATCATCCATCTTATTATGTTTTCATTGATTAACATACATGTAATTGGTACAAGCCAACACCTATTGCAGTTATCCAACTATTAATTTTAAAATGAAGGGGAGTTTCCAGATTTAGGATCAGATTTAGACTTTGGAGATTGGACTACCATCCGCCGTGGTGGTGGAGGGCTTAATGTCTGCCACCCTAATGGATGGTAGTTCATGCTATTTAGAGATGACCGCCAACCCAGTGGTCATTTGTGCACATTGAAAGGCACTACGTCAGAGTGGTTCCCTTCAAAGTACAAAATGTGTGTTGGATGACTGCTGCTAGTTTTGACCGCCATTCACCAAACTTTAAAAAAAAATTGTTTTTCTAAAACAAACTCCCAAAGTAGAATTTTGGGGCTCTTTATGTTTTTTCCTGTCCCTCACCATCCGGTTTTTCTTGGCGGCAATGGACAGAAAAAAACAATCATTACATCCACTCTGAACAGAGTGGACTATGTCATGGCTTTACTCTGATGGTCCCTACTCCGTCAGGCTGTCGGAAGAAGCTTTCTGTGGACAGAGCCAACAGGGGCTCCACCGATGGAAAGCTGATGGTCAAGCCATCTCTAAAAGAGGCAGGTAGACTGTGAGTTTGGTGACAGGGTTATTCATTTAATTGATCCCTGTCTACCAAACTCTATATCACAACTTTAAAAGTTTCAAGTAGTAACTGTGTTTTTTAAAAAGAATAGCAAGATTACATATTATAGAAAATGTGCTGACAGTTTTAAAGCACACTCCGATGACCTTTGCCGCTAAGTGCAATAATTCTTTTCAGTCAGTGACTGCAAAATCACAGGGATCAGGCTTCACAGTTAAATTTGTGTTAGTTTTGCAAAATGCAAAAAGCTGTATGGTCGGATTTAGAGTCAAAAAGAAGGAACAGTTACAAGGCAGAGGGTTAGCCAAAGCATTGACATAGTGGGAAGACCTTGGCCAGTGTAGGTACATTGTAAGCTAATGTAAATCAAAATAATCACATAAAAAGGGGTTCCAAAATTGAAAAGGGAAATCCTAAAGCAAGTCTGCATGCCCATCATAGCAGAAACATTTCTGTAAGGAATCGTTTCATAAACTTGGTAAAATAAAATTTAAGAAAATGAAACAAAGTAAAATATTTTCAATGTTTGATCAAGTTATCCTACGAACATTGCACTCTGCCTGCAGTGAACATGATGAACCAGAGTTCTCCATCAAAGACCAAACCTGAAGGCTCTTTGACAAAGAAGAGCTTCAGATGTAGTCTGGCGAGGAAAAGATAGGAGGGTTTTGGAACAACTAAAAAATATTATTTCCCAAATGTCTTGAATTATACCGGGTGTTCCCCTTGTATCTGGACAAGCTATACCTCTCTGAAGAGTTCTAACTAGAGTGAAACACATGTGTCAGGGGATGCTTTTATTTATTCCAGATTGGCTTGAAAGGTATGTTAGCCAAAGCTGTAATACTGTGCCTGGAGTGGTAAAAGGCTTTTGTCATTGTTCAGCTTGACGTGGATAGCATTTTTTATATATATATATATATATATATATATATAGGAAAGCTGATTGATGCTTTTGTTTGTTTAGCAGCATGAAGCACTGTTTAGCAATTCACTAATACCTTTCTAAAACTTGGAAATTCTGGGTCCTTGAGTCAAGTAACTCGAAGGTTTGTCTGTCCTCATGCAGGTCCCACGAAGCCATAGTGAGATAACTGAGACTAAGTCTCCTTTGGTTTATCAAATATATGTCATTGACTGAGCTCAGGTTTTTTGTGACACATTGGTGCACAAGAGAACCACGAAGACCCATAAGTAGTTTTGCAGAAGAATGTAAGATTTTTCATTTGGTCAATTTCCATTCATTTGGGAATTCTTGAACAAATGTGTGACAGAATGTGGAATTATGTAGTAAGACTCATATGCCAAAGTTCCTTGTACGTGTTCCCAGAGTGAAGAAAGTAATGTCTGAAACAAATGAATGTGTCAGTATGAAAGTAATTTTGATTAAGCACTCTATGGTCTGATGATGAATTTGCTAACTTTAAAATCAATCATAGTGCGGCACAGTGAGGAAAGAATTACAAAGCTGTGGCTTTAGCATGAAAGGGCCTAAAAGAGGTGTGCAAAGTACAGACCTAGTGTGTGCATCCCATTGACACTGCAGTTGCTCTCTCTTTTTGCACAATTTTGAATTGGATGTACATTCAGGATTGAAAAAAGGGGTGTCCCTTCTCAATTGGAGGTGCAGCCTTTAAAATTGGAGAGCCCTTACAAGCTTGACATCACTCAGAGTTGATTTGGTTTGGAGTGTTGTGCTATGCTGGTTGGCACACTCAATAATCCAAAAAGAAAGGAATAGCTCAACAGCAGGGGTGGGTGATAAATTCTGTTTCACCGGCAGAGTTGGTGAGTTTTGGCCTCTTTGTGTTACGCATGTAAGGCAGAGTTCTGGTGAAATTCCACCAATCGCTGCATGGTGTTTTTCTCACACGCGGCTCGGCAATGGTACGTTAGTGAGCGTGTATGATATTTGGCGCTCCCTTACGAGATTTTCTGTCACTAGGGGGGCACCTGGTGAAATTTCCCCAATGCCAGTGGTCACGACCGTTCGTCGTCAGAAAGCTGCAGCTCGAGTAGAAAATCTACACGAGCGCCAGAAAAATCACCTCGAGAAGCAGTGCCCTCTGGTGCGCCACCTGGTGCTGTTGTGCTGATTTTTCAGTGCTGAATAAGCTTCAGATGCTCAAAATCAGCTAAAGCAGCATGACGTGCCTAATTCTGCCCATTTGCTGAACTCTGCAGAATTTCACGGAGTTTTCATGTAACTCCACGGAATTCTGAGGAATGAAACTCAGCGGGTTGCGCCCACCCCTACCAATACTATACAGAAATGTAAATAAAAAGTGACTCACTTCCATATAGTATGCCAGTGTTCCGAGATTGCACAATATTGCACCAGCATAGATGGAGCCGTCTCAGAATTGTAACTAGCTAAAACACCCTAACCCCGAAAGTGGCCCTGCTGGGAATTATGGATGAGATTGAGGGAACGGGAGGAGAAAGAATGCTGGAGGGGTTGGCTGCTCTCATAGCTAAAGAGACATTGCCCACTCCTGGAAATCACCCAGACCGCATAGTTTGAGACTGTAGAGATTTGGCATGGACTGGTGTGTCAAGCAAGAAGAACCGATCTATATTGTTAGGAGGTGTTCTCGGAAATTCAACAAAATTTGGGTCAGGTGGTGGGAGTATTATGTCTTGTCTACTACAATGGGGAATGAAACCAGCAATGTTTCCCACCTTAGCAATGTGCTGTAGCGGGGGGTGGGGGGGTGATGGGAGGGGAGGAGAGGGATAGGTTCGGACACAAAGTTTATTTTGCTTTTGTTACTATAAGCTTGTTAAACTCAATAAAATGTGTTTATAAAAAAGTGACTTTAGCACAGTGTTGCACCAGAGGTAATAACATGATACTGTTTTGTGTGCTATGCCAATAGAGAAGGGAACTGTGCATTTCTTTTTGCCGTCTTCAGAGCATATGTTAACTTTAGAATTCTCTGCATTATTTCATGGGCTGCAGATGGCAGAGCTGAGGAACACATGGCAGTGATTGACTCTTTGTGTTTCTTAGTTATGATATCAGCAGCACATGTATTAACTCAGATATCTTTTGAGTTAATGTATGTGCTGTGGATGGAAAGACTTAAACACCCAGACCTCTTCTTTATCGGTGCAGCACAAGGAATGGGATCATGATATGTTCCTGTGGATTAAAATCAGGACAATGAGTCAGTACTTCTGGGACCGTATTATACAAAGTGCCTACTTTTTGCACTTCAGAGGAACTTTGACATTACAGAACAAGATGGTCTCCATTCAGTAATATGGATTGTGCCGGCTTTAAATGTACAACAACTCAATTTCAAGGGGGTGCGATCCTCATATACATTGAGAATGATCTGTAAACAAGGAAATTGTTTGCCTTTGCACTCATGCATCATATTACAGATGCAGGCACAGAGGCAAGGAAGCCATCAGCAGTGCGCTACAAGAGCTGGCACACAGTATACTCACCCACACCCCCAAGGATGCCTCTGGGAGGGGGTGTGCCTAGGACCCAGCGACCAACAGGCATTCCCCTAAAGGTGGGAGCAGTGCCTCACTGCAACCTGCATGCAGGGGCTTCCCTGACCCCCTTTAAAAGTGATGCCAAATCGACTCTTGCAGAGAAAGGGAGACCAGTGTCTTCAAAGAGCCAATCTTCCTACTAATGTGCTAGTCACAGTACAGACTCAAATGTGCAATTGCACTTAGGGTACACGATGGCACAGAGTGGGCTTTTGCACCCTATCTGTTATGGGGCTTCTTGTGTTTTTGATACCCTATTAACATCTGGGCTAAGAAAACTGTTCCATACTTTTTAGGGACTTAGAAATGCATTATACTCAAATTATACTCTTATTTTCTCAGTTGGATATGTGATGGTCATATTTTGAAAAAGAGAAGTCTTTAGTCCCTTTGAGTCCTCCAGCCATTGAATAAGATGGAGAGCCTATATAATACGAGTAATAGCTGCTACTAATTATATATAAAATGGCTGGTTAACCAATGGTTTCATGCTTAATGTCACATAGATCTTTGCATACGAAAGTATGATGGACTTATTTCACACATCAATGGAAAGTGTTCTGACTGATGCTTGTCCAGCCAGTTATAGTGATGGTCTGTAATTAATACGTTGTATATAGGGTAACAATATGGATGCATATGGCACTGGCTGTTAAATCTGCAAATTTCCTGACCTAATTTAACGTTAACCTAATCTACACTCAAATGAACCCCAGAGTTTAAAAAAATTATACTTTTTCAGCTGAAAACCCATGGATCACCCTTGTTCATGCGATACATTTTTTCTGAAACTAACAGGTTGCTCTTAACTGTTGGCTTTGTAACGCATTTGTATAATAATGTACATTACAGCACAATAATTCTAAGCTCGTTATTTCAAATACCCTTATTTCAACCAGCGCAGCATGTCACCTTGCTGCACTGCGTGAAAGGGCAGGAATGCACCGTATTTAAAATAATACTGCACATTTCTGTCTTTTCCTTGCGCTGGTGCCCTTTTGGCTGCCTAGCGCCAACGCAGGCACCCTTGCGCCATGGTGCAAGGGTGCCTGCGTTGCAGACAGGATTGTTTTTGTGCAAGAAGGAACACCTTCCTGCACAAAAACAATCCTCTGAGTCATTTTCCTCCAGTACACAGGTAAAGAGGTAAAAACAAGGGAAAATAATATATTTCTCCTTGTTGCGCCTCACCTGGGGAGGTGTAGCATTTTGACGCATTCTCAGGTCTACCAGTAATGGTAAATCTGGGAGTGCGCCAAAATCCATGGCCATCCAGGCTCCACCCATGAAACACCAACCTAGGGCAGAGTAATGCAACGCAGTGATTTGCACTGCTTTGCTCTAGATTTATGAAGCCATGCAGGTCCATGCATGGTGGCCTTGCGTGGCTTGATAAATCTCACTCATTAGTTGCGTCGCCCTTATGCTCTTTTGCGTGGCGCAAGGACAATACAACTACTTGGTAAGTATGCCCCTATGTATCTGTGATTTCAGGATGTTCAATTACTGAGGGATCATAAGTAATCTCCGAAAGGTTCCCCATTACATGAGAAATTAAATGGGGAAATCAGTGGTACTCTACTGAAGTACACATAGTATTCCTAAATCCAACCCTTTTCCAGGGAAAATTCCACCACCTTTTACCTGGTGTATTTGTCCCTAGTATTACCTGAGGTAATTTTGCATGTGGAAATATGGCATGCAAATTCGAAATTAGTGCTTGGCTCAAGATACCAATTTGTGTGAAATCTCTTTGAATGTGTCCAAGTAAAGGTTGGAATAAAGTATAACTATGCTCTGTGCGTGCTGACTGCCCACACTCGACAGTCCCACAGAAGACTTCTGGGAGAGCTATGGCCCTAAACCGAAAAAAGCATTGATGCAATAAGGCAGAGCAAAACCATGCACACTATTTTTGCTCCTTTTATAAAAAGGAATAGAGCAAAATAAGGACAAATCAATTTCCAAATATATTTTATATAATATATCATATGAAATTGATAACAAATATCTTAATCACTTTCGAAATGTAAAATATGAAACAAATCAGAAAAAGTAGTGGAAAATTAGATTGTTCTATATCTTAAAGAAAGATTATCCTCAAATTGGGATTTATTTGATAAAATCTCCATTACAATTGTAAAGTATATGTAATCAAATATATGTGATATGTAGGTTAATTAATGGTTCCATAACCGAATTTTTCAATTTTTGCAAAGGTGCAAATATTTTTCTGTAATGTGGAGTGAGAAAACACTCACTCCTTCTGTAGTACACAAGAATCTACTTTGATATATCAGCCAGGCCACATAAGGATGCAGTTTTCTGACCAACATCCACACAAGAGCCTGCAAACTTCACAACATTCGTCTGTTAAGCATTGGTATATTGTAGTAACTATTTCTAGCAAGTATTGGCATACCTACAGCTTCTAACAATTATCTGGGGCTGTATCATGTTGGCCTTCGCTGGCTAAGTGCAGATCTGATGCCCTGCTTTTATGCGCTTGCATTGCATAAAGTAAACTATTTTAACCTGATATTTCTCTGAGTTAGTGCATTATTTTAGACAGCGCAGCTCAGAAAGAGCAAGGGGCGAACCTTTCTCACTGTTTCCGTGCTGTATTGTCTGAAAAGAAAGCTGTAACTCAGAAACATATATTGAGTTACATGAATTGACTTTACCCACGGCAAGGGCATAAAATCAGGAGTTCTGCTCTGCGCTGAAGCAGTGGAGCCCATCATGAAATTGCCCTTGGTGTTTACATCCGCTCATTACACAAGACATTTATAATGTGCTGTAATGAGAAAGCCAGCTCAGTACTGCTGGGATTTTAGATCGGTAGCACTGCAAAATTACATATCTCTATGTAAAATTTAAATTGCACCGCTCATAGGGAATACATTATCCCTCGTGCAGCACATCGCCAATGGCAACCCTGAAATAGACTCAGAGGGATATGTACAATAGAAGTGGCGGAGCGTGTCGTTAGCCTCCTGGGCTTAACGACACGCTCCGTCACTTAGAAAACGCAAGGCTGCACCATATTTACAAGAATGTGGTTCAGCCTTGCGTTTCCCCCTGCGATGGCGCTAAGTTTAACAACTTAGTGGTGCAAGGGTGTCTGTGTGCAGGGGAGGATTGGTTATGTGTAGGAAGGTGTCCCTTCCTGCACATAAACAATTCAAAAATGCCATTTTGTAACTTTCATGTGTGCTGCTTCATGCAGCACACATAAAAGTTACAAAATGTCATTTTTTAAAAAGGTATGTTTATGTACAGGAAGGGACACCTTCCTGTACATAAACAAACCATGGCATTTTGCTTTTTCCATGTGTGCTGCACAAGGCAGCACACATGGAAAAAGTAAAAACGAGGAGAAATAATGCATTTCTCCTCGTTTCGCCAACTTAAGACCAGGGTTTTCCTGGTCTTAATTTTGGTGCTGCCTCCTATGTACGCCACTCTTGTACATAGGAAGCAGCGTCAAATGCAATGGGTGTTGCGGTGGAACGCCCACCACAACACCCACTGCACGCCCCTTTCACGCTAAACTTAGCGTGAAATGGTGCCTTATGTACAAGGCAGCGTTAAGCCACGTTAAGTGGCTTAACGCTGCCTTGTACATAAGGCAAGGCCCCTATCGCCACGGGAACGTCACAAAAAGTGACGTTCCCGTGGAGATAGGGGCTTGTACATATGCCACTCAGTTGTTTTGACATTTGCCATCTGACATAAGTTGCTTAAAGGTTGAACGACAGAATATTCTAGACTTGGGATGTGCTGTTACAGCGGATAGTGCCCTGCTCTGCGTGGGAGGGTTCCATCACTCACCCTTGGCAAGGGAGCAGGTCGTGGTCTGTCAGCCCCGGCTCTTCGAGCTGCTGATACGCTGGTCCCGTAATTCCATTGAGTCGCCCTCGCGGCAGGGGAGGAGTCCTCCGAAAGGCATGTCTCTGCAGCATGATATTTCTTTGTCCCGGACTGCACGGAAAAAAGAGATTTCAAGAGTAAGAGCTAACGGACAAGACAAACTGGCGGCAGTGAAGCGGGTTCTCATTCCATTTTATTCACTGTTTCAAATTTTGAGGAATTAACTTTATCTCCATAACAAGAATGACATTAGCATAAATCATTGGCTTTCTGGTACTGACATTGTTCCTATGTCATCCACTCTTTAAAACCACATTGCATTTGGACCCTACCAAATTGCCCCCCCCTTACAAGTTTCATAAGGGGCTGTGTAGGAAGTTACTGGTCCACACAAAATGACAAGTTTCCAAGTATTATCCGGGGACTCTGACTGCTGAATGTAGTCTAAATCTCAACGTGAAGCTCTTGGTAAGAACAAGTTGTTACAAGTGCAATTGTGTGTGTTATTTTTGATTTTCCCAGGATTTCCTTATTTCTCAGCAGAACTTCAAAGTCCCATTTGTGTATCCTCGCGTAACTGTACACCCCTAAAGTTACCGATATTCCCCGTAATGTTAAATCCAGGTGGGGCGGAGTTACCTGATGCAAATCTGGGACACCAATCATGAGCTCCATTGACTAGACACAGTTTATACTTCTAGGCCTTCTCCCATATTTAAGTAGTGATTCAAATTGAAGTTTCTATGAGAACACCTGTAACTGTGCTTTATGTGACATGGGTGACGTCCTCTCAGCTGCTTATCATCATCCAATATTGCCTGCAAGAGCGAGCCTACCACAAGGACCAGTCACAGGCAAGCAAATCCAAACTTGCACCAAATGGAAACTGCTCAAAATTAAACAGTCTGACAAGAAATTAGGACACGTTTCCTCTATGTGGAACAGCATGAAACAATAAACATATATCAGTCTGTTTAGGTGTCTTTAGTGAAGTGTAGCTTTACCCTGTCGAGAGAACTTGTGTCTGAACATTGTTTTTTACTGAAATGCACTGCAGTTGCCCTTATGAATGTTGATCTGACCAAGTTTTCATAAGTGATTCCGTTGTTTACATTAAGTACTGCTATCTGTTGTTCCCAAACCCATTCCTGTCCTGAAGATTACCCATTTCGTATGACTGGCAGTTAAATATCCATGATATCTCGTCCTCCATGTTCATCTAAACACAAATCGTAATGACATGTTCATCAATTGTTAAAAATGGGGTTTCTGGTTTGCTGGGGTATGCACCTAAGCCAGGCAGAACACACCACTCTATTCAGGGCGAGCAAGTTACACACCAAAGATAACCTGTGCTCACCCCCTGGTAGCTTGGCCCAGAGCGGTCAGGCTTATCTCCAGAGGTAATGTATAAAGCATTTGTGCACACACTTACACAGCAAAACAATGAGTACACCACAGAAGAGACTCCACACGGGATTTTATAAAAATATGTTTCTTATATTATAAAAATATCACCAGACCAAAACGACATAGATTAGAAACATTGTGCATATTATGTAAATGCTGAAGTAGTATTCAACACTGTACTTGGAACATGGAGCACGCAGATTAGAAGGGGTTGAAGCCTGAGGTCCTTGATGTCCTGGGGAACCCTGGGAAAACCAGGGGCAAACCAGCAAGCCCTTGCAGCTCTTGGGTGCAAGGAGATGTAGAGGACAGGACCCTTCCTGCAGCAAGCCGTAGAACAACACAGCAGAGCACAGTACAAAGTGACAGTCCCTCCTGAAAACACAGTAATCAGCTTGTAGTAGGCCAGCACAGCAGAGCAGTGGCAAAGTGGCAGTCCCTCCTGAAAACACATTAATAAGCTTGTAGTAGGCCAGCACAGCAGAGCAGTGGCAAAGAGACAGTCCCTTCTGGCAGTGTAGCTAGTCTTAGTTGCAAAGTCTCCTCAGGACCCCCAAGTGAACTAAAAAACATGGGGTCAAAGCCCCTGTACGTATACCCTGGTGCCCTGCTCCTAGAAGGTAGGAGAAGTTTCCAGCAGGGTCTGTAAAGTACCAGGAGTTTCCCTCCTACCCTGCCCTAGCTCCCGACATCCATGGTGGGTTAATTAGCCCTGTGTGTGGGGGCCGAACAATGCCTATACAAATGTAAAGAGCGTCCCTCCTCCCTCTCTCCCAGCCCAGGAAGACTATCAGTATGCAGATGCACCCAGCCCCTCCTGTGTGATGGCTGTCTGGAAAGTATGCACAAAGTGTAGCTGTCACTCTGTCCTAGACATGGATTGGAATCAGGCTGCAAAGCACATAGAGTTATAAGCACAAAGAAATGCCCACATTCTAAAAGTGGCATTTCTAGAATAGTAATAAAAAATCCAACTACGCCAGTGAGCAGGATTTCTCACTACCATTCCAAACATACCAAACATGCCTACGCTACTCCTTTCAGATCAGCGATTACCACTTAAATACATATAAGGGAATTCCAAATGCTAGCCTATGATAGGAATAGGCCTCGCAGTAGTGAGAAACCAAATAGGGTGTTTGCCACTACCAGAACATTCCACACAATAAAGGCACATGTCTTACCTTTCACCTACAGAGCACCCTGCCCATAGGGCTCTCTAGGGCCTACCTTAGGGGTGACTTATATGTAGTAGAAGGGGAGTTTAAGGCTTGGAAAGTAGTTTTAAATGCCAAGTCAACGTGACAGTAAACAGCACATGCAAACCCTGCAGTGGCAGAGGCCTGAGACAGGTTTGAAAGGCTACTTTTGTGGGTGGCACAATCTGCGCTGCAGACCCACTAGTAGCATTTAATTTACAGGCCCAGGGGTATATTGGATACCACTTTATAAGGGACTTACAAGTAACTTAAATATGACAAACAGGTGTAAACCAATCATACCATGTTGTAGGGGTGAGAGCAGATGCACTTTAGCACTGATTAGCAGTGGTAAAGTGCCTTTGAACAATTAATCCAGAGGTAAAAATAGTGTGTTATCGTGTTCCAAACAGTTCTCCTGCTTCACCTTTGCACACCAACCAAAAGATTTTAAAAGGAGACAATGTATAGAAGGTCAAGCTGCAAAGCATGATGCAATGCCAACAAAACAAATACAATTTATATGCATTAATTGAATATGCATAAGTTAGTAGAAGCCAAGTGTACTTTCCTAAATGAGTGATTTGTGTGCACTTAACACGCATACATGAAAATTTATTAGTGGGCAAGAAAGAGTGGGTGAGGTCTAGCATAGCTAAGAGGAATGGTTATGGATGCAATAATACATGCCCTAAAAGTAATCAGTTCTTGGAGACTCAAAAATCTTTAGGCAGACATTTACCACTTGTTGGACTTGGCCCTCTCTGCAGGGTCATCCTCAACCTTTTTGCCTTCACCTCTATCGTTTGCTGAACCCGTTTTTATTGGCTTTGAGGACTATGTGCACTTTACCACTGCTAACCCGGGCAAAAGTGCTTGTTGCTCACTCCTTTAAGCATAGTAAAATTAGCTTACACCCAATTGGCACATTTCATTTGTTTATAGGTCCCTAGTAAAGTGGCACTACATGTACCATGGCCTGTAAATTAAATGCTACTGGTGAGCCTGCAGCACTTATTAATTGTGCCATTCACTTAAGTAGCCTTGTTAAGTATGTTTCAGGCGTGCCATTGTAGCCTGTGTGCAGTTTTAAACTGCCACTTCAATCTGGCAAAAAAAGCCTTTTGGAAAGCCTAAACCTCACTTTTTATGAATATGTCACCTCTCGGGAAGGCCCTAAACAGCCAGTAGGGCATGGCACAATGCATTTAAAAAGATGGGCATGTTGTGAGAGAGTAGGACCTGTTTGCAGTGTCCCCCCACTTTTTGTCCCATTTTGACTACTAGGTGCTGGTATTCTGACTCTGACTGTGTCCTGGGCTCTGCTAATCAGGCCCGGGGCCTGTGCTCTGTGTATAAAGTACATGGTAATTTGGTATAATTACAACTGGCAATGACAGACCTTTGTAAGTCCCTAGTTTATAATAAGGCAAGGGGGATTCAAACTATCTATAAGTCCCTGGTATATAATAAGGCAGGTGGTTTAGAGGTCGAGTAGATTTCCTGCACTGGAGTTTTCACTACTGTTGTGCCTGCTGTCATTTTAAAAGCCAGCCCTGCCTTGCAGGCTGCGTTTAAATTGAAATTATATGCAAATTCAACTTTGGATTTAAAAGTACTTCCACATTATTATTCTACCTTATTTTTACATATGTCACCCCTAAGGTCTTCCCTAGGTGCCCCGGGGGTAGAGTGCCTTATAACTATAAGCAGGGACATTTCAAATGATGTTTTATAAGCCCTGGTGAGGGGAAAATTGCCAATTTCGTTTTCCCCATTGTTGTAAATGGCTCCATAGGCTAACATTGTAATATTTTTCTTAAGTAGAAATACTGATATGAGCCACATAAAATTTACTTCAAGGTATCAAATTAATAGTTAAGATAAATCCAACAACTTGCCACTGTTCGATTTATAATATCTATGGCAGAAGTGAAGTTATTAAACTATATTTTCTGTGTGCCAAAATCCAGCCTTTCAGCTGATCTCTCCTGATAGGTCAGCCTCTACCCAGGCTGGACAGGCCGCTCTAATGAGGTGTGAAAAGCCCTGCTAGAGAGACAATGGGTTTCCTGTGGGCAGAGAAGTACAAGCTGCAGAGAAAATGTCAGGAAGAGGGTGAGGGGTATCCAAACTGGTCTTCAAATGGAGAATGACACTTTAGGACAGCACAGGATGACCCCCACATCCTGCCACCTCAGTCACACAGCAGCCCCAATAATCAGATTAGGGAGAGGGCTGGAAGGGGAGTGTTGAGGAAAATTAGCCACACCAGAAGGTTGGGTTAGCCTGATCCAGCTCTTCTGGGAAGACTTTTCCCATTTTAAATTTTGAGAGAATAGTGCTTTCTGGGACTAAAATATGCCACACTTTGGAGGAAGTGGTCATACACCTGTGTGGCACCCTGCATCACATTGGTCAGCAGTGCTCCCTGCTTGATGCTCAGGAACACTGGACAAATATGGAAGAGCTGCACAGCTCCTCTGATCTGCTGCCTGAAACTACCAGGAGAAGAAGGGCTGCCCTGCTGGAATCTGGATCTGTACCCAAAGGACTGCACTCTGAAAGACTGCACCTGTTGTAAAATCTGATACTACAGCCCTAAGGACTTTGCCTTGCTTCAAGAAGGATTAAGGAGTGGACTCCTTGCAAGCTACAGGTTAACAGAGCCAACCTGCATCATGTCTACCAAAAGTCCCCATCCTGGAGTGCATCCAGTGGATTGTGGGAATTGCAGCCCAGACTTCCCAAGAACCATCTAAGAGATTCCAGACCATTTGATTAGTGTTTTGGGCACTTTGAACCCTCAATAGGAACTTCAGGAAGAAGTTCCAGATGTTTAGAGACGTTTGGAGCAACTTTTTGGAAAAAACTCCATAAGGTGACCGATTCGATGTCGACGTCGAGAGTCAAGCCAACTACTTTCAACTGCGACTCGCTGAAAGCTCCGTAGCTCCAGACTTCCAGGATTTGACCGGGGCCTCGCGAAGAAGCAATATGATGAGGTCACATCAAAATCGGCCTGCTGGAGGTGAACCGCTTGACGTCGAGAGAAAAATACTGCAGAAAGGTTTCTAAGTCCGAAGGTAAAATTTTGACCGAGGCATCCTGCTTAGTGTATACGCCCATGGATCCAACGCGGTCGGCCTCAAACTTAGACTTTGTCCTGGTCAAGCATGATCAGATGTCCCAAAGTGGTGCTGTATGTTTTAAGCATTAGAAAGTGTTTATTCTTTAAAAAATATTGTATCCGGTTCCCCTACATTGGATTTTTGTCATTTTGGTGTTCATAAAAATATAATCTATTTTTATAAATTGGAGTTGGATTTTTATTGTGTGTTGTGTCATACTTATTTAATGTATTGTTTTTTTAAAATGCTTTACACACTTGTTTCCTAAGTTATGCCTGCCTTCTCGTTGCCAGCCACCAAGGATTGAGCAAGGGAATCATTTATTAAGACCTTGGCTGACCCTTTTATTGCGTTTGTGGCCTTATTACTAGTGGTAAGTCACTACTTATCACTACAATAATCCACTTTCAAACACATATACTTTTAAGTTTTACATGTCCTGGTAATGAGAATCTCCTAAATTTGTTTTTCACTATTGCATGGCCTACCTCTCCCATATGATAACATTGGGTTACCTTAATACATTAAATAAATGATAATTTTTGGTTGGGAATAGGTAGAAATGTTATATTTGGTCTCTACTGAATTTTAGTTTAAAACCCTCCTTAATGGTAAACTACAATTTTAAGTCTCAGTTTTGAAAATGACACTTTTCGAAAGTTGGCATTTTCTTGTCTTAACAATTTGGTGCCTGCAGTTTGTATCCTGACTCACATACTTGGGTGTAGTTGGTGGTTGGCCTTTGTGTATTCCTCCCAGACAGTATCACAAAGGGGGAGTGGGTGTTGGCAGGATGGGCCATCCTGACCTGATGGGAGGGGTAGAGCTACTACCTACCACACTTGCACATCAAAGGAGCTGCCTCAGCACATACAGAAAGAACCTTAAAATAACCATTTGCGACTCCAGACATCTTGGGACCAGGGATGGGGAAGGAAAAATTACAGAACCAGAAATGACCAGAAATCAAGAAGTTTCTCCCACTTCAAATCTGGCAAGAGGTATAATTATTGGACCTATAGACCAACTCTACAGTGCACTCCTAGACCTGTGAATACTACAGAAAAACGACTGCCCTGCTGCCTGAGAAGGAATACCGGACCTGCTGCCATCATCCCAGGCTACCTGAAGTCACTCCAAGTGTCAGCTGACTGACCTCCTGGTCAGAGCTACAGGGACATAACAAGCTCTAGAGCCCTCCCTGCAACTGCCCAGCTGACCTGCTGCACAGGAGCTGCCTGGACCAGCAACTGGACCTACCTGAATCCTGTTAGCCTCTGTTGGTGTGAGTTCCTGATTTCCAAGAGGCGCCTCCTAGGTCCTGGACCCTTGGTTTGGCAACAGTCATGCTACTCCTGGAAGAAAAAGGCATAATCCAAGTTTTGGGCTCTTCATGAAACCGAACGGACCCGATTTATGCCAAGATCTTGCCGCCTGTGCCGACCGCCAAAGCAAAGGTCCGGTGAACCTGACTCTTCATGCTACAATGATGGCCAGGGATGACTAGCAATGTGAGATGTACACTTTGCGCTGCAGCATCGACAGCCCGTTTTGACCGACAATCTGAATCTCCAGGATGACCATCTGCGATGCCCGATACGATCTTTGTACTACAGCGACAACCATTCGTGACACCCGGCTTGCTCTTCACGCTACAGCGACGAACATCTGTGGTGCTCTCCCTGCTTCTCATTGCTTCCTCCACCATGAACGGGGCTCCTCGCACTAGACTTTGAGAAGGTAACTTCTTCAGTGGGAGTAACCTGGTCCCTTAATCCGGCTTGCACTCCATCATGGTCAGCCTGAACTTGTGACGAGCACAACCAGATGACCGCAAGTGGCACGTTCTCCTTTTAGGTGCAATACCTATTTAAATCTTTGAAATTGCATATCTCCGGTCCTACTGCCTTGAGGTGAAACAATTTATTAAAATGTACTCTGTTTTTCTAAACTGGGATGGGATTTTTCTTGTGTTGTGGTTTCACTTTAAAAAACTACTGCAGGGACATGGCCAAGATGGCGGCGAGGTAGGACGTGTTTCGCTACCTCTCCGCCGACCGCCGGATATCAGCACTGGCTTTCGGCCACTTTCAGGACGGAGAACTCTGGGCGGCGGCTCCCACCCATCGCGTACCGCCTGTGGAGCCCGGAGAGGCCTAAATCTGCTCGCCGATGCCGCGGATGCGGCTCCCAGGCCCGGCGCTGGAAGTCGGCAGTGCAGACCTGCGGCCTGAAACGGCCTGCACGCCCACCGCGGCCTTGAGGATGATCCCTCTGCCATCGGGGTGGCATTGGCCCTCTGGGGCCCCCACCCGCAAGTGGCAGCAGATATGGGCGCTCCTCACTGAGCCACCGACGCCTGCAATGCCGAGGCCCATCAGTGATCGCGGACCCCGGCCCGCCATTTTGTTGGAGGAGATCAGCCTGACATTGCCGGAGCATAGGAGGTGAGCGCGCACACAAGCGGGTCTCGGAGGCCCTGCAATTACCCACCGGCACGGGGGGGTCACGCCGGAGGTGGGTTGCCCCCTGCTCAGCGCTGGTGAGAAAAAAGGGAGAGTGCGTCAAGCCAGGCCCGGCCGCACCCGGGGACAATATGAAGTGAGGCCCCGGCTTGCCCGGGGCCTTGTTCGCAGTGGCTACGGCCTAGGCCTCGAAGCAGCAGTGGCCCCGTCCCGCTTTGGGGTTGCAGACTGACACCGCTCCCTGCCCGCATCTGGGACCCGTGTGGGCCATCACCTTATTGGGGCAGCACACCTTTACGGACCCCCCGAGGATCCTATCGGGCTTTGGCCTGCACCTCTACCAGCAACGAAGCCGGCTGTCGGACGCGGGCTGAGGCGCCACCCCGTCACCTTGCTGAGCACGCCACAAGCCTAAAGGTGGGCGCAAAAGGGAGCGAGATTGGGGGCCCAACAGAATTTTGCACCAGCGCCTGCTGGATTATTGCCGGAGCGGCCGCGTTCCGCTACCAGAGGTAGCGCGGCAAGAAGAAAGCGTGCCCAGTGGGGCCCAGCCACTTTTTGAAGACCCATTGCAGAAGCGACCGGGGTTCTACCTTGACTCCGGTCTGGTGCAACTGAGACATGGCCTTGGTTCGTCCTGGTCAGGGACTTTGATTTGATACCTGGGCACCTGCTATCGCGCACACAGGACCTACGAGGGCCCAGCATCTACCTGGGGCGACATATTGGTCGGACCCCCCCAGTAGACCACATCAGGCATGGACGAGCGCCCAGCATTGCCTGTTACCCGAGGAGGGGGGCACCGCAACCGCCATATAAGGCTCTTCGAGGGGTTCGAGCGTGGCTACCGTTAGAGGTGGTCGCCGAGGATGGGACCCGGTGCCCTGCGGAGGCGGCCCAGCTAGGTCTGGGTGCAGCGTGTGGGTGCGCCGTGCAGTCCTCCGCTCGACCCCCGAATCTATTTCTCCAGAGGACCCCAGCCCCCTGGTGCTGTAGGTGCTGCAACCCCCAGAGGCACTAGCACGGCGGGATTTTAATAGCAGACAACGGCGGCAGTAATCATATTGGATGGGCCAGGTCCCTATTAGCCTGAACTTGGCGGTCCCAACGTACAGTACTCAACACAATCACCTCGGCCTGCGGCCCTTGGAGGGCTGAGCACTGGATGTGACGGGCCGGCTCCACCCGCTCCTCAGCACGCTTAACCTAGGCTATGACCTCCACTCGGGCAAAGAAAGATAAGTCACTCAAGGAGCTCTTTGTGCGCGCTTCAGGGGCCACCACTATGAACCCCCCTCTTCTGGGCACCCCGCCATGCCGCAGACAGAAGGTGCAAAGGAAGAACCGGTAACACGCGCCTTCCTAGAATCACTCTTCACGACGCTTCGTGAAGACCTGCAAACGGTAAAACGGGATCTCAGCTCCGAAATCAAGGACATTCGCAGGGATGTCGACAGTATCAGTGAGTGGGTGGCCGCTCTAGAGGACAAAGGGGATGACAGGGACACGGAAATGTCGTCTCTACAGCAGGAGGTCATCCGCATTCATGACCAGCGAGTGGACCTGCAAACGTATCTAGAGGACCTTGAAAACCGTTCTCGCAGACACAACATCCGAATCCGTGGAGTACGCACTAATGAAGAAGCCGGCGATATCTTTACTTATGCAAGGGAGCTCTTTAATCACATCCTGGAGATCCCTCCCGACACAGACATTAAAATGGACAGAGCCCACAGGGTAGGTCCCCCTAGTGCCGATAAAGCTGTGCCCGCGGACATCCTGGTCTGCATCCAGGACTTTCGCACAAAAGAAGATATCCTTCATAAGGCTAGATCCATGCACCCGAACACCTTCCGTGACCAGTCTCCAGTCCTGTACCAGGACCTTGCGGCGCTTACTTTACAGAAGTGCAAGCTTTTTCGGGCCATCACTTCCTACCTGCGTCAACGTGACATATCACACTCCTGGGGACACCCGTTTTGACTTATCTTCCGCATGGATGGCAAACTGTTTCAGCTTCGCTCCCTTTCGGAGGCCAGCTGGCTGCTAGGAGTCACTATCCCCGAGGACGAGGACGGGGACCGTGGCTCGGGCCCCACCACAGGAGAAGCACAGCAATGATGGCGACAGCAAGGACGCCGGCACCGCACCAAACGCCCAGACCCAGCAGAGATTTCACAAGGACAGCAGGCGGTTCTGGAGGCCCTCATGAAGGCGAAGACTCACACTTCATGAAGGCGGTGGGGACGGCCTGCTCACTTCTCCCTTCATTGCGGTGGGAGGCGGGGGGATACACTTGACCACACTATGGACCCCCAGAAGATTCCCTGCCACTCGTCCTCGGATGACGGACTGAACTTGGGTTATATTTCTTCTCTTTTCTCATTAGTTAAATTTGTTTTTACAGGGGCTTATGTTCTAGGGGTTCCCCGTCCACTGACTCCTGGCAAACACAGAGCTGGAGTCACTTTAGGGGCTCTCCTTCATACCAACGCGCTGGTTCAGTGAGCGGGCCTATGTCTTGCTGTAGCAAGGCTTTCTTTCCCCTCAGAGCATTAGATGCCTCCTAACAACCTCAAAGTCCTCACGCTTAACGTGAGGGGACTGAATAACCCCATCAAGTGCAGGGCGGTCCTTTCATATCTGGAGAGCACGGGCGCTGACATATGCCTCCTGCAGGAAACGCACCTGCTCTCCCGGGACACCCACCGCCTCAAGTCCCGTAAATTTCCCACCCAATTCTTCTCATCCAGCCCTTCTAAAACGGCTGGGGTTGCAATATTGGTCTCCCAGGCCTTTAGCGGGAGGGTAGTACACAAGGTGGCCGAAATTAAGGGCAGGTTACTCTCCTATCAATTTGCAATAGGGGGGCACACACTGGTCGTTGGGTCCATATATGCGCCTAACGAAGGGCAGGAGCGGTTCTTCCAAGAGGCACTGACTGAGGCCACTGCTACCAGCACGCGCATGATTCTTCTCGGGGGTGACCTCAACCTTGTATTTGATAATGCGTTGGATAGGTCGGCCCAGCGCTTTGGTCAGGTTGGCGCACTCTCCCAGGCAGGTCTGACCCGCTTATCGGAACTTGGCCTAACAGATCTTTGGCGGAACCAACATTCGCACCTTAGACAATATACCTACTATTCCAGCGCCCATAAGACCTACGCCAGGCTTGATTATATAATGGGTTCTTCGGAGCTCCATGATATCACGTCGGCGGTCGACATTCTTGTGGCTTCGCTTTCAGACCATGCTCCAGTAGTGGCCACTCTGTCCTTGCCTCCTGTCCGACGTCCCACTCGACACTGGCGTCTTAGGGATACTTTTTGCAGCGCGTGGACGTCATTGACCAAGTACAACGAGCGATAGACGACTATTTACTACAAAACGATAACTCAGATACCCATCTGTCCACCCGCTGGGAAGCACTTAAAGCGATGATTAGAGGGGAACTTATCGCTATCACCACGGCAGATAATGCAGACCGCAGGCGCAAACGGGATGACCTGACGCAAAAGGTGAGGGAACTTGAGCAAATGTACCGTCGTACTGGGGAACCTCGCACCTGGCGACAGCTAACGGCAGCTGGGGCGCAATTAGCGGCTATAGATCAAGACAGGGCAGAATACGCCGCGCTGCGCCTGCGCCATGCCTTTTATGTAGGGGGCAATAGATGTGGATGCCTATTGGCGCACAAACTACGCGAGGCTCGACTACAATAGGGGTCCAGGAACTCCAAGATAACACGGGGAGGGTGACAGCAGACGACGCGATTATCGCAGAGACGTTTCAGGACTTGTATGCCCATTTATACTCCGAACAGCGGTTAGACATTGAAGACATAGACGCTTACTTGTCGCAGGCACATCTCCCTACGCTGACCCCGGAACAGGTGGAGTACTTGGAGGGTGACATTCGAGTAGAAGAGGTTATCACGCCATAGCCCGACTCAAACTAGCCAAGTCTCCTGGCCCCGACGGTTACACTGCGGCCTTTTACAAGCAGTTTTGCACCACCCTGGCTCCCATCCTCACAAGGCTATATAATTCCTTTGCTTCTCCAGGGGCGATCCCCCGCTCTATGCTGGAGGCGGCCATCGTGGTTATCCCCAAGCCAGGGAAAGTTAAAACCAGCTGCGGAGCATACCATCCCATCTCCCTTTTGAATATCGATTTGAAATTGTACACTGGAATCCTAGCAACCAAGCTCACTCCCTACATGCCTGGCTTGGTCGATCCTGACCAGGTGGGCTTCATCCCTCAAAGGCAAACAAGTGATAACACCAAGAGGGTCTTGCACCTTATAGAAAAAGCTTCAAGGATCCCCGGGGACTACATACTCCTTACTATAGATGCCAAAAAGGCCTTTGATCGGGTCCACTGGCCATATTTAGGGCAGGTACTGATTCGGGTGGGCTTAGGCGAAAAGATGAGGACGCTCATCTTGAATTGCTATCACACCCCTACGGCGTCTGTGCGGGTCAACGGTCACACCTCGGCCCCCTTTCCCATTAGCAGGGGCATGAGACAGGGGTGCCCTCTGTCACCCCTGCTGTAGGAAGGTGGAATCTGACTGCATGGTTGCCCCCACTTTTTTCCTGGTGTTTTGCTGGTTTTCGACTTAGTTTGGCTGGGATCCTGCTATTCAGGACCCCAGCCTATCTGCTTTCCCCTTAAATTGATTGTATGTACTTTAGGTACACTCCAGATTGGATTCTGGGGTACCCTTGTGAGTCCCTAGTATATGGTATACTATGTACCCAGGGCCTACCAGGGGCTGCAGCATGTATTGTGCCACCCCTGGGAAGCCTTTTAAAATGACACAACAGGTCTGCTACAGCAGCCTGTGTAAGGTGGTGTATCCACCCCTTACTGAGATATAGGTTCCCTATATCTCTACATATCACCGCACATGTAAACCTATCAGTCACCCCTATGGCAGGCCTTTACAATCCTCAAGGCAGGGTGCTGGGTTTCATGTGAGAGGGTGCCCATGCATGAGCAGAGCCCCTCTGCAGCTTTTGGAATATTCATTCCGGGGTTGTTTGTGATGCAGCCAACCATATACTCTTAAGTGCATTATAACCTCGCGGTAAATGCTAACTTGAGAATGGCTGCATGGAAACATGTTGTGTTTGGTGTCAATCACCTTGGAATCATACCTCCACCCCAGTAACTGGGGTGGGAGGTATGATTCCACCCTACTAGAGGGAGAAACATGGCACCACCGGTACACCCGGTACCAGCTTAACAGAACCCTGGCATCACAAAATGGATGCTGCAGCCACAGACACGCGTCTGCCCTCCTGCTGCTGGACGAAACTCCGGCAGGGGAGGCCTGGACAATAGGTTTCCTGTCACAGGGAGGTGTGACCACCTCCCAGACAGGCTTTAGTGTATTGGGGCTGGGTGGGTGCACTCCGAGAGTGCTTTGAAGTCTGCACTGGGGGCACATTTGGTGTCCCTGTGCATAGTCCAGCTCAAACCGGTTGCAGGGGCTGCCAGCCCCTGCTCTGGCATGAAACTGGACAAAGGAAATGGGTGTAGCCACCCCTCTTTCCTGACCCTCCCATAGGTGGGTCCCCAGAGTTTGTCCCACCCCTTCCTTGGGTATAAAGTAGGAACCCCTGACTACAGGACTTTAGATTACACCTGGACTAAACTCTGACATAGAAACCAAGTACTTCGATGATCTACACTATGCTGGATGACTGAAGAATCTCCCTTGGAGTAAAGGAGTTACTCCCCTGCAAGGCAGGCACCTTTAACGCAACTGACCGGTTGGCATCTCCGAAGCTCCGACGGACTCTGAAGAATATTGCCACACAGGACATGGGTTTTCCAAGGTCTTAGAGGTCGATCTGTGCCCACAGCAAGTCTGAGGCCCATATCCCTCGTGGTGACCGTGCAACCTGAACCCCTGGGCACCGTGTTCATTTGCAGAAGCATCAGCTTTCTGGCGACCCCTGAGGCTGAGCTTTGGGTTACTTGTAGCCCTGACCCCGAGCAGTGACCACACCAAAGATTGCTGGCCTCCTCAACGAGTGTTCCGTGGGCCGCCATTTTGTGATTCCTCTTGAGGTCCCTTTGCAATCCCTGGTCCATTGACCTGTGGGTCCCCAAGAAGGCAACTCTAACTTTAATTGGGCTTCCCTGCTTGCTCCAGACATGCCCGGACTCTCCATAGCTTGGGGAGTCCCCAGGACCTTGCTGGTCCTCACAGAAGCATCTTTTCTCTTCCTGCGTGGGTTGCTGTTGCCAAGGCTTGTTGTGTTCAATCCGAGCACCGACACCCCAGCACTCGACATCCTTCATGGGACAGATCGAATCCGGCTCCTGGTTGTCCTTGACATCTCCGGGACCCCGTGGCTGCAGAGTCAAGCTTCACCTCTTCGCACCTGAAGCACCCGACATCGGTGGGCATTCGATTGCTCCGCTCCTGGTCACTGGCTAGTGACCCAGACTCTGTCCCCTCTGCTTTCAGGTTCTTCACATCTTCGATCCAGGCTTGGATCACACCGGGCACTTTTCTTCTTCACGGCAGCAACACTTTGCAGCAGATCGCCATTGAAATCAGCGACGATTCCCGACACCCTTTGACACCTATGCACCCGGCTTCCCTGGGTGAGGTAACTCGAGTACTACGGTGCACCCGTGGGTGTTGGCCCTAGAACCCCTTAAGTCTAAAGGGGTTTGCTCAAAGTCCTCTCCTAAGTGTCCTTTTGCTTTAAAATTCCAACCGCGACTTTTCTCATAGAATCCTACGGCGCTCGCGGCTGTGTTCTCACACTGCACACGTCCCCGTGGGTCTCCTGTGTCACTACCCTGGGTGGTTCCTTGGGGTCCCAGCGATTCTACGTGCTCTAGGCACTGTGTCTAGTCAAGTCGTGGTTCTTATACCACTTTCTTAATATATGGTTTGGTCCAAACCTGGGGCCCATTGTATATTGTTCTATTTACTGTCGTTTTAATACTGTGATATTGTGTATCTTGGACTCTAATCTCATAAAGAGATTAGTAGTTAGTGTTTAGAAATAAATACATATATTTTATATATATCTTGTGAGGTTCTCCTTTCATTTGGTCATTCAAGAGGTTATAATCTGGCGTATCGCGGTTGTGTATTTACACTGCACGCGTCCCCCGTGGGTCCCCTGTGTCACTACCTTGGGTGGTTCCTTGTGGTCCAAGCACTTCTAGAGGCTCTAGGCCTAGTGTCTAGTTCAGTCGTGGTTCTTATACCACTTTATTGGTATATGGTTTGGTACGCCCCTAGGGCCCAAACGTGTATTTGTGCTATTACTGTGTTTAAATAACTTATAACTTGTGTACTTCGAACTCTAGCCTCATAAAGAGACTAGAGGGGTGTATTTAGCAATAAATACATATATTTTGAATATATACCTGGTGTGGTACTCTTTCATTTGGTCATTCAAGAGGTTATAATCTGTTAAACCAAGCTGCTTTACACTCCTTCAAGACTTAGCCTGAAGGCTGCTCTCCATAGCTACCACTAGGATAGCTTTCAATAAAGGTTGTCTTTAAACCTATCATCAATAGGGGTCGTTTGGACTGGTGCAAGGTGCCCACTATAACTAGTGGACAGCATATGCCAGGCCAACTTCTCACACCTGCTCTTTGCACTGTCCATGGAACCCCTGGCACAGAGAGTCAGGGCTCATTCGCGAATAACGGGTATCCGCTTTGGGGGTGACACACACACCATCAGCTTATACGAGGACGATGTTCTTGTGACGCTGGCGGACCCTGCGGTAGCTTTAGGAGCCTTTTTCTCGGAGCTTGACTCCTTTGCAAAGGCCTCTGGCTTTAAAGTCAATATTGCAAAATCAACTGCTCCTAATCTTTCCCTATCTCCGCCCGCGCTGACAAGTCTCCAACGTCAACATCCAATTCAATGGTCTGGGGATACGGTGCCCTATCTGGGGATTCTCTTGGCGCCCACTTTGCAATCTACGGCGTCGGTTAACTACGCCAAGCTGCTATCCCGGGTCCGCACTGACTTACAGCAGTGGAAGCATTATCCACTTTCGTGGCTTGGACGGATAGCCGCTATTAAAATGACAGTCCTACCCAAAATATTGTATTTTTTCCAGACCCTTCCCCTGCGTACGCCCACTGGCTGGCTACAGCGCGTACAAGCGGAACTCTCCTCCTTTATCTGGCAAGGCCGCAAACCGCAAATGAAGAAGCTAGTTAGCACCCTCCCCCCTGACGAAGGCGGACTTGGGATTCCAGATATCCAACTCTATTACAAAGCTGCACAGCTGCGTCTCCTGGTCGAGTGGAACTGCACTGAATCGGGAAAACACTGGTTGTTTCAAGACCGGGCAGTAGCGGGTACCCCCCTCAGAAAAATTCCTTTCCTTAAGAGGCCGCACAGACCCCCTAACCTTTACGCTTCCCAGATCACACGCACTACCTTAATAACATGGGATCAGACTAACAGGAGACACGGACTGACGACCTTCCCTTCCCCTCTCACCCCATTGTTTGACAATCCAGACTTTAGTCCGGGGATGACTGAGACCTCCTTTCCACTTTGGAGGGCCACGGAGTGCCGCGCATTGGGTCATTTATTTGATACACAGGGGGTGATTCCCTTTCCCCAGCTTAGGTCTGATTATGGCCTTCCTGAAACTGAGCGACTCCGCTACTTGCAGGTTCGACATTGGGCACTTCACCCTGACATTAGGGCACATGCGTAGAGACACCTCACCCCCTATGAAAAATGGTTAATCACACGCTCATGCGATAAGAAATTGACCTCGGATCTTTATAAGATGCTACTTGCGCGTTATAAGCACACATACAACGCCGGTCGCGCAAGGTGGGAGAAGGATCTGGGGTGTTCACTCAGTGGTAAAGAATGGGAGGGGGTGTACTATAGGGCCAGGCACACTGTTAGCGACATGGGCCTCATTGAAACCCTCACCAAACTGGTCACTTATTGGTACTACTCCCCGGAACGCATCCATCGCACTGTTCCTACACAGAGCGCAGATTGTTGGAGGGGCTGCGAGGCACCAGGTACTCTAGTGCACTTGCTTTGGGAGTGTCCACACCTGCGGCAGTACTGGACTCAAATTCTGGACGAAATAGATAAGCACCTAGATACGGAACTTCCCAGACTTCCTGCATATGTCCTTTTGGGTTTACCGAACCCCTTGACCTACCCCCTTAAGTCTACAAGAGGCCGCCAGATTGCAATAGCGCTGGGCTCGGCCATCCAAAACATCCTACTCCACTGGAAGACATCCCGGATACCCACACACACTTCTCTTACTGTAGCAGGGAGGGGCTCGAAGTTTGGGGAGCTCTGGCAACCACTCCTGGCCATTCTGCGCCAAGAGTTTCGGGAACTCACATGCCCCAGGTATTTGCGCCTCTTGCGCCTCACTACACCTGACACTACGTCTCCATAAACTCTATCGTTATTGTATCACTACACTTAAGCTGGAATCTTCCATTTGCAGTGGACGGGAAGTGGGGAGGTAAGGGTGAGGGGGAGGATTTTGTTTACCTTTCTTATTTTGTTTTATCTGTTTAAACGCCAAACTATTTCCCAAGGCTCTGCGTAGCCTATGCTCTGATTTTCAGTGCTTTGCACCTGATCCTTTGGTTGTATCTTTAATAAAAAGAGTTAAACCTAAAAAAGTACTGCATAAATACTTTACACACTGCCTGTTAGAAATGGGGGTCTCTAGTTGGCAGAGGTAGGTACCTTTGTCCAAATAGGGACCCTTGTTTCTAGTCAGGGTAAGGGGGATACACACTTAAGATAACCCCTGCTCACCCCCTTGGTAGCTTGGCACGAGCAGACAGGCTTATCTCAAAGGCAATGTGTAAAGGATTTGTACCAACACTCACAGTAACACAGTGAAAACACCACAAATGGACACCACACCAGTTTAGAAAAATCTAATATCTGTATCTAAACTAAACAAGACCGAAACGACAGAAATCCAACATACACAGTTAAAAATATGACTTTCAAAAGGTTTCAAGAACTTGTACCATAGAAAACTATGGATGCGTGACTTTTCACCAAAGTACCTGTAGATGGGTCAAAGTTCCCAAGCCAAACAGCCGCAGCTTCGGAAAAGAAAGAGATGCAACACTCCTGAGACCTTGGGGAGGCGATGCGACAGTCCCGCTGCACGCAGAGGAAGGCTTGCGTCGAATCCGGTCTGTACGGGGTGTGATGCGTTGATTCTTCGTGACGGTTCCGGTCCGCGGGTGATGCATCGGAAGGACTTGCTGCACAGGTACAATGCGTGGAAATCCGGGATGCGTCGGCAATTGATGTGGCGACGTCGAGCGGCGCTGCATCGGTCCTCTTCAGCCGCGATCCCTCGATGCGTTGATTCTTGCAGCGGCGACAGGCGCTGCAGCGGTTTCCGCAGTGGCGCGGCGATGCGTGGAAATTCTTCTCGCGCCGTGGAAATGCGTCGGGAAAACAGCCGCAAGAAGAGCGATGTGTCGATTTTAGCAGTTCTTCACGTTTCTTCTTTCTTCCAGCTTCCAAACAGCAGCAACAACCTCCAGAGGCCCAAAACTGGCACAGGCACCTCTTGGCAGGCTAGAACTCACAGCAGCAGAGTTCAGGGGAGCTGGAGGTGAAGTCTTTGTGTCCCTGAGACTTCAGAACAGGAGGCCAGCTCACTTCAGGCCCTTAGAGATCTCCTTCAAGTAGGGGACACAGCACACAGCAAAGTCCTTCTCCTTTCCTTGGCAGAAACACCAACTGCAGGCCAACCCCAGACACACAGCAAGGGCAGTACTTCTCCTTAGTCTAACCAGCGCTTCTCCTTGGCAAAGGTTCCCGCTTGAATTCCAGGAATGATCTAAAAGTCTGGGGTTTTGGGTCTGATACTTATACCCCAAAATGTCTTTGTTCTCTTTGTGCAAGGGGCTCTGAGCCCAGTTCAAACCAGTTCTGGGGGGCACTCTGCAAGTGCACAAGTACACACATTGTCAGTGTGAGCCTTGGCTCCAGACACACCGCAGGGGGGTGGAGCCAGCCTTGTGGAAGGCAGGCACAGCCCTATTCAGGTACAGGTGCTACTCCTCCCATCACTCCAAATGCAGATCAGGCCTATTCAGCCTAGTGCTGACTCATCCAGACTCATGGGGCCACTGCACCTCCCCAGCCCCTGTCACTCCAAAGCCAGACAGTCAATCCACAAACAGGCAGAGGCACACAGGATGGTTGAACAAGAAAATAGCCACTTTCTAAAAGTGGTATTTTCAAACACACAATTTAAAAACCATCTTTACTAAAAGATATGTTATCAAATTCTGAGTTCAGGGATACCAAACTCCATTTTTCCATCTTATCCCTATGGGATGATATGCTTGTAAAATGTTACAAAGCATTCCCCCTTCTGTCCTATGGGGCAAGATAGCCTTTCAATAGTGAAAAACGAAATCAGCAGTATTTCACTATCAGGACATGTTACACACACCCGTACATGTCCTACCTTTCACATACACTGCACCCTGCCCAGGAGGGTACCTTGGGCCTACCATAGGGGTGCCCTATATGTAAGGAAAGGGAAGGTTAGGGCCTGGCAAGTGCGTGCACTCGCCAAGTCGACATGGCAGTTAACAAACTACGCGCAGGCACCGCGGTGGCAGGCCTGAGACATCTTTTCGGGGCTACTCATGTGGGTGGCACAATCAGTGCTGCAGGCCCACTAGTAGCATTTGATTTACGAGCCCTGGCATACTCAGTGCACTTTACTAGGGACCTACTGGTAAATTAAATAGGCCAATCATGGATAACCAATCACAATAACAATTTACACAGAGAGCATATGCACTTTAGCACTGATCAGCAGTGGTAAAGTGCCCAGAGTCCTATAGTCAACAACAACAGGTCAGGAAAAAATAGGAGGAAGAAGCAAAAAGTTTGGGGATAACCCTGCAAAAAGGGCCATTTCCAACACAACCCCCTTCCATCCTAAAGCCAGGGTAGACCAATCAATACCTCGATGGGCTTCACGGCTTGGGGCGATAGAACATGGAACCTGGCCCGAACAGCAGGGGTCTATTCCTGTTCTATGCCTCCCTGAACCCAGTTGGATCTCTCTATCCATACTCTCAGGGCCCACTATACTAACCCATGGGGGACCATTCTCCTCACCTGGGGACCCCATATGTGCAGTGCCTAAACTTACTTTGCTCACAGATGTACCCACAGTACCCACATGGCCAACACAGTGGTGTGGCCCAGTCCACCACTGGGGTGTGACTCTTTTCCCCCTCCCAGGGGCAAGTCTGTCCACCAGGACAGCACGCCACAGTGGCCACTTACAAGTGTCAGTGATGAGAGCCAGGCCTCATGCCTTTCACGCCTCTCTAACCTTTGTGGCATCAGAAAGAGGGGGTGGTAGCCCCAGGTGCCTGGCACCCTTTCTCTACTCTCCCTCCTGCCAAGTCAGGTATGGCATCCTGACACTGGCTCACCAGCCCAGGGTTTATACCCTGCGGCTGGCAAGAGACTGGGGTGGGATCTCCCACACCCTGTCTTCCTCCCTGGGGCTCTGCACCCTTCCACCTGGAGCGGTACCCCCAGGAGACAACTTGGTAGGGGCACTGTTAGCAGTCACCCCTTCCTCCAGGTCAGGGGGGACACACTGAGCCTGGTCCTCCAACCCAGGGTCTGTACCCTTAGGCTGAACCTGTCCCTGGCAACCCTGGAATTCCGGGGGAGTACACCAACCCCCCCAAGGGAAACACACTCCTCATGAGTTGTACGAGAGTCTGCCTGGCGCAGGTCTCCAGCCTCCTCTCCACTTGACAGAGCATGAAGACCCCACAGGCCAGAAGCGGCCTTACCAGGGTCAGTCCTGGGGTGCTCTGACCCCAGAGCTGGCAACCCCTGAACCACTGGTCCTTCCACTGGGGACTGCATCCCCCCCTCACCCTTCTTTCTGGACTCATGCATTCTCCCCACTGGTGCGGTGCTGCCAGACACCAGAACTGGTGGGATGGTTGTTACAGCAGCCCCCCCTAGTCCACCTGACACTTTGGGATCCCCCTCAGGAAATGGCCTCCCGGTTCAGACTAGGCCCCCCCCTCCTGGTGTTCACTTATGGAACTAAGCAGGCCCTGGGACTGGGTTACGGGCACCTTAGGACACAGCCCATTCCCACTCCTTCTCCTCTGAGACAGGAAGTGGGACCCTACACCCCTCCCACTACACTGAGACCTATCTGGGCTACAACAAACCTCCCCTACCTCACTTGGTTGGGAAAACCTGAGCCACCCCCTTCAGGATCACTCCCAAAAGCTTCTTCAGACCCTCTGGAATCCACCAAAAGGTTTGCCTCCAGCGCATGCTCCCTGGAATCAGAGAACTCACCCTCCACCTGGTGTTGGCATAGCTCTGGAAAACAGGGACTTAAAATATGCTCTCCAACAATTGAATCACACAGCCCCCCACAGTTGTTAACCAAGCAACCCTTTGCCTCACCATCCAGAGCCTCACACAAGTACCCCATATCACTCTCCTGAGACTGGCAAGACAGTGTCTGACTGTCTCTGTCACTCAACCCACACTCTTCTGGGCGGTCTCCACACATACATACGAGGACTTCTACCATGGCGGAACCCCTCTCCCTGCACCTCTCATCTAGAGTCAGTAGAATGTCCCTCCCACCACTAGGAATATGATCCCCGGTGTCAGTTCCCCAATCCACTTCAGGGACACCGCACACCACTGGAGCTACCGCATAAACCTGAACCCCCTCCTTCAAGTCAGGCGCAACATCTCTGGGTGTCTGTACTTCTCCCTCAGCACTAGACACTACATTTTTGCTGCCACCATCTGAGCTGGACTCCACCTCCAACCCAGCCAAGCTCACTTCATGAGTTGCACACATTTCTTTTTGCTTGGTTGAGACACTCAGGGCCTCAAGCCTCATGAACCGCTCATCGAGCTCTCTCATTCTCAGCTCATATGCCAAGATCAATTTCTTATCTTTGAAGGTGTAAGCTCTACTGCTCTCCTCTGCCTTGGCCTGGATTTCCATTTCCATCTGCTTTGTTTTGATCCTCAGGACTTCTAGCTCCTGCTCCCTGACCCTTTGGTTCTCCTCCAGTTCCTCTGGGGAAAAACTGATAGAAGAATGATTGCTGCCAGCCCTAGAGGCTGCTCTTCCCACAGGCAGATCCTGTGATCTGAAACCATCCCCTTGTGCATCCTCATCCACCTCTGCATCCTCTGCCTCCCCAGCCTCTTTGGCTTCCTACCGGGCCCTTAAGGCCTTCTGTAGCTCCTCCTTCCTGGAGCTGCTCTTCATGGGATATCCAAAGTTCCTGCAGAACTGCTTGAGTTCACCTACTTTGTAACTACTTAACATTTCGATATCAAACTCCAGTTCTGCAACATCACTTGCTGGTTTACCCTTCTGAGACATGATGCGTGAATACTTTTAAGGGTTACTCAAAAATAGAACCAAAAACAAAACACAGTGGGGCATATTCTCAAGAACGTGTGATAACCACCGCAAGTTTAGCTTAACGCAACTTCTCACATCGCAGTCCATCGCGGGAAAACAACGCTGTGTTAACGTAGCATTCTCAACCTGGCGGCACCATGCGATAGTCCCACGATAACGCACCAAATGACTGCATAAAAAACAACCCGACGCCCAAAAAATGCGAAACACCAGCGCGAATAAAGTTGCGATGAGGCCAACCTCGAAAAACAAAACAGCGATAACCAGCGACAGGCCTGCAATTCCCACGCACCTGGCGGGAAAATGCACCATAAAAGCCGAACAAGAAAAAAACACCATAAACAAAATAAAATGCGTAGCAACATGGACCCACCCGGAACGAGTGCCCAGGTCAACGTGAACCCCACAAGCCCCACAGACCACCAGCAAGGAACCTCAGGGTCGGGGAAGGCCAAGGAGAAGAGAAAGAGGAAGACGGGGTACAGTCCGCATGACAACCTGACCGTCGTCACGGAGGTGACAGAGCACTAACAACAACTGTCCGTCTCCACCACCGTGTCATTGGCAACACAGACGGAAAAATGGCATTCCATCGTGAATGCAGTCGGACTGCCGAGGAGGCCAAGATGCGCTGGCACGAAGTCAAAAGCCAAACCAAGCAGAAACCCGCTGCCACCCGGAAGGCAGCAACGGCGAATGGAGGTGGGAGTCCTGCGCCACAGGAGGAGCTGGAGCAAGTGGCGGGCACAGTCATGAGTGTGGAGACGGTGCAAGGAGTCAGGAGTCTGGACACTGCTCGACATGACTTGACAAAACATCAACAGGGTGAGTAACTAACAGGGACTGGGGGGACAGGCACAATGGCACACATGCACAACGACTTGTAGCACACCGCACACCCACAACGATCCTGGGTCATGTCCCTGGTCCCCATGGCACACTGCAGCACACATACAAACACCAAGTAGGCCCCCATCCACCATGTGCCCGAAGGGGTCCCACCCCACACAACACCAATTCCACTACACACACATGCACCAGTGCGAAACACAGCAAAGATGCGTATGCGAGAGCCACACTGACAATGCAAGTGACACCACATGACGAGCAGCATGGCCCGAGTACAATCACCATGACACTGTGCACACCACGAGACTGAGGTGGCTGAGTGTGGACTACAACCGGAAGGAGCAGGTCACACCCTGACACATCCACGCGCACAAACAACCACTGACGTCAACAATACATCTGCAGACAAACAATGCACAAGAGAACAAAATCCGCCCAGGAGCACAAATGGCCCCAGTCGCCAACATCACAGCACCTCAAAAGCACAAAAGCCAAAGGCACACCGCCTCCAAGGGATAAGGGGCAGCAAAATCACAGCAGCAGGTGCGACTCCCACACAATGCAGCACACACACATAGCAATCACAGCACATACACATGGACGGCAATGTGGGACACAGTGCAACACTTACACTGCAGAACAGAGGACACAACTGGCTCCGCCTGTGCGTAGAAAATGGCCAATCACATCGGACAAAGCAGGAAACTGTGAGATGAAAATGTACGTGTGCAACATCACCTACGTCATGTAGTCCAAATGTCCACTATCCCGCATCAAATAGTCCGCCAATCCAAAACAGTCACAATGTACATTGTCATGCAGTCTGTATGTAAACCCAAACAATGCGTCAACATACATGCCAACACAATGTCAACAAGCATCTCCCCTTCACATTGCAGAGGGACAAACAACACCTCCAGCAGAGCAGACCAGACAACCCATCAGTGATGCTGAAGAGGACCTCCACACTTCCGACACTGACACCCTACAACAGTCCAGGGACATCTCAGGCAATAGAGCTCCAGGAGCAGGGCAGCCCCTCTGCACCTAGGACACACCACCCCCTGCACGGACAACACAGCTGGACGCACCCACCACCCCGGCTGGCTCACAGCAGCCCACCTAAGCACACATCCCATTACAAGGCCAGCTGTCAGACTGCCAGAAGGGGCTGGCCGAACATGTGCGGGTGGGGTACTACCTCATGGGAGACTAACTAGATCCCATACATGGGTGTCAAAGTCCCATCATGGACCACCTACACACCCCAACGGAGACCCACACTGCGACAGGGACACATGCCTTTGCACATTTCCAGTACTGAACCACACCTAGAGCCACGTGATAATCACCCACACCCCCACGCCGGACTGGCGTACGCCAGCCAAGTTCACTCCTCTTACGTATTGGGTGGGGGACGACAAAGCTACATGTGCAATGTCCCACCCTCTGCCTGCGGTGACATGGCTGCGCCCTCTGCACATGGCACAATGTAAGGTTGTGGGGCCGGGGCCCTAATGCACACATCATGAGCACACGGACACACTCAGATAGTTCATTGAACTGGCCACGAGCACGTGCGCTCGACACCTTTATTGGCATGGTCACATGTACAGTGATGCATGTGCTGGATGTGTGTGGGGTGAGTGTAAGCCAGCCCACAGGGAGTTGTTGGTGCTGGCAACAACTTGAACAGTGATCACAATTGGAGCAGAAACATAAAACATCAGCATAACAGAAACAACTGTGAAGCATCATGGTGATTGCCGGAGAGAGTACAGTGTTCACCCTACATGCAAGCAGAATGGTCCTTGATTTGTGGTGCACTGAGTTAGTGGCACCTGAGGAGCTGAGCAGGGTATCAAACTGATGATGGCACCCACGACTGGTGTGAGCTACTCTGAAAGTCTGGCAGTAAGACAATTCCGACTCTGGCACCTGTTGTCTGGAGTTGGTCCTGGCGGTGGTGGCGCGTGCATCCTGCGGTGATGCGACGTCCAGGCAGGTCAGGACTCGATTTGATGTGTGAGCCCAGGTGGACCGCAGTTGAGGGCGGAAGCAGCGGACAGCGCAGGGCCACAGACACATGGTGTTGATGACTCCCAGGCCATCGACCCAGAGGCCATCCAACATGCCACCAGACTGGGGCCATGATTTGAGCTGCACAGAGTTAGTGGCCCTGGATGCACTGCGGCCGGCACAGGCACACCGTCACGGGATGGTGACTTGCGGTGCAGTGAGATAGGCCCACGCGAGGTGGGCGGGTCCTCGTCGATGTCGAAGGTGAATGTAGCAGAGGTTTGCGGGGGACAGTGGAAGGTGTCCACCAGGGCATGATGCAGAGGGCAGAAGCCGGCCGGAAGCGGCAAATGGAGGAGTGGAATGCTACAGGCCCGTTCTGGCCACATAGTCAGTATCACCGACATGATGATGAAGACAACCCCCAGTCCATAGACTCAGTCGCCAACAAATCTCAAGAAGAAAGTGTCCATGGATGTCGGAGAACAGACTTAGTGGCACCGGAGCCGAAAGGGGATGCAGTCTGCGACGATGCCAGTACAATGATATCAGCTCTGCCATAAATGAATCATGACTGAGTTCACAATGTGTGACCTACTCGACCACTGTGTGGTCCGGAGGCAGCGGGCAGCGTGGGCCAATCGCTGTTCAGCAGGCTCCTCCTGGAACACTAACACACGGCGTTGAGATGGCATGTGGTGATGACTCGTTGTTGACCGAGGCATTAGCGACAGAGCCGAGCAGGTGTTTAGCCAGCGACGATGCCGTGTCCTGCCTGGTACGGACTGGATTGGATTTGTGTGAGGCCTGCAGGCCCGCAGTGTAGGCCGAAGGCATAGTCACCAAAGGCCCACAGACACGTGTGGTTGGGATGCCATGCACATACTTTGTGTCACTACATCGAAGGGAGTATAGTGATATAAACTCTGCCATAAAGTGTGTACTCTGCCATAGCATGATCAAGACTCAGTTCCAAATGTGTGACCTACTTGAGCGTAGTGTAGGCCGGAGGCAGCGGGGGTGTACGTCAACGAAAAAGGTGTGAAGCGGGCCTGTGTCGCGGAGGCCGTGAGGGTCTGAGGAGGCTGCCAAGGTCGCGGGCTTCGGGCTTGGAGCTTGCGCCGGCACGTGGTGGGCCCTCTTCGACACACGCCGGTGTCGGCAGGTGAGCAATGAGGCCTGGCTGTGCAGGGGCGGGCATGACGGGTTCGGGGACCAGCGGCCCTGGGTGCAGCAGGCGCACAGGATCACAGGCCACACCGCTCACGGCGACGGCGTCGGCCTCAGGGTGGGGTGGGAGGCGCCGCCCTGGCATGCACGTCCATCAATTGTGTGTCTTTTGCTTTCTCGCCCTAAGTGCGCCGGGTATGCCCAGACGTGGGTCCCGGGCTCACTGTGCCACTGGATTCAAGCTATCCTGGCTGAAGAGGGGTGAAACCCCGAAACCGGTCCTAGGATGCTTGTTTCCGGTCCAAGGAGGACCTGGCTTGGCAGTTCGGGCTGGACTGTTCCCATGAGGCACAGGGTCAAGACTGATTTGCATATGGCCAGGTCTAAACTGGGGTGGCATGGTGAGCAAAAGAATGATGGATTTAACCCAGATCTCTTGACTGGGGGTGAATGTTTTGATTTGTTCTGCATTCCGTCCATCAATTGTGTGTCTTTTGCTGGCAGGCACGTTGGGCATTCGGGAACAGAACCACGCCCAGGGCTACATGCTTTTTATTCACACCCCTACGCTGGCCTGGCGTCCTCCAGGCCAGCCCACTCCGCACACGCTTACAGGGGGGGACGTCACAAGCAACATTTCCGCGATCTTCCCCACTGGCTGGGGTGACATGGTTGCGTCCACTGTCCACTACACTCCAAACACCAGCAGTGCATGTAAACATGGCTATGTCTGTGGTCTGCATACTGCAGTCTGTCCAGCACATCTCCGCAACACTTGGCATTGTGTACATTCTCATTCATGGGTCACTTGCCTCCTTAGCACATGCCTGGTTCCCACCTCTCCCCACATTCGGGTATTGTGTGGCTGAGGTGCCATGCCGTTGATGGCTCATGTACATGGCTAACCAAGGTTGCCACAGTAAGTTGTGCTGTCGTGTCTGGTGGGGGGGCATGTTGTTTGGCATGTTGTATGTGATTTTGTGACGTGTGCAGTGCCAGAGTTGTAAGTTACATGATTGTGGAGTTGAGGTGTGTGGTGTGTTCATTTGCTACTTGCCAACGTGCAGTGCATTTCCATAGGTGCCATCCTGGAAGCGCTGGTTGATGTTGGACTGTCGGAAGATGAAGGGATCATGCACACTGCCTGGGTAGTTGGCTATGACATTGGTGAGGAGTCCCCTGTGGTCCACTATTGCCTGCACGTTGATGGGATGCGTGTGCTTTCTGTTGGGGTATTGTGTGCGGTGTTGGCAGGGGGCACAAGTGGGACAAGTGTGCAGTCGATTGCCACCGACACGTGTGGGGATCCGGCTATGGCGTATAGTCCTTGCTTGGTCTCCAGCTGTTCCTGCGCATTGTGGGGGACATATGGGTGCTGGGGTCCCTAGCTGGTGAGTGCATCCAGGCCAGGTGTGAGGAACTTGGATGGGGCTGGCTGTGAGACTCCTCCGACTCGGGCGGTTGTTGTTTGGGAGGATACCAGAGGCCAACAGGTGCAGCACAGCCAGCACCTTTGTCTGCGGAGGGATGTTGGTTGTCCGCTGTGTTGGTACCGTCGGCCTGTGGGCAATGATGTTCAGGATGCGGAGGATGGTTGTCCTTTTGGGCCTGTAGTGGGCATTGGCATTGTCTGGTGTTAGGTCTGTAGGGCTGGTGCATTTCCTGTATGTCTGCTGTCTTTGTCTGCGCTGCCTCTGTGGTGGTCCGGGGGGCGGGGGGGTCCGTTGGGGGTGGCAGTCCTGGGGGTGGTGGGGGTGGGTGTTGTTGCCCCCTCGGGACTCCGGGGTGCATGGTGAGTGGCTCCATGGCATCTGTTGTTCTTCCTGTGTGACTCTGGGCTGGGCTCCCTTTGATGGTGCAGCTTGTCGTCCGACTTTACACCAGGTCAGAGCAGGTGTTAGTTTCCTGCTGCTAACGCGCCTTATCGCCTGTTTTGTGGTCTTATCGCCGATGTGGCTGGTCGTTGAGAATGTTGAGGTGTGGTGTTGTCGCGGGTTTTTGCTCGGGAACGCCTACTCTGCATCTCATTAGCGTTAGTTGCCGGGGTCATCTGTGTCGATGTTTTTTGACACTGCTTTCACAGGAAAACTGGTGTTATGGGCTGTTGGCCCCAGCTTGTGAATGGGGCGGTAAATTTAGCGCGACTTTGGCTGCGATAAAGTGCCGATAACTCGGCGATAGCTCCTTGAGAATATGGCCCAGTATGTGGTTGCGTAGTGGTCTGCAATAAATTAGTGATGTACACCAATCACAGTGGGTCAAGTACAAATACAGGTTCAAATACTCACCGCTGACCACAATGTTAGAAATAGGGATCTCTATTTGGCAGAGGTAGGTACCTTTGTCCAAATAGGGACCCTTGCTTCTATTCAGGGTAAGGGAGATACACACTTTAGATAACCCCTGCTCACCCCCTTGGTAGCTTGGCACGAGCAGACAGGCTTATCCCAAAGGCAATGTGTAAAGTATTTGTACCAACACTCACAGTAACACAATAAAACCACCACAAATGGACACCACACCAGTTTTGAAAAATAAAATATCTTTATCTAAACTAAACAAGACCAAAACGACAGAAATCCAACATACACAGTTAAAAATATGACTTTCAAAAGGTTTCAAGAACTTGTACCATAGAAAACTACGGATGCGTGACTTTTCACCAAAGAACTTGTAGATGCGTCAAAGTTCCCAAGCCAAACAGCCGCAGCATTGGAAAACAAAGAGATGCGACACTCCTAAGACCTTGGGGAGGCGATGCGACAGTCCCGCTGCATGCAGAGGAAGGTTTGCCTCGTATCCGGTCTGTACGGGGAGTGATGCGTCGATTCTTCGTGACGGTTCCAGTACGCGATCGGAAGGACTTGCCGCACAGGTACGATGCGTGGAAATCTGGGATGCGTCGGCGATCGATGCGGCAACGTCGAGCAGCGCTGCATCGGTCCTCTTCAGCCGCGATCCCTCGATGAGTCAATTCTTGCAGCGGCGGCAGGCACTGCGGCGGTTTCCGCCGCGGCACGGCGATGCGTGGAAATTCTTCTCGCGCCTTGGAAATGCGTCGGGAAAACAGCCGCATGAAGAGCGATGTGTCGATTTTAGCAGTTCTTCTTTCTTCCAGCTCCCAAACAGCAGCAACAACCTCCAGAGGCCCAAAACTGGCACAGGCACCTCTTGACAGGCTAGAACTCACAGCAGCAGAGTTCAGGGGAGCTGGGGGTGAAGTCTTTGTGTCCCTGAGACTTCAGAACAGGAGGCCAGCTCACTTCAGGCCCTTGGAGATCTCCTTCAAGCAGGGGACACAGCACAGCGCAAAGTCCTTCTCCTTTCCTTGGCTGAAACAGCAACTGCAGGCCAACCCCAGACACACAGCAAGGGCAGTACTTCTCCTTAGTCTCTCCAGCGCTTCTCCTTGGCAAAGGTTCCCGCTTGAATTCCAGGAATGATCTAAAAGTCTGGGGTTTTGGGTCTGATACTTATACTCCAAAATGTCTTTGTTTTCTTTGTGCAAGGGGCTCTGAGCCCAGTTCATACCAGTTCTGGGGGGCACTCTGCAAGTGCACAACAACATCCATTGTCAGTGTGAGCCTTCGCTCCAGACACACCACAGGGGGCGGAGCCAGCATTGTGGAAGGCAGGCACAGCCCTATTCAGGTACAGGTGCTACTCCTCCCACCACTCCAAATGCAGATCAGGCCTATTCAGCCTAGTGCTGACTCATTCAGACTCCTGGAGCCACTGCATCTCCCCAGCCCCTGTCACTTCCAAGCCAGACAGTCAATCCACAAACAGGAAGAGGCACACAGGATGGTTGAACAAGAAAATAGCCACTTTCTAAAAGTGGTATTTTCAAAAACACAATTTAAAAACCATCTTTACACAAAGATGTGTCATCAAATTCTGAGTTCAAGGATACCAAACTCCATTTTTCTATCTTATCCCTATGGGAAGATATGCTTGTAAAATGTTGCAAAGCATTCCCCATTTTGTCCTATGGGGCAAGATAGCCTTTCAATAGTGAAAAACTAATTGGCAGTATTTCACTATCAGGACATGTTACACACACCCGTGCATGTCCTACCTTTCACATACACTGCACCCTGCCCAGGGGGGTACCTTGGGCCTACCATAGGGGTGCCCTATATGTAAGAAGGTTAGGGCCTGGTAAGTGGGTGCACTTGCCAAGTTGACATGGCAGTTAACAAACTGCGTGCAGGCACCGCGGTGGCAGGCCTGAGACATCTATTCAGGGCTACTCACGTGGGTGGCACAATCAGTGCTGCAGGCCCACTAGTAGCATTTGATTTACCAGCTCTGGCACAGTCAGTGCACTTTACTAGGGACCTACTGGTAAATCAAATACGCCAATCATGGATAACCAATCACAATAACAATTTACACTGAGAGCATATGCACTTTAGCACTGATCAGCAGTGGTAAAGTGCCCAGAGTCCTATAGTCAACAACAACAGGTCAGGAAAAAATAGGAGGAAGAAGCTAAAAGTTTGGGGATAACCATGCAGAAAGGGCCATTTCCAACATTGCCTCACAGTTAAGCCTGACTGATTTTGTGCCTAGCTACCAGAGGGTTGAACACAGATTAATTGAGTGACTTTTGTGGTTCAACTTTACAAAGATTTTGGCTGTTGCTTGAGAATGGCTCACACTCCCTCAACCATCAATCCAATTTATCACACTACTCATATTCATGTGCTTAACTTTTGAACGGTGGACCACATGTAAGCAGGTTTGAAAATAGTGTCAGGGGCAGCAATCTATCCACTATCAACGCCAATGGTACAAAAGAAAATATATTGCTGGAAAAGAAAGAATGAACTGTGAATAAATATGGAAATCCATTAATTTAGCAAATTCTACATGTGTATAAGGCAAACATTGTCTGCATTACTCTGGGGTAGGTTTAGTAAAACAGCCACAGGACACCATTGAATAAGAAGATTTGTGCGTACAATCAGCTTTGTTTAAATTGTATAAGACTGATTAGGTAAAATATTTAAATCAGCAAAACGTTGCGAATTCAGTCCGAGTACAATATACTATAGACAGGCTAAATTTGAACATAACTCAAAAAGCACTTTTAAGAATCGACCTAACAGTGTGTTGTCATAAAAATTACACTGGTTTCCTGTCTCTTATTTACTTTTTACCATTTTAATGCCTTTCTACCACATCTGACTGCAATCTCTCAATGCATGTATTCATTTAAAGTATTAAGGTGCAGATTTACAAGACCCTTGCGACACTTTTGCGCAGCTGTTGCGTCACTTTTGTTATGCAGCGGCGGCGTAAACAATCCGGCCAATTTACAACGTGACGCATCTCGGGAGATGCATCACCTTGTAAAGTCCTGTGTCACATTATGCCTGCATCAGGTATAATGTATGCAGGGTTTGCTTTCCCATGCAGGAAAGCCTCATAAAAGTGACGCAGTGAAATCTACAAGATTTCACTGCACCACTTCTAGGACGCCACTGCATCAAAACCTTGCGCCTGCTTGAAGCAGGCAAAAGGAGTGACGCAGTACAATAAGTATAGGCCTCAACATGCATTGCTGAGTTGCGTTGTGCTTGCGACACGGCTCCAGCAATGCGTGACTTTTGCGCCAACAGATGCATCAGAATTTCTGACGCATTTGTCAATCCTTGCGCCATTGTGCGCCGTATTGTAAATACGGCGCATCCATGATGGCGCAAGGGTATCGCTGACGCTGGCGCAGGGAAACTGACGCATCTCTACAGATGCGTCAGTTTCTTGTAAATCTGCCCCTGAATTTCACATATCTTCACAACTAATCCTGCCAAAATTTCTGTTTTGGACACTTTTATCAACTGTTAAAAGAAACTCTTGCCTCTTGAAAGTGTTTTTTGGTGCCATTATCCTGTTAATTTGTTATCACAAATAAAGTGTTTTCGAAAGGCATTAACCTTTATTCAGCAATAAACCAAAATAATTAGACGCAAAAAAAAGCCAACCACTTCCACAGGCAAAGCAGTATTTACCTGCAGATCCACGTTGGACATTTCAAAGCACGAAAGCGATTCAGTGTGAACTTTCTAAAGATCTTTCAAAAAGGTATACCTACTTCTATCTGGGATTACATATGTTCACACCTTTTGTTAGTCGTGCACTCCAGCGTCCTCTTCTAAACGCTGTCCATACAGCGGCCATGATAGGTTATGTATTACAATTGCACTGAAGCATGTATGCATGGAATATAATTTGAGATCCCTATGGTGCACCTGTCATCAAGGTTGCTCTTAGCTGACCGTGAACATATTTATACTTATATGTATTTTTGTATAGATTACAATTTCAAGATGGTGGTTGGCTTCTGTCCACATAAAACAGTAAGGCCAGCCTTTTCCTCCACTTCTACTTCCTCTTCAGCTGTCTTTTCCAAGACATGTTTGAATGCATAAGGTTTCCTGTCAGATCAGGCCCCTCCGAATTTGTATATGGACGACTGCTTGTTGGTAGTGCCCACACAGTGAATTGAGGGAAATGGGTCTCTCACCAGCAGTTCTTTTGATTAGGGAATTTCTTCCTAACGTGTTTGGTTGGAGTCATGAACTGAGAAAATGCACTGACTTACTGCTGGCTCAGCTGTGGTACTTACAAAATGTGGAGCTGTGTGCTGCCAGTTTCCTTGAAAGAAGGTAGAGGCCTGACGTCCCTGCTCAAGCCTCGTTGGCCTCCATGGTGTTGCTATTGCCCTTGTCTGCATGGAAGCTCCAGCCAGCCCATGACATCTAGAGACGCAGAGACAGCAGCTAGAAGCTCTTTCTAACCCTCATCCCTGATCAGAGAGGCGCTACATAAAGTATATATTCTAGAGTAAGTGAACAGTGCTCTGCATGGTAAGCACACTCCGTCCATACACCTCCCATTATTTTTATGATCCACTGACCCTGACTTTGAGTGCAGTGAGGCATCATTTAGTTTACCTTCATGCTGGATGGAATGAGAAGTGTTGAAGTAAACCCAGTATGCAGCCTTTAGTCTTGTTGGGCTCACAGCCAGTTGACCCTGTGAAACATTAGACAAACCCCCTTCATTGTTAAACTTGTTCCTCTCCCCCCACCTTAGAGTGAAGCTGCTGACCTGACGTCAAGAGGACTCCCAGCCAGGTTAGGAGAACACACATTTTAAGAGAGGGACAACCAAAAACTTTAACAAGTTGATAAGCTAATCTTCCTCATCTTTTGAAAATAGAAAAACAATATGGGTGTAAAAAAGAAAGGATACTAGATTGAAGGTACTTTGGAGATAAAGGGCAGAATGGTAGAAAAGGAAAGACAGATGGATTAATGATATTGAGATATATACTGCTAGAAAATGCCGACACACAGATGAAAAGCGATGGCAGAGATAGATAGATAGATAGATAGATAGATAGATAGATAGATAGATAGATAGATAGGCAGGCAGGCAGGCAGGCAGACAGACAGACAGACAGATTAGATAGATAGACGGACGGACGGGCGGAAGGACGGTCGGATGGACGGGCGGATAGATAGATAGATAGATAGATAGATAGATAGATAGATAGATAGATAGATAGATAGATAGATAGATAGATACCAGAGCGACAGTACATGTGTGGGCTGACAAAGGCACACATACAAGAGAGATAACAAAAGCACATTATGTAAGGGGTAGGGCCTGGTAAGTGGGTGCACTTACCAAGTTGACATGGCAGTTAACAAACTGCGTGCAGGGACCGCGGTGGCAGGCCTGAGACATCTATTCAGGGCTACTCACGTGGGTGGCACAATCAGTGCTGCAGGCCCACAAGTAGCATTTGATTTACCAGCCCTGGCACACTCAGTGCACTTTACTAGGGACCTACTGGTAAATCAAATACGCCAATCATGGATAACCAATCACAATAACAATTTACACTGAGAGCATATGCACTTTAGCACTGATCAGCAGTGGTAAAGTGCCCAGAGTCCTACAGTCAACAACAACAGGTCAGGAAAAAATAGGAGGAAGAAGCTAAAAGTTTGAGGATAACCATGCAGAAAGGGCCATTTCCAACATTGCCTCACAGTTAAGCCTGACTGATTTTGTGCCTAGCTACCAGAGGGTTGAACACAGATTAATTGAGTGACTTTTGTGGTTCAACTTTACAAAGATTTTGGCTGTTGCTTGAGAATGGCTCACACTCCCTCAACCCTCAATCCAATTTATCACACTACTCATATTCATGTGCTTAACTTTTGAACGGTGGACCACATGTAAGCAGGTTTGAAAATAGTGTCAGGGGCAGCAATCTATCCACTATCAACGCCAATGGTACAAAAGAAAATATATTGCTGGAAAAGAAAGAATGAACTGTGAATAAATATGGAAATCCATTAATTTAGCAAATTCTACATGTGTATAAGGCAAACATTGTCTGCATTACTCTGGGGTAGGATTAGTAAAACAGCCACAGGACACCATTGAATAAGAAGATATGTTTGTACAATCAGCTTTGTTTACATTGTATAAGACTGATTAGGTAAAATATTTAAATCAGCAAAAAGTTGCGAATTCAGTCCGAGTACAATATGACTCGCATACTCTGACTTTTTGGTGTCTCGTGAAGTCCTTTCCTCCATGGCAGGTCTGCCAGACCTGATCTGCTTTCTAACCCCTTTACTTTTCCCCCACCTCCCTCCATGCTCCTTAGAACTTGTTCTCTATTGTTATTTAATGTACTAGTAACTGATGTAGTTTTGAAATCATGGTTGTTCTCTATGCTATGTTTATGCTCCAGTAACTTATGTAACCCTGTAACCCACTGTACACCTTCCTCATGTTAAGCGCTCTGATACCCCCGGGTCTAGCCAGCGCTATATAAAACTTTTCAAATATACTCACCTCGGTGCCCGAGCAACGTTGGCCGATGCCCTGTGGAGCTGGCCTATGCAGCTATAGAGGAGTTTGGCTCTGGTTCACCCCTTGGCCGTCACCTACCCAGCCGGACATCGGACATTGTTTTCCTCGTCTCCCCGTTGTGTTTCCTACCTGCACTCCTTACCCCTGTTTTACCCGAGCAACCTTGGCTGATGGCCGGTGGAGCTGGCCTATGCAGCTATAGAGGAGTTTGGCTCTGGTTCACCCCTCGGTCATCACCTACCCAGCCGGACATCGGACATTATTTTCCTCCTCTCCCCGTTATGTTTCCTACCTGCATCCCTTACCCCTGTTTACCATTCCCCCTCTACCTGTGACTCTCCACAAGACGTTTGTCTTGGCTATGCTACGCGCTATTAACTCACATTTCTGTGTAATCTCACGTGTTCCTCCTATGTCTATACTTGGCTCCTGTAACTGATGTAATTTTGTTACCTGTAACTCGCTGATCCTCATGTAAAGCGCTCTGATACCTCCGGGTCTAGCCAGCGCTATAAAAAACTTTTCAAATAAAAAAAAAATAAAAAAAAATATATACTATAGACAGGCTAAATTTGAACATAACTCAAAAAGCACTTTTAAGAATCGACCTAACAGTGTGGTGTCATAAAAATTACACTGGTTTCCTGTCTCTTATTTACTTTTTACCATTTTAATGCCTTTCATCCACATCTGACTGCAATCTCTCATTGCATGTATTCATTTAAAGTATTAAGGTGCAGATTTTCAAGCCCCTTGCGACACTTTTGCACAGCTGTTGCGTCACTTTTGTGATGCAGCAGCGGCGTAAACAATCCGGCCAATTTACAACGTGACGCATCTCGGGAGATGCATCACCTTGTAAAGTCCTGTGTCACATTATGCCTGCATCAGGTATAATGTATGCAGGGTGGGCATTCCCACGCAGGAAAGCCTCGTAAAAGTGACGCAGTGAAATCTACAAGATTTCACTGCACCACTTCTAGGACGCCACTGCATCAAAACCTTGCGCCTGCTTGAAGCAGGCAAAAGGAGTGACGCAGTACAATAAGTATAGGCCTCAACATGCATTGCTGAGTTGCGTTGTGCTTGCGACACGGCTCCAGCAATGTGTGACTTTTGCGCCAACAGATGCATCAGAATTTCTGACGCATTTGTCAATCCTTGCGCCATTGTGCGCCGTATTGTAAATACGGCGCATCCATGATGGCGCAAGGGTATCGCACGCTGGCGCAGGGAAACTGACGCATCTCTACAGATGCGTCAGTTTCTTGTAAATCTGCCCCTGAATTTCACATATCTTCACAACTAATCCTGCCAAAATTTCTGTTTTGGACACTTTTATCAACTGTTAAAAGAAACTCTTGCCTCTTGAACGTGTTTTTGGGTGCCATTATCCTGTTAATTTATTATCACAAATAAAGTGTTTTGGAAAGGCATTAACCTTTATTCAGCAATAAACCAAAATAATTAGACGCAAAAAAAAGCCAACCACTTCCACAGGCAAAGAAGTATTTACCTGCAGATCCACGTTGGAGATTTCAAAGCACGAAAGCGATTCAGTGTGAACTTTCTAAAGATCTTTCAAAAAGGTATACCTACTTCTATCTGGGATTACATATGTTCACACCTTTTGTTAGTCATACACTCCAGCGTCCTCTTCTAAACGCTGTCCATACAGCGGCCATGATAGGTTATGTATTACAATTGCACTGAAGCATGTATGCATGGAATATAATTTGAGATCCCTATGGTGCACCTGTCATCAAGGTTGCTCTTAGCTGAGCGTGAACATATTTATACTTATATGTATTTTTGTATAGATTACAATTTCAAGATGGTGGTTGGCTTCTGTCCACATAAAACAGTAAGGCCAGCCTTTTCCTCCACTTCTACTTCCTCTTCAGCTGTCTTTTCCAAGACATGTTTGAATGCATAAGGTTTCCTGTCAGATCAGGCCCCTCCGAATTTGTATATGGACGACTGCTTGTTGGTAGTGCCCACACAGTGAATTGAGGGAAATGGGTCTCTCACCAGCAGTTCTTTTGATTAGGGAATTTCTTCCTAACGTGTTTGGTTGGAGTCATGAACTGAGAGAATGCACTGACTTACTGCTGGCTCAGCTGTGGTACTTACAAAATGTGGAGCTGTGTGCTGCCAGTTTCCTTGAAAGAAGGTAGAGGCCTGACGTCCCTGCTCAAGCATCGTTGGCCTCCATGGTGTTGCTATTTCCCTTGTCTGCATGGAAGCTCCAGCCAGCCCATGACATCTAGAGACGCAGAGACAGCAACTAGGAGCTCTTTATAACCCTCATCCCTGATCAGAGAGGCGCTACATAAAGTATATATTCTAGAGTAAGTGAACAGTGCTCTGCATGTTAAGCACACTCCGTCCATACACCTCCCATTATTTTTATGATCCACTGACCCTGACTTTGAGTGCAGTGAGGCATCATTTAGTTTACCTTCATGCTGGATGGAATGAGAAGTGTTGAAGTAAACCCAGTATGCAGCCTTTAGTCTTGTTGGGCTCACAGCCAGTTGACCCTGTGAAACATTAGACAAACCCCCTTCATTGTTAAACTTGTTCCTCTCCCCCCCCCCACCTTAGAGTGAAGCTGCTGACCTGACGTCAAGAGAACTCCCAGCCAGGTTAGGAGAACACACATTTTAAGAGAGGGACAACCAAAAACTTTAACAAGTTGATAAGCTAATCTTCCTCATCTTTTGAAAATAGAAAAACAATATGGGTGTAAAAAAGAAAGGATACTAGATTGAAGGTACTTTGGAGATAAAGGGCAGAATGGTAGAAAAGGAAAGACAGATGGATTAATGATATTGAGATATATACTGCTAGAAAATGCCGACACACAGATGGAAAGCGATGGCAGAGATAGATAGATAGATAGATAGATAGATAGATAGATAGATAGATAGATAGATAGATAGATAGATAGATAGATAGATAGATAGATAGGCAGGCAGGCAGGCAGACAGACAGACAGATTAGATAGATAGACGGACGGACGGACGGGCGGGCGGACGGACGGTCGGACGGACGGGCGGATAGATAGATAGATAGATAGATAGATAGATAGATAGATAGATAGATAGATAGATAGATACCAGAGCGACAGTACATGTGTGGGCTGACAAAGGCACACATACAAGAGAGATAACAAAAGCACATTATGTAAGGGTTAGGGCCTGGTAAGTGGGTGCACTTACCAAGTTGACATGGCAGTTAACAAACTGCGTGCAGGGACCGCAGTGGCAGGCCTGAGACATCTATTCAGGGCTACTCACGTGGGTGGCACAATCAGTGCTGCAGGCCCACAAGTAGCATTTGATTTACCAGCCCTGGCACACTCAGTGCACTTTACTAGGGACCTACTGGTAAATCAAATACGCCAATCATGGATAACCAATCACAATAACAATTTACACTGAGAGCATATGCACTTTAGCACTGATCAGCAGTGGTAAAGTGCCCAGAGTCCTATAGTCAACAACAACAGGTCAGGAAAAATAGGAGGAAGAAGCAAAAGTTTGGGGATAACCATGCAGAAAGGGCCATTTCCAACATTGCCTCACAGTTAAGCCTGACTGATTTTGTGCCTAGCTACCAGAGGGTTGAACACAGATTAATTGAGTGACTTTTGTGGTTCAACTTTACAAAGATTTTGGCTGTTGCTTGAGAATGGCTCACACTCCCTCAACCCTCAATCCAATTTATCACACTACTCATATTCATGTGCTTAACTTTTGAACGGTGGACCACATGTAAGCAGGTTTGAAAATAGTGTCAGGGGCAGCAATCTATCCACTATCAACGCCAATGGTACAAAAGAAAATATATTGCTGGAAAAGAAAGAATGAACTGTAAATAAATATGGAAATCCATTAATTTAGCAAATTCTACATGTGTATAAGGCAAACATTGTCTGCATTACTCTGGGGTAGGATTAGTAAAACAGCCACAGGACACCATTGAATAAGAAGATATGTGCGTACAATCAGCTTTGTTTACATTGTATAAGACTGATTAGGTAAAATATTTAAATCAGCAAAAAGTTGCGAAATCAGTCCGAGTACAATATGACTCGCATACTCTGACTTTTTGGTGTCTCGTGAAGTACTTTCCTCCATGGCAGGTCTGCCAGACCTGATCTGCTTTCTAACCCCTTTACTTTTCCCCCACCTCCCTCCATGCTCCTTAGAACTTGTTCTCTATTGTTATTTAATGTACTAGTAACTGATGTAGTTTTGAAATCATGGTTGTTCTCTATGCTATGTTTATGCTCCAGTAACTTATGTAACCCTGTAACCCACTGTACACCTTCCTCATGTTAAGCGCTCTGATACCCCCGGGTCTAGCCAGCGCTATATAAAACTTTTCAAATATACTCACCTCGGTGCCCGAGCAACATTGGCTGATGCCCTGTGGAGCTGGCCTATGCATCTATAGAGGAGTTTGGCTCTGGTTCACCCCTCGGTCATCACCTACCCAGCCGGACATCGGACATTGTTTTCCTCCTCTCCCCGTTATGTTTCCTACCTGCATCCCTTACCCCTGTTTACCATTCCCCCTCTACCTGTCACTCTCCACAAGACGTTTGTCTTGGCTATGCTACGCGCTATTAACTCACATTTCTGTGTAATCTCACGTTTTCCTCCTATGTCTATACTTGGATCCTGTAACTGATGTAATTTTGTTACCTGTAACTCGCTGATCCTCATGTAAAGCGCTCTGATACCTCCGGGTCTAGCCAGCGCTATATAAAACTTTTCAAATAAAAAATAAAAAAATATGCTATAGACAGGCTAAATTTGAACATAACTCAAAAAGCACTTTTAAGAATCGACCTAACAGTGTGTTGTCATAAAAATTACACTGGTTTCCTGTCTCTTATTTACTTTTTACCATTTTAATGCCTTTCATCCACATCTGACTGCAATCTCTCATTGCATGTATTCATTTAAAGTATTAAGGTGCAGATTTACAAGCCCCTTGCGACACTTTTGCGCAGCTGTTGCGTCACTTTTGTTATGCAGCGGCGGTGTAAACAATCCGGCCAATTTACAACGTGACGCATCTCGGGAGATGCATCACCTTGTAAAGTCCTGTGTCACATTATGCCTGCATTAGGTATAATGTATGCAGGGTGTGCTTTCCCATGCAGGAAAGCCTCGTAAAAGTGACGCAGTGAAATCTACAAAATTTCACTGCACCACTTCTAGGACGCCACTGCATCAAAACCTTGCGCCTGCTTGAAGCAGGCAAAAGGAGTGACGCAGTACAATACGTATAGGCCTCAACATGCATTGCTGAGTTGCGTCGTGCTTGCGACACGACTCCAGTAATACGTGACTTTTGCGCCAACAGATGCATCAGAATTTCTGACGCATTTGTCAATCCTTGCGTCATTGTGTGCCATATTGTAAATACGGCGCATCCATGATGGCGCAAGGGTATCGCAGGCTGGCGCAGGGAAACTGATGCATCTCTACAGATGCGTCAGTTTCTTGTAAATCTGCCCCTGAATTTCACATATCTTCACAACTAATCCTGCCAAAATTTCTGTTTTGGACACTTTTATCAACTGTTAAAAGAAACTCTTGCCTCTTGAACGTGTTTTTGGGTGCCATTATCCTGTTAATTTGTTATCACAAATAAAGTGTTTTGGAAAGGCATTAACCTTTATTCAGCAATAAACCAAAATAATTAGACGCAAAAAAAGCCAACCACCTCCACAGGCAAAGCAGTATTTACCTGCAGATCCACGTTGGACATTTCAAAGCACGAAAGCGATTCAGTGTGAACTTTCTAAAGATCTTTCAAAAAGGTATACCTACTTCTATCTGGGATTACATATGTTCACACCTTTTGTTAGTCATGCACTCCAGCGTCCTCTTCTAAACTCTGTCCATACAGCGGCCATGATAGGTTATGTATTACAATTGCACTGAAGCATGTATGCATGGAATATAATTTGAGATCCCTATGGTGCACCTGTCATCAAGGTTGCTCTTAGCTGAGCGTGAACATATTTATACTTATATGTATTTTTGTATAGATTACAATTTCAAGATGGTGGTTGGCTTCTGTCCACATAAAACAGTGAGGCCAGCCTTTTCCTCCACTTCTACTTCCTCTTCAGCTGTCTTTTCCAAGACATGTTTGAATGCATAAGGTTTCCTGTCAGATCAGGCCCCTCCGAATTTGTATATGGACGACTGCTTGTTGGTAGTGCCCACACAGTGAATTGAGGGAAATGGGTCTCTCACCAGCAGTTCTTTTGATTAGGGAATTTCTTCCTAACGTGTTTGGTTGGAGTCATGAACTGAGAGAATGCACTGACTTACTGCTGGCTCAGCTGTGGTACTTACAAAATGTGGAGCTGTGTGCTGCCAGTTTCCTTGAAAGAAGGTAGAGGCCTGACGTCCCTGCTCAAGCCTCGTTGGCCTCCATGGTGTTGCTATTTCCCTTGTCTGCATGGAAGCTCCAGCCAGCCCATGACATCTAGAGACGCAGAGACAGCAACTAGGAGCTCTTTCTAACCCTCATCCCTGATCAGAGAGGCGCTACATAAAGTATATATTCTAGAGTAAGTGAACAGTGCTCTGCATGTTAAGCACACTCAGTCCATACACCTCCCATTATTTTTATGATCCACTGACCCTGACTTTGAGTGCAGTGAGGCATCATTTAGTTTACCTTCATGCTGGATGGAATGAGAAGTGTTGAAGTAAACCCAGTATGCAGCCTTTAGTCTTGTTGGGCTCACAGCCAGTTGACCCTGTGAAACATTAGACAAACCCCCTTCATTGTTAAACTTGTTCCTCTCCCCACCTTAGAGTGAAGCTGCTGACCTGACGTCAAGAGGACTCCCAGCCAGGTTAGGAGAACACACATTTTAAGAGAGGGACAACCAAAAACTTTAACAAGTTGATAAGCTAATCTTCTTCATCTTTTGAAAATAGAAAAACAATATGGGTGTAAAAAAGAAAGGATACTAGATTGAAGGTACTTTGGAGATAAAGGGCAGAATGGTAGAAAAGGAAAGACAGATGGATTAATGATATTGAGATATATACTGCTAGAAAATGCCGAAACACAGATGGAAAGCGATGGCAGAGATAGATAGATAGATAGATAGATAGATAGATAGATAGATAGATAGATAGATAGATAGATAGATAGATAGATAGATAGGCAGGCAGGCAGGCAGGCAGACAGACAGACAGACAGAGACAGACAGACAGATTAGATAGATGGACGGGCGGATAGATAGCTAGATAGATAGATAGATAGATAGATAGATAGATAGATAGATAGATAGATAGATAGATAGGTAGGTAGGTAGGTAGGCAGGCAGGCAGGCAGGCAGGCAGATTAGGCTGACAAAGGCACACATACAAGAGAGATAACAAAAGCGCATTTTACTCTCCTCGTTCGTGACCCTGAAAGTTTTCACTTTCTATTTCGGTCTTTTCATCAATCCTTCTGTCCTATTGTCCTTGTGCCCTGTCCTAGATAAGTCAGGCAGGCTTGGCACAGTTTAATTGCACCCTTGAATGCCTCATTGTTTGCTATACAGCAGGTTGCTCCAGCTTCGCCACGCAGTCTGCATTCACATAAGAACCGTTTCCTTTATTCTTGATATTTTGTTCATATTGAGTTTCGGAACTCAAATGAATTTGATGCCTAGTTGATGCAGTTTGGGTACAGCGTTACTTAATATTCAAAATGGATGCATCCCTTTTCAAGACGCTTTGCTTGTTACATCAGTCCACGTCTTGAATGTCAATCAATAGAGACTTATGAAACCTAACTTGATATTTTCATAATTCTTAGGAAGCTGTGCCAAATGAGTTGACGTAGTTCCTCTGTCGATAACGACGAACAGTAATTGGCCGGAATTGAACGAGAAAAAATACGATTTCATTTAGCCCTACAGCCTAAAACTGGTAAACCTACGCTCCCCACGGGCATTCTTGTCAGTCGTTGGTCGATTGATTGGTTACGTAATTTATGCATCACGGCTGTGACCCAGGAACCGGGCGTCCTGGCACAAAATTCCCGAAAAGAGCCAATACTGAAACTAAGCTAGCTATTGGTATGGTTGATCAAATTGTTGCTTGTTATTGTTTGCCGTGCCTTCACAACAAGTGCAGTCTTGCCGTCCTGTAGCCTTCTCGATTACCTGCGACCTGGAGAAAGTCTGGTTTGTCTACTTTTGGTGCTTGCTGGGCATGCTTGCCTTGTCTGGGATTGGGCACAATCTCGGGTTTGGTTGCACGGTTGGAAGAGTGAGGAAGGTGGAAGTACCCCAGGAGTATTTAAAAAGCAAGAGGCGCTGAGATGGACTCCGAATATGCAGTGATGCAGAACCCTAGTGGGGAGGTGTTAAGAAGAATGTGAGATTACATTCCGATTTTTTTCATGTGTGAGTTGATTACATTCACTGGGTCACTGAATGTAGGTATTTAATGCTTTCATGCATCTTTACATCCCTTCAGCCATTCCTTCGTTCAGTATTAATTTACAATGTGGCACAGTGATAACAGCATCCTTTTAAAATCGAATTCCTCTGCTATACGCTTTAATTCATCGCATTAAAATACCAAAGTAGTATCTCAGAGCTGTGCTTTGTGTAAAAATGCTGCTTAAAGGCTGTCTCCGAGTTACAACTGCACACGTGGTGATATGTTTGCACTAGTTAACACCACATTACATACTGTAAAGGTGAGCTAGCTTGATCCTTTCCCTTTTGTGTCGACCATTGCTGGTATGAGGTAGAAAAAACATTCTGCTTTGCCTTAGAGATAAAATACTAGCAATGATTTCCACTATCTCATAAGAACACTGACCCCCACAAAACGAAGTGGAGTAAGATAACCCACCCTGGTGATAAATAACAGCTGGAAGTAGGGTACCACCACAGTAGCAGTTTTCGTAGTACAGACCATTGTGTTTCCTCTGAGGAGAAGAAAGGCTGTATTTGTTCTGCTGTTCTGCTATTGTAATCTCGCCTAGCCACGATCCAATATTATGCTACAATAAACACAAAATATTTAAAATATAAATAGGGCCACTAAAATTCTGTGATTCTGTATCATTTTCTGCATAATTATGCATTTACCAAACTTGCTTTATAATTCCCCATATGTGACATCATTTTCGGGACTCAAACAAATGTTTTGTCTCTAGCGTAATGGTTCAAAACTACTACAAAATGCCACATGTGATGGTGCCCAGTGGAAAACCATTTGCAAGAGTCGTCTGGTGACGTAAAGATGTTAAACTTGAGCCCAAAGAGTATTAACATGTGTTAAAACAACAAAATAATGCTACCACAGAATTGCCACATTACACTACATTATTTACCTTTCCTTGCCATAGTTTGGTCCTCCATTGCTGTATAACGCCAGTGGTCCTGAAAATAGGCTAATTTGTTTATCTAGTTCGGAGGATCTCCTGCAGGTCCCTAGTTCTAGCTTGGAGGATCAAAATTAGAGAACCATACAATTCAGTACCTCCATCTTTTGTAATTTTTTTAATAAGCCTTCAATATAACTATCCCAGTAAACTGGCTGATCTTTCTCAAGACTTCCCACTGTTGTTCTTAGAAGCAATTAATTAATTGTACAACAGAAACAAACATGGACATGGTAAGACCTGTTGTTATCATCATTTTCACTGAGTAGTGGGATTAAGCCTCGCCAATTGGGAAAGAAGGTCATTAGCTTTGTGTTAACAAAATCTGCTTAATTCCTGCATAAGTATAGTTGACCAAATCCAGCCACATACATTCCTGATTACTTTGTGGGCTTTTTTTGTAGTGTTAATATGTCATAGGTTGTTCTTGTACAGGCACAGTGTTTGTATCAGAATTTGTTCTAGATGTTTGTTTCTGATTATATTTGTGTACTTGTTCTGTGCAATGCCACTTCCAAATAATTTCACATTTTATTGAGTATCCATTTTATTAATGGTGTGCAAGTAAAATAAGTCAATATTAGCACTCATAGCCACATTTCTACTGGAATGTATCCTTGATCACGTTGAAATTCCTATTATTCCAAAACTCACAATGAACTGTTTACGAGCAATCACTCTATCCGACTTCTCTTTATTTGTGCTGTGCAAGTCATATATACATCTACAATATACATTGATTGCCTTGATGACTAGACCACAGTTCTCCATACCTTACCCTTTTGTAACTTTGAAATGATGCATTCTAACAATATTTTTTAGATGTCAAATGGTGCAAGGATGACAATATTGAACAGGGTGCATACATCATAGACAATGCATGGGGTCCAGATGCAACTTCAGAGGATTTCAGCAACAATGGGGAGAGTGGAGGAGGTGACAGCACGTCTTGAATCTTTCCTTCCATATGCAAAACACCCAAAAATGGGCTAAACAGATTATTGCCTACCTTTGGTATGGATTTTAAAACCAAAAGAAAGCACCCTAGACTGGTACAGTATATCTGGAATCGCATTCCATAGGAAGGTCTGGTGAGACAGTAACATAAGAATGTCTAAGTAGACATCTTGTGTGAAAATTGAGTCAAGCACCCCCCCCACCATAGCTAAGTTTGGGGTTCCTCTCTTTAAGGATCTCTACCTTGAAAAGAATCAACCGAACCTGAAATCAATTCAAGGCAGACCTCCTGAGGTCATTTTAAACCAAAAGCCGTATTGGGTAAAGTACTGTTATCCACTCTTTCACTCCTAGGACAATACTTTCATCAATGCATCCTGAATTTGCGGACGTTAGAGCTTGATACTTCAGTACAGTGCTGTGAATTTGTGTGGCATGCAATGGAAATGATGGCACGGGTAGAGTTCTGTGTATTATTTGCTCACTATTTAAATCCACAGGGGGTATTTGCCCAATTATAAAGAGTAAAAGTAGCCAGTACACAGTGTATCTGCTGTACTACAATCTTCTATCAGTGTTGCTAGCAGTGCCTGAATGTCTAGATGATCCTCATGATAGACGTGTAAGTGCAGCCAACACGTGTCACACAATTAGCATTGAATGTGAGACTGCACGTGCTTTCTTGAGGGAGGATATCCCATCTGGTGATGGTGTTTTATTTTTCCTATTACCTAGGAACAAAACTTTCTCATCATCCTCCCGCTTCACCATAATGATATTCCATGTGCGGAATAGGCCTTCATACAGAAGAAAATGTGATAATGACCAACCGCATCATCCAGGTAGTAGGCAGCATGGCCTCCTGAAAACCTTTTTTTTCACAAAAATGAAAAGGTGCCTTTTCAAAATATTTCCATTTTCAGCCTCCCTTTCAGCTGCATTCATTGGAGAAACCTGTGGAATTTGTTCAGTGCATTGGGGGGGTGGGGGGGCGATGTTTTTCAAAGGCAATCATTCCCATGCCCCAAATTAGCTGTCTAAGTTATTCATACAACCAGGGTTTGAGGGCTGTGCGATTAGTGTAGCCACACCTGGTGCTGAGTTCAGGGGTGCTGTGTTCAGAAATAACTTTTCTAAGCTTTTGAATGGTTTACACTACTTAATGGCTGTGCCAGAAGCAGTTCTCCACATAGGGTTGCAATTCACTTTGGCACAGAACATTCCACGCTCAACCTACTAAAAGAATCTTCATTTATCAAATCTTGTGATTAGCAGAAAGGTGTTCTTGTCAACTGTTGTATTTATTGAGTAGTCCTCTGCTTGCTTTTTTCAGGCATCCATTACAGGCTTTAGGGATGCTGTACAAGTTGGCATCATTGAAAGGACACCATGCTATTTACAATCTCTATGACATTGTGCGATAATGGAAAGTTGCACCATCGCATCTGACTGTAATTTGGGAAGACATTGAATTAATCTTTCTTAGGGATCCCTATCCTCTCTTGATTTTGAAGAAACTCATATTGTCCATGAAAGACTAGGTGCAATTCCAGTGGCAGCTCCTCTTAATGGGTTCAGGGACTACACCCCCGCCCGCTTGTTTTCTGGGCCGTTTTGTTTTTGTTATTCTACCAAGTGGGAATAGTTATCCATTATTCACCCTTGGTATAATAACAATAATGCAGACCTCCTTTGGGTTTGGCAGCATCTCTCTGATGGCTGGCAGAGGCACACAAAGGCACCTGCACCAGCCTTCAGAGAGAGATCACCAGAGCTGGAGAAATTCAATTTCTGGCCTTGGGTTCCTGGCACACATCTGTGCATCCTCCATTTGTAACATGCTAAGCATCACAGCTAAAGGTAGACACAGGCGCAGCAGGCTTAAACTCTGCAGTGCCAGTGATTGCACACCACTCAGCCTGTCACCCCACCCTTTCCCAACTCCTCATAGAGTTGGGAAAGGGTGAGGTGAAGGAGCAGAGACTAAAACCTCAAATTTGTGACTGCGCAGGTCCGAGGTTTCAGTTTCATGCCCCAGCACCAGAAGCTAAAAGGCACAAGACTCCAAACGGGACCTACAGCAAGGTCAATAAAAGAAAAAGGCTTTAAAGCTTTTAAATGTTATCTGCTGTCCATATGGGTAAGTGTGTGTGCTTGTAGGTAAGCGTTTGTGAGAGACAGCATGTGCATGTGGGGTGTGTGTGGGTGTGTGTGTGGGTTTGAGTGAAAATGAGAAAATAAGTGGAGAGAATCAGTGAGTGTCAATGAATGATAGCAAGAGTGAGTAAACATGTGACTTAATGATAGTGAGTGAGGAAGAATTGCAGTGAATGTTACTGTGAGGGAGGATGACAGTGAGTGTAACTGTGAGGGAGAATGATGGTGAGTGTTACTTTGAGGGCGAATGCCTAAGTGTAACTGTGAGGGAGAACGGCAGTGAGTGTTACTGTGAGGGAGAATGACAGTGAGTGTTACTGTGAGGGAGAATGACAGTGAGTGTAACTGTGAGGGAAAATGACAGTGAGTGTTAATATGCAGGAGAATGATTGTGAGCGTAACTGGTAGGGTGAATTACAATGAGTGGAAAGGTGAGGGAGAATGACAGTGAGTGTCACTGTGAGGCAGAATGACAGTGAATGTTATTGTGAGGGAGAAGAACAGTTAGTGTAACTGTGAGGAAGAATGACAGTGAGTGTTACTATGTGTAAGACTGAGTGAGTCACAGTCAGAGTGAGTAAAAATGAGTGAGAGAGTCAGAATCAGTGATACTGATTTTGTCAGTCTGAGTCTGAATGAGTAGGACTGAATAGGAATGAGTGAGAATGAATGGGACTAAGTGAGTCAGTGAGATTGAATAAATCAGAGTAAGACTGATTGACTGAGAATGAGTAAAAATGAATGGGATTAAGCAAGACTGACTGAAAATGAGTGAGACTAAGTGAGTCACAGTCTGAATGAGTCAGAGAATGAGTGAGACTGAGTGACCCAGAGAATGAGTGAGATCGAATGAGTCAGAGAATGAGTGAGACAGAGTGAGTCAGAATCAGTGGGACTTAGTTGAAGTGAGTGAGCCTGACTGAGATTGAGTGATAGATGAGTCAGAGTGGAATTGATTGAATGAAAATGAGTGAGACTAAGTGAATGAATCAGAGTGAAACTGAGACAGAGTGAGAGTGAGTGAGTCAGAGCGGGGCAGATTGAGCCCACCAAACCCACAGATAAGTTAGGCTCGCTCACTGGATTTTTAGCCAAAGATTACGCCCCAACACTTTTAAAGGTCACCAGCTCCCACTGGCAATTACAGATGTATGAATATTATGAAATGTTCTTCAAATGATGGGAGGCATGTGCCAGTGCTTCAGGATGATTTAAAAGTAATGGGTAAAAGCTCTTTTTTAACTAATGGACTGATTTCAAATTTGAAGGACCTCGTACTCTGTTGCAAATGCGTACACTGTCAGCCAAACCCTTATTCCGCCTGCCTCATTCAGAGTCGGGAGGACCCTGGATTCCATCAATGGCACTTCCATTGTCTCGGTCGATGGAATACTTACCCCAACAGCCTGACAGAGTAGAGGCCACTGGAAGGACTTTACAACATCTGTCCTATTTACTTAGAGTGGACGCTGTAAAGTCTTTTTTCATGTTCCTTATCACCAGGAAACACCAGGCAGTAAAGGCAGGAACAAACAATAATAAACCCACACCCTTTGAGAAAATCCCAGGGCGTGGAGGTCATTCATTGCTTGTTTTTCAAAAATAAACTTCCACTGTGGGCATTTGTTTTTGAAAAAACAAAAACGTTTTGAAAGGTTTCAGAGCTGGCCATCATAGCTGAAGGTACCGTCCATTAAAAGTGGTTCCTGTGAGTGAAGAGAATTGTCCGCAGAGCCTGTGGACTAATCTAAATTTGGTGAGCAGATGCCCTTCGGAATGACAAAGATATTGTTCTTTGCCATCCTGACTGAGTAAACTTCTTCCACCATTCTCTAATTCAGGCCCTAAGTGTTTCTGTTCTGGGAAAACTGTTGTTTACTCTTATTTCTTCATTGGGGCAAATAGTTCACGTATCTCTAGGTGAGCAGATACTAAACTCCTTTTCCCTACACACCTAAATAAATTACACAGAGAGAATACTTCCGCTTTTCTCCAGTTTCTTTTTTTATCCTCTGCTGGAGGAGGATCCTGTGCAAGCTATTTTTTTGACTAAGGGGCTCATTTTTGAGCTTTTGATGCAGGGCAGTGCTGCAAGTTACCTTGCTGCGCTGCGGGACAGGGAAAGGGCAGGAATGCACCATTTTTAAGGTAATATGGTGCATTCCTTTCCTTTCCCTGGTGCTGGTACCAGTTTGGCAGCCTAGCGCCAACACAGGCACCCTTGCACCATCGTGCAAGGATGCCTGTGTTGCATGCAGGATTGTTTTTGTGCAGGACAGGGTACCTTCTTGCACAAAAACAATCCTCTGAGGCATATCCCTCTTTCTGTGTGTGTCGCAGAATGCAAAATGCAGCACACATAGAAAAAGGAAGAAACAAGGAGAAATAGAGATATGTCTCCTCGTTACGCCTCCCATGGGAAGATGTAAGATTTTGGCTCATCCCCAGGTTTATAAGTTCTTTTAAATCTAGGGATGCATCAAATTCCATGGGAGTTGCGTATGAACACTCACGCAACGCCCATGGAATTCCTTTCCAGGGCAGAGTAATGCAACACAGTGATTGGCGCTGTATGGCATTATTCCAGATTTTTGAAACCACTCAGAGCCACGCAAAGCTTCAATAATCTGACTTAGAGGTTTGTGTCACGCATGTACCATGTTGCGTGGTGCAAACATGATGCAACCCTCTCATAAATAAGCCCCTAGGGTCTATCAAGTGCAATCAAGCAGGTGGCATTGTGCATCATTTTCATTATCTTAGTTGTAAATTCCTTGCCATTTCTCTTTCCAAGTAAATGCTACGACCATTAGAACTGCTCCTATTTGCTTTTATCTTTGTAAATGGCAGCTTAAAATGTCCTTTGTTGATAGCCTCTCTCGCACGCTCAACAAACCAACTAGTTGAAAAGCCCAATGTTGGTAAGGTTACATACTCCTGCCGAAATCTGCATGCCGACTGCAATTTACAATTCATTTCCAATGGGATCAATTTAACCTTTCATTATTCGAATGTTGATAAAATGATTGACATTGATTTGAGTATTAGTAACAGCTCGACTTTACAAATTGCTTTGCTCTTGTGGCGTGCAGAGCCAGACTTGAAGAACATGATCACCTGTCTCTTCTCTCGCTCTCTCACCATTTCTCTCTTTCTCTACTCACTCTCGTTCTTTCCCTATTGCCACTAACTTATTTTACTGTCTCTGTAGTTCTGTCTGTCTCTCTTTTGCTTTCTTAAGTTCCCCCTCTATTATCTCACACTTTCTCTTTCCCCGTTTCTATCTCTTCCTCTTTGCTTTTTGTCACATTTTCTATCTTTTCTCTGTTTTCGTCCCCTCCTTTTCTCCCTCTCTCTTTTTTCTCCACCTGCCACTCTCTTGCGCTCTGTGTCTATCTACCACTCTCTTTTTCTCAATCCACCTTACATTCTCTCTCTATCTGCTTTTATTTCTTTTGTGACTCACTCTGCATTTCTCTCGAAATTATTTCTCTCTTTCACTCTGCCTACTATCTATCTATCTATCTATCTATCTATCTATCTATCTATCTATCTATCTATCTATCTGTCTGTCTGTCTGTCTGTCTGTCTGTCTATGTATCTTTCTATCTATCTATCACACCTACCACGTTTGTTTTAAATCATTCTCTGTTTCCCTGTCAAAACAGCACAGAAGGAGAATATTTCTTCTGGTAAGACAATAATCAAGCCCTCTTGTCTTGCTTCCACCCCTGTTCTCCTCCGACCTGGTTCTATGAAAAAGTTATTTACACTGGCGCTGTTATTCCCTCACTGAGTCCCCCTGGAGGTATCCTAATGTTTTGCAGACCTGTTCGGCAATAATTCACAAGCAAACTAAGAAACACAACATGCAAGGACGAATTATTGATGGAAGTAGCGTGGAGAGAAGTGTTGTGAAGGAAGCGGTGGCATGGAGCCCATGATGGGGCACTGGAGAGAGGCCCCGTACTGCCACACTGGCTGCCTATGTCCAGCACCGGCTCTGGCCACCACAGCAGGATAATGTATTAATAAATAGGCCTCACACGCTTCTGTGACCCAGACATGCCTGTGTACATTGCTACTACTGTATGGACAAAACTACAACACGCTTTCCTCCTCATGCGAAGCACCCATTGCATCTCACGTTGGTCACATGACAACCATACCCTCTACAAACCCTGCATGCAAACCCCAGCTTGCAAAAAATCAGACAAGGGCTGAGCAGTACCTAGTCTAGTGGTAACAATAAACTTTGCAAAAAATAAAAGAACACAAAATAATACTTTAAGGTGCACCCATATGTCTTACCAGCCATCTCACCCTTAAAAACATTGGTTTGCAAAGCAGATTGATTAATAATTGTAGTACATAGACAAACGTATACTGATATAGCTCAATGTGTACAGCATTGTTGATGGCAGTATTATCTCCTGGTTGTGATCCTACTGAGGCAAGGTCCCCATTCCAAACATGCATAATATTAAAGTGCTTCCATAGCTGACTCTTCCCAAAGCAGCATAATAAGGGTTAGGGGAGGTGGGTTCTATGTTTCAAGGACATTTCGCTCTATTTATTCTACTTTGTGAATGTGAGAGGTTGCAACATTTGATAGACGACGGAATATGGAATAATTAAATAAATAAATAATATACTTTCCGTCGTCTGTCGGCTTCCCCCCTGCTGCGCCCTTCCCCGCCTCACCACGCTTACCTGTGCCAGCTGCCGCTGTTTGTCTGTGAGTAAATATTCCCTCAAAAAACGTTTTTTGCAGAACAGTTTTCCTCCAAAATATATATTTTTATTTCTCGGATACTTCTACCAGCAAATGTTGGTTTTTGCAGGGATTTCCCCAGCAACAAATCAACATTTTACAATTTTTCTTCACCTTCGTCTTGGAAATGCTGACAACATTTGTGAGGCTGGAGAAGTTAGAAAACTGCTAGGAGTGCGTGCAATTGGACATCTCCACCAACCCAAAGCAAGTAGTTCCACAAAACTTGTATCTTGTAAGTTATTTTAACAGGGAGCTTCACTTATTTTGACCTTAAATTGTTGCGTTCTGGACTGCAGGGCTGTCATTCTAGTCTGGCCATTTGAGCTGTGTGTCCAGTTGAAAATGCCATAATAAATTAATTTACTTACAGTGTTCCTACACCTAGACTAAGCAGGACAAAGCATGGCACCCTTATCCTCTTCATTCTAAGACCTTACATTTTAATTTTCAGCAGTGTAATTATTAATTGGTAAATGAACGTCTCTGTGCTCATCAAAGGCAAAATCAGAATTGGCAGCTTCTGCTGGTGAAAAACAAAAAAGGGAGTGTGGCCAACCATTTCGCACTGCACTGTTTATATTGGATTGACAATAAGGCTGATTTGCAAATGGTTGGTTCCCTTCTGTAAAAGGATGAGTGAGCTAGGAAACCATGGGATGGTATGTACCATGAGTATTTACTAGTTGTTCAGATAAATTGAAACTATTCCATACATCACTTTTTTCAGCCGACTTGCAGCCAGAATTCAAAGAGACAAGACCTAGGTCGCAAGTGTCGTGATCAAAGAATCGATGAGGGCCCAACTCACAGACATACTTGTGCACACATATACAATTTAATTCTGGATTCTGATAATCCAGATTAGTAGAATTTGCCTCTGCTAATAAGATCTGTTAATATGTTAAATCTGTCAGTAAGATGGAATTTCCATGTGAGCAAATCTATTACTGGCGTCAGGTCTGCATGTTATTAAGCATGGGTTAAATTGAAAATCTCATGAGCCCATGAACTTGCAAGCTTGTGAGTATTCAGCAGAATTTTGCAGGAAGGTACCTGAATTGACAATACTTGCAAATTTCCTCCCGTCAAGCGCCAGAGCGCTTGCATTTTCATTACTGGAATAGAGATGTATCTACATAAAAAATTCATGGCTCTCTAGGTGAAATGATACTTCTACAAGGATATTTATTTCCACACTGGAGCCACATTTGTGCCTGCAGAAGCATGCAGAAATTATATCATTTGCGTTTGAGAATTTCTGAATATCAAGCTACTACTAAGATATACAAAAGGGCACCAGCATCACCCTTTAAATCCCTCCAAATTGAGGAATTTAATCTATATGGAGGATTATGGTTTTTCTATCGGACCCTAAGAAAATAGGATCAACGAACCTTTGATATAACGACCAAACAATTTTGCAAGGGAAGGAATTTTCTTCCACAAGGGTAGGTGGACCCAGGCATGGCAGAAGATACAGCACTGCCTTGGACAACAAACTGAAGCAGGATTTCAAACTTTAAAACAAAATGTTCTCAAGGATTGATAAAGCACGGCAGATCAGAGTCATCATCTGGAGGCATCTAGTGGCAATATACGTTATCTGCCTCGTCATTAAAAAATAGTGCTGGTTCACTATAAATACATGTTCCATTGATACTCCTTGAATGTTGCATCCTAGAAAAGTGTGGGGCCTGGAGACAGGCCTGTGTGGACTCACGGTATCACCCACACAATCCAGAGTCCAATGTGCAGTACTGTGCACAATGGTGCCAAAGGGGAACATAAGCAGTTGACTGACTGCATGGTTTAATATTTTAAATGCGCTTGTACTTTAATGGGTAGAACAAAGAAACCCGTTTATCACTTAAGTTACCCATTCGCCAATGTATTCGCTACTAAAACTCCAATTAGACACCATGTTTCCTGACAAGAGAAATTAATTCATTTTCTACCACAGAGAAGGAAAACATGTAATAAACCTAAGCCTAGACTCTGAAATGATAAACTAGAGCTAGAAGTGTCATGTGTTCTATACAGGGCCCATTGTAGTTTTCCCTATGTTAGCCTAACTGTGCACAACACAGGCCGCATTAGCTTTGCACAAGTTACTATATGAACACGTTTGCTTTTGTGCCTCATTATATTTTCACAAAGAACCTGCAGTTGTTTTCTTGTTCTGTTCTTTCCTGGGATTTAGTCTGAACAGCAGACAAGGTCAAACAACAATGTCCCATGCTATTTTGTTCCGGTCAGGCACTCGCACCTAGACACAACAAAGAAATGCAGCTGTTGTATATGAACTTGTAAACCTTGTCATATAGGTATTGACAGCAACGTAACACAAGGTGAGAGACAGATATTTTATGAGAGAAGACCACAGCTGTATCTGAGATGTAGAATATCCATCTGTGTATGCTAAGGTACGGGATCCGCTACTGAGCCCAGAGATCTTTGCTGTATAATCAGTTTGCTTCTGTAGAAGGGGAGGGGGGCTAGGCTATTCTGTTTTATAAAATGACAGGGCTTTTCAAAATATAGTTTATTGACAATGCTGATGGTATTTTTGTTACTCAGTTGTTTTCTGATTGTGGCACATATACTGCATTCTAGAGCACCATAGTTTAAATAAACATTTCAAACTTCCTTTGTGTCTCTTTCATATCTTATTGTGCTCAAGTACAAGTGTGTGAGCGAAAGGGAGTGTCCTGCCACCACAATCCCTGGGAGGGTCTGGAGTGTTGTGTTCTGGGGTGTCAATTCACTTGTTCCTCTGGTTATGAGTAGGAGGACAAGCGAGACACTATAGCTAGTTGGACTCTGGCTCATGGTACTGAGGTGGTATGGTCACTCAGTCCATATCTACTAATGTTCTATGGTCCCAAGCATAGTTCTGTTCATGAGCAGAATCCCGCAACAGACGAACTGCATTAGGATTAGAAAACTGAGCTGCATTATTCAAATTTCTTTTTTTTGCTTGGAACTTTATATAGGTCTAAGCTGTGTAAAATGTAATATTGTTTCTTGCTTTTCAGTCATTTCCCCCAAGATCTACAATAAAGCTTTGAAATGAAGAAAATACAGGCTGATAGTAATATGCATAGTTTTAATTTGCTTGAGGAGTGTGGCTGAAATAAAGAAAAAAAGCGCATGGCTTCAGAAAATATATTAAGAAAAGATCCTGGACACTGCTTACTGAGCATGAAATTATTTGACTTTGTTTAAAGAAAAACCAATACTGCGTGCATATCAATATTCATAAGCCATTTAGAGGATGGCTTTACTATCAGATTCAGAGAAGATAAATAAACCAATTAATACACTGAATAAAGACGAGTTCTTCATAGAGACATACGAGTAATGTAGGAGTTGCGGAGTGACTCAGAAATGTGTGTACTGTGTATGTACGCTGATACATTCTGTAGGTGTTGAATATGTCAATTTTGGATGTGAGACAGAGTGCAAAGCTCTGATCTTGACACATATTCCCATCACTAGTTTGCAATATATATGCGCACGTGACATCATCGAAAATATTGTTTCGAACTTGTCAAGTGAGCAACACTGTTTTGTCATTTTTTAAATTTATCTTATTTTTGTTATGTGATTCTATGTGTTCGTTTTTTCATGGGTTGTTCACATTTAACGCCATTAGAGAAATGAGAGGAAATCATTTGAAGCCCTACAGCCCATTTATGTTCCCATAACATGATTTTCATCAGTGGCCTTTTTAGGCCAAGACCTTGGATTGAACAGCGCACAACAGACAACGGTAAAGTCAATTACGCCAAATTTGTGGCACGATTATATTATGTTGGGGCACTGTCAGTGAATGGTGGCATTACCACCATTGCCATTTTACCAAGGCTACAGGGGATCTCTTGCCGTTGCTACTGTTTCATAGTTCTTCATAAATCAGAAATCCCCTTTTCTTGTTGTCACAGGAAACAGAGGTTCAGTGTGTGTACATTTCAAGTCACTCACTGGCCTCAACTCTCTAAGCTACACTTGTATCAAGAAAATACTAAACAGAAAGTAGTTCCTAGCAGTGGAAAGCTGGTATTCAAAATCTTGGTATGAATGCAGAAAGCAAATGTGAAGTCTGGGGATGTTCATCGGCCTAGCTTACAGCATTTGTGTAAAAGCTACATATAAATTTACCGTTTACACGATGCTCATAAAATTAGCGATCATTGTATATGGTTGCCTCTGGATTCACAAGCAGTGAAGGGGGCACTGGTTTCTCCATTCTCTTTTCTGACACATCAGGGAAACAAACAGATTTTTGCCATAAACTTGGGGAACCTTGGATACACTGAAACAAATCTTTCAAGGAACTGTGATAAAGAATAAAGGCAGTTATGCACTCACACTTACTGCAATTCATACATTTGGAAAGCCCTCCTGAGGGACAATATAAACCCCTTGTTATGGGACGGCCTCTGCAAAATCACATTAAGTGATATCCTCACATGAAGCATACACTGCATCAATCTTACAGGCCGTGGACAGCACACATACGCAAACTTAGATGTGCAAGGTGGGGACTTTGCTGAGCTAGGGTCGCCGAAATGTCATGGAGCAAATAAATGAGGATGAAGGCAGGGTTTCAGAGCTTAAGAACACATTGAAGACCCTTAAAATGAAAGTTGACCAACTGATCTCTTCCAGAACCTTACTGGAATACGTGGAAGATACTGCAGGAAAGGCGCAGTGAAATAAAATTTGTCTAGTAGGCTTTTCTGAAGAGGTAGAGGGCAAGCAATCAGAATGGTTTTTGGATGCATGGATCTGTCCATGCAGCCCTGAGACCTACTTCTCAACCTGTTTTGTTATTGAGCAGATCACTGAGCTTCAATGCAGAGGCTTCTTCCAGGTATCGTGATATGCCACTTTATAGCTAGACTACATACATTTAAAGCGATACAAAAGGGGATGATGGACGGAACGCTTGAGCCAATCAAACACTCACCCCCAGTCAACTGATCTGGGTTTAATCCATCATCATTCTTTAGCTCACTCCACCACCCCAGTTCAGACATGGCCATATGCAAATCAGTCTGACCCTGTGCCTCATGGGAACAGTCCAGCCCGAACTGCCAAGCCATGTCTTCCCTGGACCGGAAACAAGCATCCTAGGACCGGTTTCTGCTCACTTTGCCACTGGATTCAAGATAGCCTGGCTGATGAGGGTTTTGAACCCGAAACCGGTCCCAGGATGCTTGTTTCCGGTCCAGGGAAGACATGGCTTGGCAGTTCGGGCTGGACTGTTCCCATCAGGCACAGGGTCAGACTGATTTGCATATGGCCATGTCTGAACTGGGGTGGTGGAGTGAGCTAAAGAATGATGATGGATTAAACCCGGGTCAGTTGACTGGGGGTGAGTGTTTGATTTGCTCTAGCGCTCCGTCCATCATCCCCTTTGGTATCGCTTTGTTCGCCCTAAGTTGGCAGGGTATGCCCAGACGTGGGTCCCTTGCTCACTTTGCCACTGGATTCAAGATAGCCTGGCTGATGAGGGTTTTGAACCCGAAACCGGTCCCAGGATGCTTGTTTCCGGTCCAGGGAAGACATGGCTTGGCAGTTCGGGCTGGACTGTTCCCATCAGGCACAGGGTCAGACTGATTTGCATATGGCCATGTCTGAACTGGGGTGGTGGAGTAAGCTAAAGAATGATGATGGATTAAACCCAGATCAGTTGACTGGGGGTGAGTGTTTGATTTGCTCTAGCGCTCCGTCCATCATCCCCTTTGGTATCGCTTTGTTCGCCCTAAGTTGGCAGGGTACGCCCAGACGTGGGTCCCTTGCTCACTTTGCCACTGGATTCAAGATAGCCTGGCTGATGAGGGTTTTGAACCCGAAACCGGTCCCAGGATGCTTGTTTCCGGTCCAGGGAAGACATGGCTTGGCAGTTCGGGCTGGACTGTTCCCATCAGGCACAGGGTCAGACTGATTTGCATATGGCCATGTCTGAACTGGGGTGGTGGAGTGAGCTAAAGAATGATGATGGATTAAACCCAGATCAGTTGACTGGGGGTGAGTGTTTGATTTGCTCTAGCGCTCCGTCCATCATCCCCTTTGGTATCGCTTTGTTCGCCCTAAGTTGGCAGGGTATGCCCAGACGTGGGTCCCTTGCTCACTTTGCCACTGGATTCAAGATAGCCTGGCTGATGAGGGTTTTGAACCCGAAACCGGTCCCAGGATGCTTGTTTCCGGTCCAGGGAAGACATGGCTTGGCAGTTCGGGCTGGACTGTTCCCATCAGGCACAGGGTCAGACTGATTTGCATATGGCCATGTCTGAACTGGGGTGGTGGAGTGAGCTAAAGAATGATGATGGATTAAACCCAGATCAGTTGACTGGGGGTGAGTGTTTGATTTGCTCTAGCGCTCCGTCCATCATCCCCTTTGGTATCGCTTTGTTCGCCCTAAGTTGGCAGGGTATGCCCAGACGTGGGTCCCTTGCTCACTTTGCCACTGGATTCAAGATAGCCTGGCTGATGAGGGTTTTGAACCCGAAACCGGTCCCAGGATGCTTGTTTCCGGTCCAGGGAAGACATGGCTTGGCAGTTCGGGCTGGACTGTTCCCATCAGGCACAGGGTCAGACTGATTTGCATATGGCCATGTCTGAACTGGGGTGGTGGAGTGAGCTAAAGAATGATGATGGATTAAACCCAGATCAGTTGACTGGGGGTGAGTGTTTGATTTGCTCTAGCGCTCCGTCCATCATCCCCTTTGGTATCGCTTTGTTCGCCCTAAGTTGGCAGGGTATGCCCAGACGTGGGTCCCTTGCTCACTTTGCCACTGGATTCAAGATAGCCTGGCTGATGAGGGTTTTGAACCCGAAACCGGTCCCAGGATGCTTGTTTCCGGTCCAGGGAAGACATGGCTTGGCAGTTCGGGCTGGACTGTTCCCATCAGGCACAGGGTCAGACTGATTTGCATATGGCCATGTCTGAACTGGGGTGGTGGAGTGAGCTAAAGAATGATGATGGATTAAACCCAGATCAGTTGACTGGGGGTGAGTGTTTGATTTGCTCTAGCGCTCCGTCCATCATCCCCTTTGGTATCGCTTTGTTCGCCCTAAGTTTGCAGGGTATGCCCAGACGTGGGTCCCTTGCTCACTTTGCCACTGGATTCAAGATAGCCTGGCTGATGAGGGTTTTGAACCCGAAACCGGTCCCAGGATGCTTGTTTCCGGTCCAGGGAAGACATGGCTTGGCAGTTCGGGCTGGACTGTTCCCATCAGGCACAGGGTCAGACTGATTTGCATATGGCCATGTCTGAACTGGGGTGGTGGAGTGAACTAAAGAATGATGATGGATTAAACCCAGATCAGTTGACTGGGGGTGAGTGTTTGATTTGCTCTAGCGCTCCGTCCATCATCCCCTTTGGTATCGCTTTGTTCGCCCTAAGTTGGCAGGGTATGCCCAGACGTGGGTCCCTTGCTCACTTTGCCACTGGATTCAAGATAGCCTGGCTGATGAGGGTTTTGAACCCGAAACCGGTCCCAGGATGCTTGTTTCCGGTCCAGGGAAGACATGGCTTGGCAGTTCGGGCTGGACTGTTCCCATCAGGCACAGGGTCAGACTGATTTGCATATGGCCATGTCTGAACTGGGGTGGTGGAGTGAGCTAAAGAATGATGATGGATTAAACCCAGATCAGTTGACTGGGGGTGAGTGTTTGATTTGCTCTAGCGCTTCGTCCATCATCCCCTTTGGTATCGCTTTGTTCGCCCTAAGTTGGCAGGGTATGCCCAGACGTGGGTCCCTTGCTCACTTTGCCACTGGATTCAAGATAGCCTGGCTGATGAGGGTTTTGAACCCGAAACCGGTCCCAGGATGCTTGTTTCCGGTCCAGGGAAGACATGGCTTGGCAGTTCGGGCTGGACTGTTCCCATCAGGCACAGGGTCAGACTGATTTGCATATGGCCATGTCTGAACTGGGGTGGTGGAGTGAGCTAAAGAATGATGATGGATTAAACCCAGATCAGCTGACTGGGGGTGAGTGTTTGATTTGCTCTAGCGCTCCGTCCATCATCCCCTTTGGTATCGCTTTGTTCGCCCTAAGTTGGCAGGGTATGCCCAGACGTGGGTCCCTTGCTCACTTTGCCACTGGATTCAAGATAGCCTGGCTGATGAGGGTTTTGAACCCGAAACCGGTCCCAGGATGCTTGTTTCCGGTCCAGGGAAGACATGGCTTGGCAGTTCGGGCTGGACTGTTCCCATCAGGCACAGGGTCAGACTGATTTGCATATGGCCATGTCTGAAATGGGGTGGTGGAGTGGGCTAAAGAATGATGATGGATTAAACCCAGATCAGTTGACTGGGGGTGAGTGTTTGATTTGCTCTAGCGCTCCGTCCATCATCCCCTTTGGTATCGCTTTGTTCGCCCTAAGTTGGCAGGGTATGCCCAGACGTGGGTCCCTTGCTCACTTTGCCACTGGATTCAAGATAGCCTGGCTGATGAGGGTTTTGAACCCGAAACCCGTCCCAGGATGCTTGTTTCCGGTCTAGGGAAGACATGGCTTGGCAGTTCGGGCTGGACTGTTCCCATCAGGCACAGGGTCAGACTGATTTGCATATGGCCATGTCTGAACTGGGGTGGTGGAGTGAGCTAAAGAATGATGATGGATTAAACCCAGATCAGTTGACTGGGGGTGAGTGTTTGATTTGCTCTAGCGCTCCGTCCATCATCCCCTTTGGTATTGCTTTGTTCGCCCTAAGTTGGCAGGGTATGCCCAGACGTGGGTCCCTTGCTCAATTTGCCACTGGATTCAAGATAGCCTGGCTGATGAGGGTTTTGAACCCGAAACCGGTCCCAGGATGCTTGTTTCCGGTCCAGGGAAGATATGGCTTGGCAGTTCGGGCTGGACTGTTCCCATCAGGCACAGGGTCAGACTGATTTGCATATGGCCATGTCTGAACTGGGGTGGTGGAGTGAGCTAAAGAATGATGATGGATTAAACCCAGATCAGTTGACTGGGGGTGAGTGTTTGATTTGCTCTAGTGCTCCGTCCATCATCCCCTTTGGTATCGCTTTGTTCGCCCTAAGTTGGCAGGGTATGCCCAGACGTGGGTCCCTTGCTCACTTTGCCACTGGATTCAAGATAGCCTGGCTGATGAGGGTTTTGAACCCGAAACCGGTCCCAGGATGCTTGTTTCCGGTCCAGGGTAGACATGGCTTGGCAGTTCGGGCTGGACTGTTCCCATCAGGCACAGGGTCAGACTGATTTGCATATGGCCATGTCTGAACTGGGGTGGTGGAGTGAGCTAAAGAATGATGATGGATTAAACCCAGTTCAGTTGACTGGGGGTGAGTGTTTGATTTGCTCTAGCGCTCCGTCCATCATCCCCTTTGGTATCGCTTTGTTCGCCCTAAGTTGGCAGGGTATGCCCAGACGTGGGTCCCTTGCTCACTTTGCCACTGGATTCAAGATAGCCTGGCTGATGAGGGTTTTGAACCCGAAACCGGTCCCAGGATGCTTGTTTCCGGTCCAGGGAAGACATGGCTTGGCAGTTCGGGCTGGACTGTTCCCATCAGGCACAGGGTCAGACTGATTTGCATATGGCCATGTCTGAACTGGGGTGGTGGAGTGGGCTAAAGAATGATGATGGATTAAACCCAGATCAGTTGACTGGGGGTGAGTGTTTGATTTGCTCTAGCGCTCCGTCCATCATCCCCTTTGGTATCGCTTTGTTCGCCCTAAGTTGGCAGGGTATGCCCAGACGTGGGTCCCTTGCTCACTTTGCCACTGGATTCAAGATAGCCTGGCTGATGAGGGTTTTGAACCCGAAACCCGTCCCAGGATGCTTGTTTCCGGTCTAGGGAAGACATGGCTTGGCAGTTCGGGCCGGACTGTTCCCATCAGGCACAGGGTCAGACTGATTTGCATATGGCCATGTCTGAACTGGGGTGGTGGAGTGAGCTAAAGAATGATGATGGATTAAACCCAGATCAGTTGACTGGGGGTGAGTGTTTGATTTGCTCTAGCGCTCCGTCCATCATCCCCTTTGGTATTGCTTTGTTCGCCCTAAGTTGGCAGGGTATGCCCAGACGTGGGTCCCTTGCTCACTTTGCCACTGGATTCAAGATAGCCTGGCTGATGAGGGTTTTGAACCCGAAACCGGTCCCAGGATGCTTGTTTCCGGTCCAGGGAAGACATGGCTTGGCAGTTCGGGCTGGACTGTTCCCATCAGGCACAGGGTCAGACTGATTTGCATATGGCCATGTCTGAACTGGGGTGGTGGAGTGAGCTAAAGAATGATGATGGATTAAACCCAGATCAGTTGACTGGGGGTGAGTGTTTGATTTGCTCTAGCGCTCCGTCCATCATCCCCTTTGGTATCGCTTTGTTCGCCCTAAGTTGGCAGGGTATGCCCAGACGTGGGTCCCTTGCTCACTTTGCCACTGGATTCAAGATAGCCTGGCTGATGAGGGTTTTGAACCCGAAACCGGTCCCAGGATGCTTGTTTCCGGTCCAGGGTAGACATGGCTTGGCAGTTCGGGCTGGACTGTTCCCATCAGGCACAGGGTCAGACTGATTTGCATATGGCCATGTCTGAACTGGGGTGGTGGAGTGAGCTAAAGAATGATGATGGATTAAACCCAGTTCAGTTGACTGGGGGTGAGTGTTTGATTTGCTCTAGCGCTCCGTCCATCATCCCCTTTGGTATCGCTACATACATTTAAAGGCAGGGACTCTGTAGCAAATAGGTTCTGCCCATTTAGTAGCCCTGGATTTTTTGCTTTTGGACTAACCAGTTTTGGACATTTACTGTGAGTGAGTCTCACCAACTGAAAATGAATTGATAGTGCTAAATGTCAGTGTCTGCCTTTTAAGAGATGGTTCCCTCCTGCAAAACTACAGTAAGAGGTCCTAGGTTAGTTACACATGAACATATGAGCACATGCATGTGCACATGTGTGTAGGCTGAATATGTAAGACTATTATCTATCTGAACCCAGTAGCTGTGCTACCACATAAGGGGTCTGTAAGGGAATGCCTCTTTTTGCATAATCACCAGCAAAGTTCTGGCCTGATGATGCTGGTTTTTCGAATCAGAGAGTGCACTCAGGCTTGCTGATCAGACCTTAGTTCAAGTGTTTTGACCCTCCAAAGTTCATGTCTGATAGGCTTAAAACCAATTGGCTCATGTTAACTTACTTAAAGGTCCCTAGGATATGGTGCCAGGGGTACTCAGGGCCTGTAAGTTAAAGTGTTCATCATGGGCTACAGCATTTATTGTGACACCATGAGTGTGATAAGGAAAAATCATGTCTCCCAGTCTGACACTGCAGACTAGTAGAGCTGTTTTTAAGTGCTAACTCAGCTTTGCCATTTAAACTAATGCCAATGACAAACTAATGACAAAGTCAACATCTCCCTTTTTAATATATACATCACACCTAAGGTAGGCCTATCATGTCCTAAGGCAGGGTGCTGTACATTAAGAGGGAAGACATGTCTTTTCATATGCCCTAACAGTAAAAATCCAAGATTGTTGTTTTTACTGTGGAAAAGCTGGTAGCCCCATTGGTGAGGCAGAGTTACACGCTGACAACTCAGCAATGCTAACTTGTAAAAGGGACTATTAAAGTCTGAAGCTGGCACTTCAAGGTATCAAAAGAATCCTTGCATTAAACCTGATGCCCAAGTCGAATTTAATGTAACTTTTGAGTAAAAGGCAACTTTTAAAAATTGCCACTCTGTTGCCCAGGTTTTCCAGTGGCCATTCGCAAATGCTGACCACAAGACAGCCTTCTGTCCTCCTGAGGAAACGTGAACGGCTCCCAGGAAAGGAGAAATTTGAAGCCTGCCATTGGAAGGGGTGTAGCCTCTTCCTGACAGGAAGCCACACAGGGTGAGTGCCCAAAAGTCATGCCTCGAAGGGGAACGCACCTTTTTAGGACAAATGATGAACACACACAAGATTGCTTCCTCTTTTGTTCTGGTAGACAGGTTGACTTCGGGAATAGAGAGGGAAAAACATTTGTCAAACTGTTTTTTCCACTGGCGTGAAGCCCTCAGAGAGCCAGCCACATCTTCACAGTGGGCTACCAGACTCTACACACCAAGAGAGGGGTTCTGCCATCTTGGGAGTAGGCAGACTGTTGCACTCTGGGACATCTAGATGCCACAGTTTTCAGGAAGTCATCATCAGGAGGGAAGGGACCTGGTAGCCCATTGACTAGAACTCACTCTATCCCAGAGGCAAGTTGTGGGAATAAAAGTGGCACCCCGGGCACTCAGACCTCAGATCAGGTCTGCACGGGAGAGGGGACCGAAGGACTGCCCTGTTGTTCCCGGGAACTGGCAAAGAGAGGTTGCACCAAAGACTGGACTACACCTGCTGCTCCTGGGCTAGCAAATAGAGGACTGTGCCTGTGGTGCCCTGCTCAAGAAAAAGTCATTCCTGCCACTGGATTCAAGATAGCCTGGCTGATGAGGGTTTTGAACCCGAAACCGGTCCCAGGATGCTTGTTTCCGGTCCAGGGAAGACATGGCTTGGCAGTTCGGGCTGGACTGTTCCCATGAGGCACAGGGTCAGACTGATTTGCATATGGCCATGTCTGAACTGGGGTGGTGGAGTGAGCTAAAGAATGATGATGGATTAAACCCAGATCAGTTGACTGGGGGTGAGTGTTTGATTTGTTCTAACGCTCCGTCCATCATCCCCTTTGGTATCGCTTTGTTCGCCCTAAGTTGGCAGGGTATGCCCAGACGTGGGTCCCTTGCTCACTTTGCCACTGGATTCAAGATAGCCTGGCTGATGAGGGTTTTGAACCCGAAACCGGTCCCAGGATGCTTGTTTCCGGTCCAGGGAAGACATGGCTTGGCAGTTCGGGCTGGACTGTTCCCATCAGGCACAGGGTCAGACTGATTTGCATATGGCCATGTCTGAACTGGGGTGGTGGAGTGAGCTAAAGAATGATGATGGATTAAACCCAGATCAGTTGACTGGGGGTGAGTGTTTGATTTGCTCTAACGCTCCGTCCGTCATCCCCTTTGGTATCGCCTGGCAGGAAACACAGCAGATCGTCGCCGGCGCATGCATCCTGCGTGGGTATACATGACGAGAGCCCAACTGCTCCCGATTGCCACCACTACAGTTCAAAGATGTTCTAGTGCCTAGAAAACCGCCATATACACCAGTTGGCTATTGATGCCTCTGTCATTGAAGTGTGCCGTGGGGTATTAAAGTGAACATATTTATCATCATAGAGGAAACCCATGCTGAGGTCCACAGGCTGTATACAGGGCACTAACTGGCCTGCTAAAACTATGTGGAATACAATTCTGCCGGTGGCGCCATAAGAAGCGTGGACCAGCTAATGCGCCGGACCCCAGCTTCACTACTTGCTTCTGACTAGGCTCGTAAACGCACTAACACCTTCCGACACGCCAGCTACAAGATTATACAACACGCGATCGGACGCGACTGCAAGTACTACCCCCTGTGACTTCTACATGATCACTGCTATAATGGGTATATTCTTGCTAATGAATGATTGTACATAGCCACTGCCCAAGTTGAAGCTATAAAATGAGGCAAGCCCTATATATACAGCCTGCACCCACACCGGAGGATAGCAATGCGGAGCATTGTTTAAGAAAGTATCCTGCAGGAGACTAGGCAAAGCAAACTCACTTGCTTCAGAGTGCCAACATCACCCGAGACTAATCATCTAATGCCTGAACTCTGCTACACTCAGTAAGTTACCAACTGCTGCTAGGCATTTATAAATTGCGCATTCCGCACATATTGGCTAATCAATCCTCTCATTGAAGAGGGCAAAAGAGTTGTGGGACAAACATACCCACCGATACGGAAGGTACCCATGTTGATGTACGCAGATTGCAAATTGGACACTAACTAAAGCACTATAATTCAGCGAAATACCACTTTATTGGGTGCGCAATAGGGACCGTGCACTAACCTGAGAAGCATGCCACAGCTGTGTCAACTGCTCCTGAATCAGATCCTCAACACAACAGCACCCATTAACACGGCAACTAATAGATTAAACAACGTGCAGGCAGACAGGACCACTAATGCCACTCCTTGCCACTCTCATAAGATTGCTAGTGTCATGGGTAAAACGGATAGGCAACAACCAAAACTCTCCTTTGACACCCGTCGCACTCCTAAGGTAACAACGGCGCATTCAGACACTGAACTAGACGCGGAGCAGGCGACAAACACTACCATGGAAGCTGCCCTGCAAGCCATACCGCAAAGCCTACATGCTATAGATGGCAAACTGGACACACTCACCCAAAGAGTTGATGATATGTTTGCCAAGCTTGATAAGCAGGGAGAACGACTAGACGCAGCAGAAGTACGCATATCTGTGGTGGAAGACGAATCCAGTGCAACAACACAAAAATGCACAGAGCTAGAGAATTTCCTAGAAGTCATTAAAAATAAAAATTAAGATTTAGAGGCGAGGTCACGCCGCAATAACGTACGCATCATGGGAATACCGGAGAGTACCAATACAGGAAGACTGGAAACATACGTGGAAGACATGTTGCGTGATATTTTTGGAGCGGATAGTTTCTCCTCTGTACTAATCGTCGAACACGCACACCGGTCACTAGCGCCTGCGCCGCCACCGGGCGCCCCACTGAGACCCATTATTTCTCGTGTTCTCAATTACAGGGATCGAGATGTGATTTTACGATTGGCAAGAGAGAAACAACAAATTACCTACCAGGGCAACAACGTGTCATTTTACCCAGATTTTACTATGGCAGTTCAAGCGGCACGTAAAGACTTCAACCCTGCAAAAAAAAAAAATCAGAGAAATGGGCATTGAATATGCGATGCTCTATCCGGCAAGACTGCGTGTAACCTGCGAGGGGCGAGCGAAAATGCTACCGACGCCAAAGGCAGCACAAGACTTCATAAAGAAGACACTCACTAGAAGAAAAGCACAGGGCCATATGAACACCGACCCGGAATCAGACTGAAGTGGCCAATGTTGGTGGTAATGTATATGGCATGTTATTGGCAAGAGAGAAACAACAAATCACCTACCAGGGCAACAACATCTCGTTCTACCCAGACTTTACGGTAACCATGCAAGCAGCACGTAAGGAATTCAACCCTGCAAAGAAAAAACTGAGAGAAATGGGTATCGAACACGCGATGCTATACCCGGCGAAACTACGAGTGACCCACAAAGGTCGAGTGAAAATGCTACCGACACCAAAGGCAGTACACGACTTTATAAAGCAGACACTCACCAGCAGAAAGACAAAAGGCCATATGAACGCCGACCCGGAATCTGACTGAGAAGACTCATGATGGTGGTAATGTATATGGCATAGACTGCACCCCCAGCTATTGTGAGAGGTTGTATCTCATTGCATGTGGGTATACTTTACTATATACTTTATGGGTAGGTGATTGCCTCGATGTACATGTAGACTACTACAGGCATGGACACCAGGACTATATACAGACTTATGGATGTAAGCTCGATGTGGAAAGTATAGGATTGATGCTCCCCTCGTTAGGAAGGGGAGGATGGGTATTGCTTATATACTTTGATAGGCATTCATAACTAGCCAAATGATGTAATGATACAATGTGATGGAGGGTTGTAGGAGCTACGTACACTGTTGAACAGCAAACTGGTAAAGCGAAAAAGAGAACCAGGGCTCAAGATGTAATTAATGTGCTACTCACACTTACTCTCTTACATATATGGAGCCAAAACACTCAGGTAATACCTGACCACATCCGTTTGTATGGATGTTGATGCGAGCACTCAGCGGCCCCCCACGAGGGTGCCCCCGTAACTGTTCTTGCATTATTAATGTTGTTTCTAAGGGTATGTCTTTGGCATAATTGGGATGCCGAAGTGGGTGGGGGGTGGGAGGTGTTGTTTTTTTCTGGTTTATACAGGCAGCTACATGCACAGTGCACTACAAACACTCATATCAAAAATAGCCATCTATGTACAACCATGCTGTTGGCGTATGCGACACGAGCTATGCATATGAAGAGAAGGTATATCGTCACTATGGAAATATCCCACACTAAAGCACTGCGAACAGACTAAAACCATCGCCAGTTAAGCTATTGTCCTGGAATGTCAGGGGCTTAAACAACCCTAAAAAGATACGTCAGATCTTTGCCTACCTCGACAGACTCCACGTTGACATAGCCCTATTACAAGAGTCTCATCTGGCCAAAGCAACCAAATGTACATTGGGAAGCAAATGGGCAGAGACGGTCATAACATCCTCATACTCCTCATACTCTAGAGGAGTAATAATACTTGTGAAGAAGGGAACACAATTCCATATAGATCGCACAATAACAGATGACCTAGGTCGTTATATAATTGTTACCGGCCATATTAGAGGACATCGCATAGGTCTGATTAATACATATGGCCCAAACATAGACGATCCAGAATTTTTCAAGACCATATGGCGGAAACTGGGAGAACTGCCTGAAATGGAATTGCTATGGGGCGGCGACCTAAATTTAACCCTCAATGAGGACTTGGATAGATCGGGGGTAACTAAGGAACCACACAAGCGGGCGGTGAGGGCAGTGTTAGACATTATGATAGAGTCTAAAATGGTGGATATCTGGAGACTGCGACACCCTCATCAAATGGAGGCCACGCATAACTCTACAATCCACAACAGTTGGTCATGCATTGACTATTGGTTGGGGATGGAGGGAGCTGCGTCATGGACACGACACATACAACACTTGCCAAAAACATTTTCAGACCATAAACCAGTCCTGCTGACTATTGAATTCCCACATTATACGCCCCCACCATATATATGGCGCTTTAACGCCAAAGCACTATTAGACTCCTCGTATAACGACGCCATTAGACAGGCCATTATAGAATATTTTCAACTTAATCAGTCCTCAGTAGACGACCCTAGATTATTATGGGAAGCGTTTAAAGCCACCATACGTGGAGTTTGCATTAGCACAAATGCCGGCATCCTAAAAGATATCCGCAACCAGCTTACCCAGCGTGAGACTAAGCTGCAAACCTTAGAACAGGACTATGAGCGCACACAAAACACTGCTATACTGAGTGATATAAGGAAGATAATGACTGAATACCAGGAATTTGCAGAAGACTAACTTAAATATATCTCGAAGAGACACATTGCTCGTACATACGGTGAAGGGGGTAGACCGGGGCGTGTATTGGCACATAAAATATGCACTGGACATACTGTACATTCTGTCCTTAAAATAAAAGACAATAATGATATCCTACATTATGATACAGAAGGCATACTAAATGCCGTCATGGGCACATATGGTGACCTGTATGCATCACGGGACACAGCTACCCCGCCAGAGATCCTATCGTACGTAGAAGACATTGCGATAGCCTGGCTTTCAGATAATCAAAGAGAATACCTTTCACAGCCAGTGACAGTGGAAGAAGTTACAAAAGTGGTCAAGACACGACCAAATGGTAAAGCTCCTGGGCCGGACGGATTTACCAGTGAGTTTTATAAAGAATATGTCGACTTGCTAGTTCCTCACCTTGTAGAAATGTATGGTGATGCCCAGAGCAAGCAGATACTACCCCCCACATTGAGAGAAGCCATGCTCATTGCTCTCTTAAAACCGGACAAGGACCCCGAGAAGTGTGAATCTTACAGGCCCTTATCTTTAATAAACACAGACACTAAAATACTAGCCAAACTACTTGCTAAACGCCTACAACCGCTAATGCCCAATATAGTACTTCCGGACCAATCGGGATTTATACCTCACCGCTCTACTGCCCATAATATTCGTACCCTGTTTGCACTATCACATTATCTAACCCCAGAATTCCAGGCAGCTGCAGTCCTACTAGACGCAGCGAAAGCGTTTAACTCGGTCGAATGGCCATATCTCCTCACAGTACTACAGAAAATGGGCCTCCCCTGATCTTCCTGCAATGGATCAAGATACTCTACACAGCGCCTGTAGCGCGGATAAGAGTAAATCAATATGTATCAGGTACAATAAAAATTGAGAGACGCACGTGACAGGGGTGTCCCCTCTCCCCCCTCCTATTTGCAATTGCCCTTGAGCCCTTAGCATGCAAAATACGGCAGTGTCATAAGTATGCGGCTCTGCAATTCCCCCAACGACCCTTGAATATATCACTGTACGCAGATGACATGGTGCTTTATGTCAGAAATCCCACTGAAAATCTCTCCCCTCTACTGCGAGAGTATACTAAATTTGGACGACACTCGGCCCTACAAATTAATTGGAGTAAATCTACCATTATCCCCTTAACAGAAAGCACGCAACCATACCCTGCGGAGTTTCCACTTGAATGGCAAACAGACCCGATTAAATATCTCGGTGTCTGGTATCATCGAGACCCCGAAATAGTCATCCGCACAAATTATGGGACAGCTATCAGTAAATTCGAAGAGAAAGTGGAGCGATGGATCCAGTTGCCACTATTCCTAGCAGATCGTATGGCCATTGTCAAGATGGTCATTCTGCCCAAATTTCTATATCTCTTTAATAATATCCCTATAACCCCACCAGGGACTGTATTCCAAAGACTAACATCCAGCGTTACTCGTCTCATATGGGCAGGTAAACAAGCGCGCATCGAATTAAGTGCTTTGACATTACCATATTCCAAAGACGGGTTTAAGGTACCGGATTTCCTCCTGTATTACTTATGCGCTCAAGCGCAATATGCGCACTACTGGTATCATCCCATTCGCTACCTGCCCCATATGGCAGTTGAAGACGGAGATGCGCACCCAATTCCACTACAAAGTATATTACCACACCAGCGCACCCACATATCTAAGCACGAAATAAACACGATACGTACTACCAACGCAGCATGGATGCGAATGGGGAAATTGGCATATAAATGACCATTGTACGCACCAGCAATGCCTTTACAACACCACCCAGCATTATCAGTCACTCAAGAAAAGGTTGGAATGGAGTTACTGCAGCAGGTGGGTATTGATAAAATTGACGATCTTTATGACAATGGCACTTTCATAGAAGCTGAGGATCTTACTTATATTAGCAACCAAACGCTGCTTTTTAAATTCACATATCATAGACTGAAAGGGGCCATAAAAAAGCTATACCCTACATTTCCCAATGAAGCACCTCAGATGAACACATTGCAAATGATCATCACTAATCCCCATAATATTCACTTAGTAACGAAACTATATGTACAGCTCCAAGAAGATATAGGAGACAATACACATAAAGCACTGGAACGATGGAACACCTTGCTGGATGTTCACCTCACAGAAGATGAGTGTCTACCTGCTGTGCCTTGACTAGTATGCTTACTCCTAATGGCAATTTGCGCATATTGCATTATAAATATTTGCACCAAACTTATCATACGCCTACTAAGTTACACAAATACGGGCTCCGACCTGATGCACGCTGTCAAAGATGCGGTATGGACAATGCCGATTTTATTCCCCTAGCATGGCAGTGCTCTCATATTAGGGATTACTGGACGGAAATTACTAAGACATTGAGCGAGATATTGGGAACCACAATAGAATGTACAATTCAGACATGTCTGCTGGGCCAAGTAACCACTATACGATCTACCAAGCTTAAATTCTGTATGATAGCGCTATTATTGGCAAAAAGAAGAGTATCAATGTATTGGGGGAGTAAGCAATATCCACAGGGTAAACAGTGGATTAGAGATATGGCATATTGTAAAGATACACTGAAGACGTACGAGGAAGAACTTCCTACTGGGTCTAAACCCAGGGACTACTACATACCTCTGGTTGATTATCTTCGATCTCACCAAACTGTATAGATGTGCTCTACTGCATAGGTTATTGTACTGTGGTTGGTAATAATGCAAACGTGTTGTACTGTACTGTATTGATCATCAATGCCTATTGAAAGCCTGTATGGTTGTTGTAAAACTGTATGACTTTAATAAAATACATTAAAAAAAACTTGTCTCCAAGGGCCCGAGGAGAGCTGGCACCATGTTGTGGAAACTCAGGAACATCAAAGATTCCAAGTGTGTCTCAGCGACGCTGTGTGCGTGTGCTTTTTGCAGCCTGAGACCTTCGTAAGCATTGCACCGGGACTGTGTGGCCGGAAACCCAACCGAGTCTCAGTGACGCTTTGTGCGTGTGCAGCCTGAGACTGCCGTGGGGTCCGGGGTACTGGTTGGAAAGTGCCCCAAGACTGCAGTGCCCCCGCAGCGTGAATCATGGTCCACGCTGCTGTGTAGCTGTTAGTTACCCGAGCCGTCATCGTAACTGAGGCTGAAGGATTTCGTAAAGCTAAGGAAGTCGTGAGGTAATCGTGATCGTTGTTCGCAAGAGGAATCTGCCCAAGATCGTCAGCAACGGAGAAGTCAGCGCCGTAACCTGTCCTACAGCGTCGCATTGCATCGGAGGTGCGTCGTCATCGGGAGCACCCAGCAGGACGTCCGATGAGTGGGGAGAGAGAGAGCAAGGCAGCGCATCCCCCAGGTAAGGCTTGGACTCCGGTCGGGAACCGCAAGCGTGTGTGGCCTGGGGAGGCGCAGGAGGAGTACCGGAGTGCTCCCGTCTCTCTCCCGCTGCATCGCGTTAGACGCGGTGAGTCCTCAAGCGGACGGACCTGCCCGGCAGCACCGGGGCCGCCCTCGGAAGTTCAGGACTGTTGTCTGTGGTTGCGGCCTAGTGGTGCCCGCGCTAATCGCGTCGATTGGCCTGGTATTATTCCTGCATTACGAACTGCCTGATTCCATGCATTAGGGATTGTATTATTCCTGCATTACGAACTGCCTGATTCCGTGCATTAGGGATTGTATTATTCCTGCATTACGAACTGCCTTATTACGTGCATTAGGGATTGTATTATTCCTGCATTACGAACTGCCTTATTACTTGCATTAAGGAGTGCGTTATACTTGCATTACGAACTGCCTGATTAGTTGCATTGAGGATTGTATTATTCTTGCATTACGGACTGCCTGATTACGTGCATTGAGGATTGCATTATTCTTGCATTACGAACTGCCTGAATTACTTGCATTGAGGATTGCATTACGAACTGCATTAGTCTGATAATATGAACTGCAGTACGAACTGCATACCATTGCATTAGGACTGCATTTGAACATCGTGAACTGCTCATTAATACCGCAAGAACCTACAAGTGTTTGTTGGCCTAATAACCGGCAAAGTGAAATATTACGAATACGCATATGTTGGATTTTTATCGTTTGGTCTTACCGTATTTTTCTGCTTGATAAAGATACCGCTATTTTCATACATCAGTGTGGTGTCCATTTGTGGTGTTATCACTGTGTCACTGGGAGTGTGGTTGCAAATACTTTACACATTGCCTTGAAGATAAGCCTGGCTGCTCGTGCCAAGCTACCAGGGGGTGAGCAGGGGTTATCAACGAGGGTGTCCCTCCTTTCCCTGACTAGAAGTAAGGGTCCCTATTTGGACTAAGGTAACTGCCTCAGCCAACTAGAGACCCCCAGTTCTAACATTGGTGGTCAGCGGTGTGGGATTGGAACGTGTATTTGCAAATTCACTCACAGTGATTGGTGTACATCACTGGTTTTAGCGCAGACCACGACGCAACCACATATCGTGTTCTTGATTTTTGGTTCTATTTTTGAGCGACCTTTAAGCCACACATCATGTCTCAGAGGAGTCAAGTAGCCAGTGAGGTTGCAGAATTGGAGTTCGACATTGAGGCATTGCTTACCTACAAAGTTGATCAATTGAGGCAATTCTGCAGAGCTTTTGGATGTCCCATGAAAAGTAGCGCCAAGAAGGAGGAGCTGCAAACGGCCTTGAGGGCCTGGTGGGAAGCCAAAGAGGCTCAGGAGCCAGGTGATGGTGAGGTGGATGAGGATGACCCAGGGAATGGATTTGGCCTACAGGATTTGCCAGTGGGAAGGCCAGCCTTAGGGGATGGTAGTGACCATTCCGGGCGGAGTTTTTCCCCAGAGGAGCTGGAGGAAAACCAAAGGGTCAGAGAGCATAAGTTGGAGGTTTTAAAACTTAAGGCTCAAGCAGAGGAGAAGAAGCTGCTCATTGAAAGTGAAAAGCGAGCAGAGGAGAGCAAGAACGCTCTCACCTTGGAGGAGAAAAAGATTCTCTTGGCTCATGAGTTAAGCATGAGGGAACTGGACATTAAGGCTAAACAGGTGGAGTCCAGTTTGAATGGTGGCAGCACACAACCAGTGCCAGCGGGTAAGGTATACATTCCCACAGGCTTAGTGCAAGATTACCCACAGGGTGAAGGGGGGGATGCCTACACGCTTGCACTGGATGATTGGGTGATGGTTAGCATGGCAAATGATTTGAAGGGGTTGCTCAATTTGGCCCCCAGGGAGCCTAGTCTCAGTAATTATTTTCCAGGATTGCGCCAACACTTGTTAGGGTGCGAGCTCTTTGATTCCCGGGAACTTGCACAAGAGCCCGACCCCTGGTCAAGGGACCAAGGGTCTGAAGAGGCATTAGGGAGGGAAGAGAAGTGAAGTAGAGCAGTTAGGTCCCAGAGTAGTGGGGGGGCATGCGGGCTAGCGCCCTGTCTCAAAGGAGAGGGAGGGAGTGTGAGCAGCGTCCCCGGGGGTCCCCAACCCCACCCCAGAGACTGGAGGGTTCCTTAGAGGAGCACCAGGTTGGAGGCCTAGCGCCTACTTGCCAGCTGTGTGAGGAAGAACACCTAGCAGGAGAACATGGGGCATCTGTCACCAGAGCTCCCGCGGTTCAGAAGTTTGTGGGTGTCATTCCTGAATGGCAGGCCCAGAAATCTAAATGGAAGGTTAAGGGGGGGAGGTGTTCCCCCATGGGAAAACCCGTGGGTCAGGGCCCAACCAGAAGGGCTAGGTCCCCTAGAAGTGACCGGGGTAACCCCACCTCTAACCTGGAGGGCAGGATAACTGGAGACAGTATCCTGGCCGATGGGTCTTCCAGGGGTACTGCTCTAGGTGGGAGTTGGCGAGGGACCAGCACCCCTAGAGGGCCCCCGACTGCCAGGAAGTACCTGTGGAGTAGCGGTGCACAGTAAAAATATCGATTTTTTAATATTGACCTACCTTAATATCGAGTTTTTAATATTGTAGGGACAGAATATCGAAGTCAAGATATCGTTGACCAGAATATCGACCCCAAGGTAAGTAATATCGTTTTTTTTAATATCGAAGTAAGTAATATCGAAGTAAGTAATATCGTTAGCAAAAATATCGTTGTCAATAATATCGAAAAAAATTCAGTTATGTATTTTAGTATGTATTTTATATGTATGTTAAACATTTTTTTAATGTATTTTCATACATTTTTAAATAAATGTTTAGAAATTAGTAATTTTGTTAAAGTAAATTTTGCATTTTAGTATCAGAGCGGGTTGTGGGTTTATAGGGGAATAGGGTGGGAAGTAATTTAATTAAATTAATTAATTAATATGTTTTTATGTATTGTTATTGATTATTAATTAATTGTTAATTAATTACTAATTGGTGATTAATTTGTATTAATTGGTTAATTTATAATTATATTAATTATAATTAATTGATTATTAATTTTTATGTATTGTTATTGTTAATTAAATTACTGTTAATTAATTATTAATTGGTAATTAATTTTTATTAATTGTTTATTTTATAATTTTATTAATTTATTATTACTTTTTATTTATTGTTATTGTTAATTAATTTATTGTTAATTAATTATTAATTGGTAATTAATTTTTGTTAAGTGATTAATTGATAATTACATTAATTATGTGATTTTTATGTGTAGTGGGTTGTGGGTTTACAGGGGAATAGGGTGGGAAGTAATTAAATTAAATTAATTAATGAATATGTTTTTATTTATTGTTATTGATTATTAATGTATTGTTAATTAATTATTAATTGGTAATTAATTTTTATTAAATGGTTAATTTATAATTATATTAATTATAATGAATGTATTATTAATTGTTATTAATTGATTAATTGATAATTAAATTAATTGTGTTTTTTATGTGTAGTGTGTTGTGTGTTAAAGGAGGAATAGTGTGGGAAGTAATTTAATGTTATTTAACTAAATATTAATTTAAATTTATTGGTATTTATTAATATTTTTTTTGTTAATTAATTATTAATATGTTATTTATTTTAAAAAAAAAAATTAATTGATAAGTATGTTAATTTAACCCCTACGCTATCCTACATTTTCCACACTGTTACACTCACTGGAGTTGGAATAGTAATTTTAACCCCTACGCTATCCAACGCTTTCCCTACTGTTGCACTCACTGGAGTGGGAGTGGGAATAGTAATTTTTACCCCTACACTATCCAACGCTTTCCCTACTGTTGCACTCACTGGAGTGGGAATAGTAAATTTTACCCCTACGCTATCCACCGCTTTCCCTACTGTTGCACTCACTGGAGTGGGAATAGTAATTTTTACCTCTACGCTATCCAACGATTCCCTACTGTTGCACTCACTGGAGTGGGAATAGTAATTTTTACCCCTACGCTATCCTGCGCTTTCCCTGCTGTTGCACTCTCTGGAGTGCGAATAGTAATTTTTACCCCTACGCTATCCAGCGCTTTCCCTACTGTTGCACTTACTGGAGTGGGAATAGTAATTTTTACCCCTACGCTATCCAGCGCTTTCCCTACTGTTGCAATCACTGGAGTGGGAATAGTAATTTTTACCCCTACGCTATCCAGCGCTTTCCCTACTGTTGCACTCTCTGGAGTGGGAATAGTAATTTTTACCCCTACGCTATCCAACGCTTTCCCTACTGTTGCACTCACTGGAGTGGGAATAGTAATTTTTACCCTTACGCTATCCAACGCTTTCCCTACTGTTGCACTCACTGGAGTGGGAATAGTAATTTTTACCCCTACGCTATCCTGCGCTTTCCCTACTGCTGCACTCTCTGGAGTGGGAATAGTAATTTTGAGTAAATCAACAAAGGGGGAGAATCGGACTAATCTTTATCCAGGTCCAGCATACATGTCCGTGAATGAACCTCTACACAATTGGTATGCAGTTCCTAATATTAAAAAGCAGGAGGAAGTGTTTTATCAAGAGCTCCACGTGGAGGTGTGGAGTTATAGAAAGTGGGGAGAAGAATCCTCTCCTCTTGGAAAAAGACCCTCACACACCCAGCCAGCTAGGTGTCATGCTTCATCATCGGGTCTGCTCCTTATCGGGTCAGCTCTGCATTCCCCGATCGGCACCCGTGATGGGGCCTCCTTGGCGGAGATCTTTATTCCATATGCCGGTGGGTGAAGTGCGTGTGAGGGCCCTAAAACAGTGTAGGTGATGTTGATGTGTAGGGAAGTGAAAATAAAAAGGGGGAGGTGGTCCACTCAAGATAATTTTATTGAACGTGGCCCCTGCCCTGGTTAAAAAGAAAACAAGACGCGTATCTCCACTCAAAGGATGTCGAGATTAGGCGCTTGAGAAAAAGGTCAACATGTTTCTTGCCTAACAATATATTAATTGGCAATTCTTCAGTACCAAAGAGGATCTACCTACACTTTTTGGTAGTGGTCAACAATAAAGTGAGGAAGTGACCACCATTACAGCACCCTAAAAAGTGGTACCTGTATATCAAAAAACACAACCCCATTAGGGTCAAGGATGCGCGGCATCAATACCGGCTGGTGTAGACACTAATGTGTAGTGTCGGTTTATCAAGAACCAAGGCGGCGGACGCCCTACCCTCACGCAGCCCCCACTTTCTATAACTCCACACCTCCACGTGGAGCTCTTGATAAAACACTTCCTCCTGCTTTTTAATATTAGGAACTGCATACCAATTGTGTAGTAATAGTAATTTTTACCCTGAGGCTATCCAACGCTTTCCCTAATGTTGCAATATGTGGAGTAAGTATATATATTAATTTATATGTATATGTTTAATTAATTTTAACAATATGTATTAGTTATTATTTTTAAATATGTTTTAATATTTTTAACTATATTTCTTTTAATTATATGTATTATTTACTTAATTTTACATTATTATTAATACATTAAAAAACAATATTTTTAACATCGATATTTTTGACGATATTTTTTTCCGATATTTTTGTACTTACCTTTATGTAGATATGACTTTGATATTTTTGACTTCGATATTTCTGTGTCGATATTTTTGTAGGGCAATTTTCTGTCCGTCGATATTTTGTCAGACATTCTGGAGTAGCATAGTTGGCCCAGGGAGTAGTGACCAAGGGAACCCCCTGGGGTCAGGAAGGCATAGAACTGGAGAGTGTCCCTGCGGTAGCGGGCCCGCGTCCGTGTTCTATCGCCCCAAGCAGGAAAGTCCATCAAGGTAGTTGATTGGTCTACCCTGGCTTTAGGCTGGGAGGGGGTTGTGTTGGACTTGGCCCTTTTTTGGCTAAAGTTCCCTAAACTTTTTGCCTTCCCCCTAGACCTTTTTTCTGACATGGTGTTGCCAACTTAGATGCTTTGGGCACTTTGCCACTGCAGATCAGTGTCAAAGTGCAAGTGCTCCCTGTATAAAGTGTTATGGTAATTGGTTGTCCATAATTGGTATGTTTGCCTTACTAGTAAAGTCCCTAGTAAAGTGCACTATGTGTGCCAGGGCTGGTAATGCAAATGCTACTGGTGGGCCTGCAGCACTAATTGTGCCACCCACACAAGTAGCCCTGAAGAGAGAACTCAGGCCTGCCACTGCAGTGCCTGCGCGCAGTTTGCTAACTGCCATGTTGTCCTGACAAGCGCACCCACTTGCCAGGCCTTACCCTTCCCTTTCCATGCACATCAGACACCCCTATAGTAGGCCCAAGGTACCCCCCTGGGCAGGGTGCAGTGTCTGTGAAAGGCAGGACATGTACTGAGGTGTGTACCATGTGATAACAGTGAAATACTCTCCATTTTGTTTTTCACTGTTGCAAGGCCATCTTGCCCATAGGACAGAAAGGGAAAGGCTGTGTAATATGTTTCCACCCTATCTTCCCAATAGGCTTAAGATGGAGAGGTGAAGTTTAGTGTGCCTGAACTCACAATTTAATAACACATCTTTTTGTGAAGTTGGTTTTCGAATTCTGTGTTTAGAAACCACGCTTTTAGAAGTAGCTGGTTTTTTTGTTCTAACAATTCTGTGTGTCTCTGCCTGGTTGTGGATTGACTGTCTGGATTTGAATGTGATAGGATCTGGGAAATGTCTTGACCCAGGGGAGGAGTAGGTGAGACAGCAACAGGCTGACCTGCATCTGGAGTGTAGGGGGAAGGAGTAGCCCCCTGGAGGTGAAGAGGCCTGGGCTGCTGCCATAAAAGAATGGCTCCCCCTCCTGCTGAGTGATTGAGGAACCAGACCCCCACTATCAAAGGAAGAAGGTGCCGCTGGCAGGAAGACACCCAGAACTGGTTTGGACAGGGGTCAGTGCCCCCTGAACACAAAGACTTCAAAGACATTTAGGGGTATAACTATGAGAGCTGAAGCCCCTGAACGTTGGACTGATCAAGACTGAAAAGGATTGAAACTACTTCGTGGTCAAGAGGAACCTCTGCCAAGGAAGAACAGCTGAAGAGACTGAAGAGAAGGACTGACCCTTGCTGTGTGTTCTGGGGCTGGCCTGCAGTTTGCTGATTTAACTAAGGAGAGGCTAAGGGACTTTGCTGTGTGCTGTGTCCCCCTGCTTGAAAGGACTTTGCTGTGTGATGTGTCCCGAAGTAACTTGTCTCCAAGGGCCCGAGGAGAGCTGGCTCCCTGTTGTGGAAACTCAGGAACATCAAAGTTTCCAAGTGTGTCTCAGCGACGCTGTATGTGTGTGCTTTTTGCAGCCTGAGACCTTCGTAAGCATTGCACCGGGACTGTGTGGCCTGAAACCCAACCGAGTCTCTGCGCCGCTTTGTGCGTGTGCAGCCTGAGACTGCCGTGGGGTCCGGGGTACTGGTTGGAAAGTGCCCTGTGACTGCAGTGCCCCAGCAGCGTGAATCATCGTCCACGCTGCTGTGTAGCTGTTTGTGGCCCGAGCCGTCATCGTAACTGAGGCTGCGGATCAAGATCGCCGCCGCCGGCCCGAGCCGCAACGTGCTGAAGGATTTCGTAAAGCTAAGGAAGTCGTGAGGTAATCGTGATCGTTGTTCGCAAGAGGAATCTGCCCAAGATCGTCAGCAAAGGAGAAGGCAGCGCCGTACCCTGTCCGGCTACAGCGTCGCCTTGCATCGGAGCTGCGTCGTGTTCGGGAGCTCCCAGCAGGACGTCCGACGAGCGGGGAGAGAGAGAGAGCAAGGCAGCGCATCCCCCAGGTAAGGCTTGGACTCTGGTTGGGAGCCGCAAGCGTGTGTGGCCTGGGGAGGCACAGGAGGAGTACCGGAGTGCTCCCGTCTCTCCTCCGCTGCATCGCGTTAGACGCGCTGAGTCCTCGAGCGGCCCGGACCTGCCCGGCAGCACCGGGGCCGCCCTCGGAAGTTCAGGACTGTTGTCTGTGGTTGGGACCTAGTGGTGCCCGCGCTAATCGCGTCGATTGGCCTGGTATTATTCCTGCATTACGAATTGCCTGATTCCGTGCATTAGGGATTGTATTATTCCTGCATTACGAACTGCCTGATTCCGTGCATTAGGGATTGTATTTTTCCTGCATTATGAACTGCCTTATTACGTGCATTAGGGATTGTATTATTCCTGCATTACGAACTGCCTTATTACGTGCATTAGAGATTGTATTATTCCTGCATTATGAACTGCCTTATTACTTGCATTAAGGTGTGCGTTATACTTGCATTACGGACTGCCTGATTACGTGCATTGAGGATTGCATTATTCTTGCATTACGAACTGCCTGATTACTTGCATTGAGGATTGCATTATTCTTGCATTACGAACTGCATTAGTCTGATAATACGAACTGCAGTACGAACTGCATAGCATTGCATTAGGACTGCATTTGAACATCGTGAACTGCTCATTAATACCGCAAGAACCTACAAGTGTTTGTTGGCCTAATAACCGGCAAAGTGAAATATTACGAATACGCATATGTTGGATTTTTATCGTTTGGTCTTACCGTATTTTTCTGCTTGATAAAGATACCGCTATTTTCATACATCAGTGTGGTGTCCATTTGTGGTGTTATCACTGTGTCACTGGGAGTGTGGTTGCAAATACTTTACACATTGCCTTGAAGATAAGCCTGGCTGCTCGTGCCAAGCTACCAGGGGGTGAGCAGGGGTTATCAATGAGGGTGTCCCTCCTTTCTCTGACTAGAAGCAAGGGTCCCTATTTGGACTAAGGTAACTGCCTCAGCCAACTAGAGACCCCCAGTTCTAACAAGAACAAAGTTGGACATTCTCTGTAAAATAGGTACAGCAGCAGCTGTCTGCCAGATGATTCTCCAGTGTTCTACTGCAGCTTCACATAGTGTTCTAATGAATAAATAAAGTTAACTATAACTTTTAAATTTCAGTAGTTCTTTGGTTTTTAATGTTTTGTTTTAACTAAGATTTTCACCTAACTATAACATCACTTTAACATTTGTTTTTTTAGTGAATATGTATTTATATGGCTGCCTTGAGAAAACTACAAACTAGATATATCCTCGACCCTGATACCAAGACTCCTAATGGTCTTAATTCAAGTGAGGATCTTTACACCTGTCTTTAATCTTGGTGCCTCCTTTACCCCCCCAAGCAATGTCTGTTGGCTATGTATTCTTCTGAATCATTTAGTGATTCTCAAAATGAAATTTTTCTAGACATTTTTCTAGTTTTTATCCTGCTCCTTTTGTCCAAATTGGAAATTTCCAGCCAGTGCATATTTTTGTATTTTTTAATTATGACCAAATGTTTATATCGCTTCTCACATATACACATTTATGCTCATATTTATGTGCATGTGCTTGCTTTATTGATAGTGTTCCGACTGCAAAGACCAAACAGTAATTATTGTTGGTTTTTACCGTGTTTTTCAACATGACCAAAATGAATTCAAAAGTTGATATCACCTTGCTATTTTTATTTGCTATTTAACATCAGATGCTCAAGTTTATCCATGCTATTTTGAATGGTCACTGTAGAGTTGTAGTATGTTTTCATTGTTTATCGCACGCTTCACGCACTTGTCACTTTAAATGATTTGCACTCCACCGCAGCCGCGTCATGTGATGAAGGCCAGTCTTGGCCGTAACGCGTCATAGCAAACCATTGAGAATAAAGAAAAAATTAACAGCACAATACAACAGGAGTCTGTGTCCTTTCACCCAACCCAAGGGATTTTACGAACTACTTGTCCCAGCATGCCACTAAACTGCACTATGCAAAGCCTATTAAGGAAAACTAATGATGAGACATGCGGAAATAAACATAAAAGAGAGCCTTTCCTGTGGTAATTTTTGCAAGCCTATGAGGAAGATGCTTTCTGCATCGAAACGCGTCAGGCTAAAGACAACAGAGAGGCTGTTATGGGAAACCATTCCTTGACTGTGCAGTGCAGCGATCCAAAAAACAAAGAAACTTTTCTCTGCATTCAAAGTCCTACTAAGGAAAAGACATGCATTTTAATATTAATTACCGACAGGAGCCCACTTAGGGGAGACATTTGCTCGTCATGGAACTACTTGTCCCAGCATGCCACTAAACTGCACTATGCAAAGCCTATTAAGGAAAACAAATGATGAGACATGCGGAAATAAACATAAAAGAGAGCCTTTCCTGTGGTAATTTTTGCAAGCCTATGAGGAAGATGCTTTCTGCATCGAAACGCGTCAGGCTACAAATTTTCTTTTTTGTTTTGCAGAGGAGAGTCAAGAATGAAAGCCGGATGGCTGGATTGCTGCCGAGTGCCCTCCTGAAGCTCCAGTGCATTTGTTTGAACAACATATATATATATATATATATATATATATTCACTGAAAAAACCATAGGTTTTAGGGACAGTTATAGTTAGTTGGACATTTCACTCGTACAAAACCATAGAAATTCCCCCGTTATAGTTAGTTCAGCTAACTATAACTTGCGCCCGCAATGCACTGCTGATGACGTCACATATTACATCACTCATGACATGGTCAGTGACATCACTGATGACATCACTGATGACATCTCAAATGACATCACTGATGACATCACTGATGACATCATCCAGTGACTGTGTGTTTCTGTAAAGTTTAAATATGTTTAATATATATAGGGAAAGGCGTATTGAAGAATGAGTGGGTGTATAAGTGTCTGAATGGGTGATGTAGTACGTGAGTGACTGACTCTACAAGTGAGTGATTAAACGTATCTTACTGAATGCATGGGTTAGTGACTAAACTGTGTGAATGTCTGTATCCGTCTGTTTGTTGGTGTGTAAGTGGATGCATGGATTTGCGAATAGCTACATGAGTGTCTATATGGGTTATTGATTGGTTCTCTGAGTATCTGTATGGCTGCCTGAGTGTTTGTGTGGGTGGGGTGTGTGTGACTCTGTACATAGATTTGTGAGTGGGTGATTCACTGGGTGCATGATTTCAAGAGTGCATCTGTGATGGACTGCTTGGGTGGGTGAGTGTGTGTATGGGTGTGTTAGTGAGTGAATGTATATCTCAGTGGTACATGTGCGAGTAACTACATATGTAAAAGGCAGTATATATGTGTGTTAGAGTATTTAAATAGCTATAAGTGAGAGTATGTGATAGTGAGAGTGGCTGTATGGATGCGTGTGTGCTTGTATCAGTTATTGTATAAGAGCGTAAGAATGTGCTAGTATTTGTATGAGTAAGTGAGCTGGTGTGTGTATAACTGTATAGGTGAGTAAATGGGTGTGTGATTAATTTTTTGCATGACTGACTAGGTGTGTGAGTACCTCTATGGACAAGTGGCGGTGTGTGAGTGTTTATATAGGTGTATGAGTGCATATGATAGTCCTGTACTGAGTGACTGTAAGTATGAGTGACTGTACGGGTCAGTGAATGGATGTGTGTGTAGACCTAAGAATCAGTGAGTGGGTATGTCGTTTTTGGTGTTGGAGTGTCTATGGTTTTGAGAATGGCAGTCTGTAATTTAGAGTGGGTGTATCAAAAGTTATATTAGGGTGTGAGAAGATGCATGAAATTTTCACATGGATGATGTCATCAGTGATGTCATTTGAGATGTCATCAGTGATGTCATCAGTGATGTCACTGACCATGTCATGAGTGATGTAATATGTGACGTCATCAGCAGTGCATTGCGGGGCGCGAGTTATAGTTAGCTGAACTAACTATAACGGGGGAATTTCTATGGTTTTGTAAGAGTGAAATGTCCAACTAACTATAACTGTCCCTAAAACCTATGGTTTTTTCAGTGAATTTCAAAGGTTTTTTAAATGCTAATTTCTAACTATAACGTGTCTGAAACCTATGGTTTTTTCAGTGAATTTCAAAGGTTTTTAAATGCTAATTTCTAACTATAACGTGCCTGAAACCTATGATTTTTTAAGTGAATTTCAAAGGTTTTTAAATGCTAGTTTCTAACTATGCCTACAGAGGTAGGACATGTGAAGAAAGAAGAAAAAACGCACAGAAAGAAGCAAAAGATGTGCAGAAAGAACCAACAGAGGAGCAGAAAGAGGCCTTGTTGCAAAATCATCCTGTGCCCACAACTTTTTCAGACGGGTACTGGTGGTAACTGACTCTGACTAACCAGAGCCAGTGCTATGCTAAAAGACACTTAGAATACAGTGAAAACACCTACATACACTAGGGAACACTATGCGTTGGGGTACCCCTGTGATTAGCATGACCTCCTCTGCAAGTCCCTAGTACATAATAGGGCAGGGGATTAAAACTACCTCTTAAAATGCGCTACAGGGCGCGTTTGCACAGTGGTGAAGGGAGGGGGGGCCTGAGGTGACATGTGTGCAAACGCGCCCGTGGCGCGTTTTAAGTTGCGGGATTAAGTCCCCTTGAATCCTGAGGGTCCTTGGGGCCCAACTAGCCCCACAGGTACCTACAGTTAGAACCACAGAGCTGAGTTGCAGAGAGGCGTTCCGAGGCCACGCACCTTTTTTCACCTCTCTGCAACGCAACTCTGTTGTGCTTATTGAAGGTACCTGGTGGGCTAGTTGGCCCCCAGGGTCCCTCAGGATTCAAAGGGAATTAATTCCCCAACTTAAAACGCACCACAGGGCGTGTTTGCGCACATGTCACCTGAGGCCCCGCCCCCTCCCTTCACCACTGTGCAAACGCGCCCCGTGGAGCATTTTAAGTTGGGGGATTAGGTCACCTTGAATCCTGAGGGTCCCTGGGGCCCAACTAGCCCACCAGGTACTTCCAGTAAGCACCACAGGCCTGCGTTGCAACGCCTGTAACAAATTGTGCAGTTGTGTTTAGGTAGTGAAGAGGGTCGTGCTGGGGGTAGTGTTTTAGGGTTTAGGGTAGTGCAGTGGTGTTTGTGTAGTGTAGGGGGTCATGCTGGGGGTAGATTTAGGGTTTAGGGTAGTGCAGTGGTGTTTGGGTAGTGTAGGGAGTCATGCTGGGGGAGTGTTTTAGGGTTTAGGGTAGAGCAGTGGTGTTTGGGTAGTGTAGGGGGTCGTGCTGGGGGTAGTGTTTTAGGGTTTAGGGTAGTGCAGCGGTGTTTGGGTAGTGTAGGGGGTTGTGATGGGGGTAGTGATTTAGGGTAGTGCAGTGGTGTTTGGGTAGTGTAGGGGGTACTGCTGGGGGTAGTGTTTTAGGGTTTAGGGTAGTGCAATGGTGTTTGGGTAGTGTAGGGGGTACTGCTGGGGGTAGTGTTTTAGGGTTTAGGGTAGTGCAGTGGTGTTTGGGTTGTGTAGGGGGTACTGCTGGGGGTAGTGTTTTAGGGTTTAGGGTAGTGCAGTGGTGTTTGGGTAGTGTAGGGGTTCGTGCTGGGGGTAGTTTTTTAGGGTTTAGGGTAGTGCAGTGGTGTTTGTGTAGTGTAGGGGGTAGTGTTTTAGGGTTTAGGGTAGTGCAGTGGTGTTTGTGTAGTGTAGGAGGTCGTGTTTTAGGGTTTAGGGTAGTGCAGTGGTCTTTGGGTAGTGTAGGGAGTCGTGCGGGGGTAGTGTTTTAGGGTTTAGGGTAATGCAGTGGTCTTTGGGTAGTGTAGGGGGTCGTGCGGGGGTAGTGTTTTAGGGTTTAGGGTAGTGCATTGGTGTTTGGGTAGTGTAGGGGGTCATGCGGGGGGAGTGTTTTAGGGTTTAGGGCAGTGCAGTGGTGTTTGAGTAGTGTAGGGGGTCGTGCTGGGGGAGTGTTTTAGGGTTTAGGGCAGTGCAGTGGTGTTCGGGTAGTGTAGGGGGTCATGCTGGGGGAGTGATTTAGGGTTTAGGGCAGTGCAGTGGTGTTCGGGTAGTGTAGGGGGTTGTGCTGGGGGAGTGTTTGAGGGTTTAGGGCAGTGCAGTCGTGTTCGGGTAGTGTAGGGGGTCGTGCTGGGGGAGTATTTTAGGGTTTAGGGTAGCGCAGTGGTGTTCGGGTAGTGTAGGGGGTCGTGCTGGGGGTAGTGTTCTAGGGTTTAGGGCAGTGCAGTGGTGTTTGGGCAGTGTAGGGGGTCGTGCTGGGGGTGGTGTTTTAGGGTTTAGGGCAGTGCAGTGGTGTTCGGGCAGTGTAGGGGGTCGTGCTGGGGGTGATGTTTCAGGGTTTAGGGCAGTGCAGTGGTGTTCGGGCAGTGTAGGGGGTCGTGCTGGGGGTGGCGTTTCAGGGTTTAGGGCAGTGCTGTGGTGTTCGGGCAGTGTAGGGGGTTGTGCAGGGGTTGGTGTTTCAGGGTTTAGGGCAGTGGTGTTCGGGCAGTGTAGGGGGTCGTGCTGGGGGTGGTGTTTCAGGGTTTGGGGCAGTGCAGTGGTGTTCGAGCAGTAAAGGGGGTCATGCTGGGGGTGGTGTTTCAGGGTTTAGGGCAGTGCAGTGGTGCTCGGGCAGTGTAGGGGGCGGGTCAGGGGGTGGTGTTTCAGGGTTTAGGGCAGTGCAGTGGTGTTCGGGCAGTGTAGGGGGTCGTGCAGGGGTGGTGTTTCAGGGTTTAGGGCAGTGCAGTGGTGTTCGGGCAGTGTAGGGGGTCATGCTGGGGCTGGTGTTTCAGGGTTTAGGGCAGTGCAGTGGTGTTCGGGCAGTGTAGGGGGTCTTGCTGGGGCTGGTGTTTCAGGGTTTAGGGCAGTGCAGTGGTGTTCGGGCAGTGTAGGGGGTCGTGCTGGGGCTAGTGTTTCAGGGTTTAGGGCAGAGCAATGGTGTTCAGGCAGTGTAGGGGGTTGTGCTGGAGGTGGTGTTTCAGGGTTTAGGGCAGTGCAGTGGTGTTCGGGCAGTGTAGGGGGTCTTGCTGGGGGTGGTGTTTCAGGGTTTAGGGCAGTGGTGTTCAGGCAGTGTAGGGGGTCTTGCTGGGGGTGATGTTTCAGGGTTTAGGGCAGTGCAGTGGTGTTTGGGCAGTGTAGGGGGTCGGGCTGGGGTGGTGTTTCAGGGTTTAGGGCAGTGCAGTGGTGTTCGGGCAGTGTAGGGAGTGGTGCAGGGGGTGGTGTTTCAGGGTTTAGGGCAGTGCAGTGGTGTTTGGGCAGTGTAGGGGGTCGTGCTGAGGAGTGGTGTTTCAGGGTTTAGGGCAGTGCAGTAGTGTTCGGGCAGTGTAGGGGGTCGTGCAGGGGGTGGTGTTTCAGGGTTTAGGGCAGTGCAGTGGTGTTTGGGCAGTGTAGGGGGTTGTGCAGGGGATGGTGTTTCAGGGTTTAGGGCAGTGCAGTGGTGTTCGGCCAGTGTAGGTGGTCTTGCTGGAGGTGGTGTTTCAGGGTTTAGTGCAGTGATGTTCGGGCAGTGTAGGGGGTCGTGCTGGGGGTGGTGTTTCAGGGTTTAGGGCAGTGCAGTGGTGTTCCGGCAGTGTAGGGGGTCATGCAGGGGGTGGAGTTTCAGGGTTTAGGGCAGTGCAGTGGTGTTTGGGCAGTGTAGGGGATCGTGCTGGGGGTGGTGTTTCAGGGTTTAGGGCAGTGCAGTGGTGTTCGGGCAGTGTAGGGTGTCGTGCTGAGGGGTGGTGTTTCAGGGTTTAGGGCAGTGCAGTGGTGTTCGGGCAGTGTAGGGGGTCGTGCAGGGGGTCGTGTTTCAGGGTTTAGGGCAGTGCAGTGGTGTTTGGGCAGTGTAGGGGTCGTGCAGGGGTGGTGTTTCAGGGTTTAGGGCAGTGCAGTGGTGTTCGGCCAGTGTAGGTGGTCTTGCTGGGGGCGGTGTTTCAGGGTTTAGTGCAGTGGTGTTCGGGCAGTGTAGGGGGTCTTGCTGGGGGTGGTGTTTCAGGGTTTAGGGCAGTGCAGTGGTGTTCGTGCAGTGTAGGGGGTCGTGCTGGGGATGGTGTTTCAGGGTTTAGGGCAGTGCAGTAGTGTTCGGGCAGTGTAGGGGGTCATGCAGGGGGTGGTGTTTCAGGGTTTAGGGCAGTGCAGTGGTGTTCGGGCAGTGTAGGGGGTCGTGCTGGGGGTGGTGTTTCAGGGTTTAGGGCAGTGCAGATGTGTTCAGGCAGTGTAGGGGGTCGTGCTGGGGGTGGTGTTTCAGGGTTTAGGGCAGTGCAGTGGTGTTCAGGCAGTGTAGGGGGTCGTGCTGAGGCTGGTGTTTCACGGTTTAGGGCAGTGCAGTGGTGTTCGGGCAGTGTAGGGGGTCGTGCTGGGGCTGGTGTTTCAGGGTTTAGGGCAGTGCAGTGGTGTTCGGACAAGGTAGGGGGTCGTGCTGGGGCTGGTGCTTCAGGGTTTAGGGCAGTGCAGTGGTGTTCGGGCAGTGTAGGGGGTCGTGCTGGGGCTGGTGTTTCAGGGTTTAGGGCAGTGCAGTGGTGCTCGGGCAGTGTAGAGGGTCGTGCTGGGGGTGGTGTTTCAGGGCTTAGGGTAGTGCAGTGGTGTTTGGGCAGTGTAGGGGGTCATGCTGGGGCTGGTGTTTCAAGGTTTAGGGCAGTGCAGTGGTGTTCGGGCAGTGTAGGGGGTCGTGCTGTGGCTGGTGTTTCAGGGTTTTGGACAGAGCAGTGGTGTTCGGGCAGTGTAGGGGGTCGTGCTGGGGGTGGTGTTTCAGGGTTTAGGGCAGTGCAGTGGTGTTCGGGCAGTGTAGGGGGTCGTGCTGGGGTGGTGTTTCAGGGTTTAGGGCAGTGGTGTTCGGGCAGTGTAGGGGGTCTTGCTGGGGGTGATGTTTCAGGGTTTAGGGCAGTGCAGTGGTGTTCGGGCAGTGTAGGGGTCTTGCTGGGGGTGGTGTTTCAGGGTTTAGGGCAGTGCAGTGGTGTTCCGGCAGTGTAGGGGGTCATGCAGGGGGTGGAGTTTCAGGGTTTAGGGAAGTGCAGTGGTGTTTGGGCAGTGTAGGGGATCGTACTGGGGGTGGTGTTTCAGGGTTTAGGGCAGTGCAGTGGTGTTCGGGCAGTGTAGGGTGTCGTGCTGAGGGGTGGTGTTTCAGGGTTTAGGGCAGTGCAGTGGTGTTCGGGCAGTGTAGGGGGTCATGCAGGGGGTCGTGTTTCAGGGTTTAGGGCAGTGCAGTGGTGTTTGGGCAGTGTAGGGGGTCGTGCAGGGGGTGGTGTTTCAGGGTTTAGGGCAGTGCAGTGGTGTTCGGCCAGTGTAGGTGGTCTTGCTGGGGGCGGTGTTTCAGGGTTTAGTGCAGTGGTGTTCGGGCAGTGTAGGGGGTCTTGCTGGGGGTGGTGTTTCAGGGTTTAGGGCAGTGCAGTGGTGTTCGTGCAGTGTAGGGGGTCGTGCTGGGGATGGTGTTTCAGGGTTTAGGGCAGTGCAGTAGTGTTCGGGCAGTGTAGGGGGTCATGCAGGGGGTGGTGTTTCAGGGTTTAGGGCAGTGCAGTGGTGTTCGGGCAGTGTAGGGGGTCGTGCTGGGGGTGGTGTTTCAGGGTTTAGGGCAGTGCAGATGTGTTCAGGCAGTGTAGGGGGTCGTGCTGGGGGTGGTGTTTCAGGGTTTAGGGCAGTGCAGTGGTGTTCAGGCAGTGTAGGGGGTCGTGCTGAGGCTGGTGTTTCACGGTTTAGGGCAGTGCAGTGGTGTTCGGGCAGTGTAGGGGGTCGTGCTGGGGCTGGTGTTTCAGGGTTTAGGGCAGTGCAGTGGTGTTCGGACAAGGTAGGGGGTCGTGCTGGGGCTGGTGCTTCAGGGTTTAGGGCAGTGCAGTGGTGTTCGGGCAGTGTAGGGGGTCGTGCTGGGGCTGGTGTTTCAGGGTTTAGGGCAGTGCAGTGGTGCTCGGGCAGTGTAGAGGGTCGTGCTGGGGGTGGTGTTTCAGGGCTTAGGGTAGTGCAGTGGTGTTTGGGCAGTGTAGGGGTCATGCTGGGGCTGGTGTTTCAAGGTTTAGGGCAGTGCAGTGGTGTTCGGGCAGTGTAGGGGGTCGTGCTGTGGCTGGTGTATCAGGGTTTTGAACAGAGCAGTGGTGTTCGGGCAGTGTAGGGGGTCGTGCTGGGGGTGGTGTTTCAGGGTTTAGGGCAGTGCAGTGGTGTTCGGGCAGTGTAGGGGGTCGTGCTGGGGTGGTGTTTCAGGGTTTAGGGCAGTGGTGTTCGGGCAGTGTAGGGGGTCTTGCTGGGGGTGATGTTTCAGGGTTTAGGGCAGTGCAGTGGTGTTCGGGCAGTGTAGGGGGTCTTGCTGGGGGTAGTGTTTCAGGGTTTAGGGCAGTGCAGTGGTGTTCGGGCAGTGTAGGGGGTCGTGCTGGGGGTGGTGTTTCAGGGTTTAGGGCAGTGCAGTGGTGTTCGGGCAGTGTAGGGGGTCATGCTGGGGGTGGTGTTTCAGGGTTTAGGGCAGTGCAGTGGTTTTCGGGCAATGTAGGGGGTCGTGCTGGGGGTAGTGTTTTAGGGTTTAGGGTAGTGCAGTGGTGCTTGTGTAGTGTAGGGGGTCGTGCTGGGTGTAGGAGAGTAGGATCTGCTTCACATGGGTACCCCCACTTTTTGCTGATGCTTCACTGTTTTTCGACATTAGTCTGGCTGGGGCCCTGCTAATCAGAACCCCAGCCTAGCTGCTTCCTCTCTAAAATGGTTTCCATGTGCCTTAGGCACATCTCTGATTGGAATCTGGAGTGCCCTTATAAGTCCCTAGTATATGGTATACTATGTACCAAGGGCATAGGTACCTCAGAGGCCTGCCAGGGGCTGCAGCATGTATTATGCCACCCCTGGAAGGCCATCCAAACTGACACCACAGGTCTGCTACTGCAGCCTGGGTAAGGTGGTGCAAGCACCCCTTACTGTGATATAGGTTACCTATATCACGAAATACATACACACATATAAACCTATAAGTCACTCCTAAGGCAGGCCTTATCAATCCTAAAGGCAGAGTGCATGGTTCCTATGTGAGAGGGTGCCCCTGCATGAGCAGGGCCCCTCTGCAGCGTTCGGAGACCATCTCTGATGCTGTTTGTAGTGCAGCCTGACCATATACTCTTAAGCGCATTATATCCTCGCTGTAAAATGCTAACTTTGGAATGGCTGCACCTAAACATGTCGTGTTTGGTGTCAAACATCTTGGAATACTACCCCCCTGCCAATCCTGGTGGTGGGGGTAGCATTCCACCCTTCTAGAGGGAAAGACATGTTAACTCTGACGAGTCCGGTAACTTCTTTCCAGAGCCCTGGCATCACAAAATGGATGCTGCTGCCACAGACACGAGTCTGGCCTCCTGCTGCTGGACGAAACTCCGGCAGGGGAGGCCTGGACAATAGGTTTCCTGTCCCAGGGAGGTGTGACCACCTCCCCAGACAGGATAATGTGTATTGGGGCTGGGCGGGAGCACTTTTGGGTGCTTTGAAGTCCTGCACTGGGGGCACATTTGGTGTCCCTAGTGCATACCCCAGTTCAAACCGGATCAGGGGCTTGCAGCCCCTGCTTTGGCGCGAACTGGACAAAGGGAAAGGGGTGTAGCCACCCCTCTGCCCTGACCCACCCATAGGTGGGGCCACAGAGTAGTCCAACCCCTATTTTTAGAATAAAGGTAGGAACCCAGTCCTTAGGACTTTAGATTATACCTGGACGAAACTCTGACACTGAATCCTGGACCTTCGACGCTCTACGACAAGATTAGAGGACTGAAGAATCTCCCTTGGGGTCAAGGAGTGACTCCCCTGCTTGGCAGGCACCAAAGAAGCATCTGTCCGGTTCGCATTACTGAAGCTCCCGTCGGACGCCGAAGTCATCGCATCACCAGAGGTGGATTCTCAGACTTCCCCGAGGCTACCCTGAGTCCCCAGCAAAGCTGAGGCCCGTGGCTATCGTGGGTGACTTGAGACCGTGACCCCTGGACACCGAGCACATTTGCAAGTGCACCATCTTCTGGGTCTCCCAAGAAGTCGTGCTTTGGGCTCCGAGTAGCCCTAGCCTCCAGTACTGCCTGCACCGAAGATCACTGGCCCCCACTCCACGAGTGTCCTGCAAGCCAGCTCCACGTGCGGCATCACGAGGCTCCTTCGCGGTCGCTAGCCCGTTGGCTAGTAGCCCTTAACGAAGGCCAATCTTTTCCTTACTTGGCATCCTGGTTGCTCCAGGCCTGCCCTCACTTACCCTCGCTGGGTGAGTTTCACAGACCTTGCTGGTCTGCACCATCGACGATCTACATCTTACTCGAGACTTGCCGTTGCCAAGGCTTGTTGGGTCCAATCCGGTCGCCGACACCTCAGCACTCGACAGACATCAAGCACCAGCCCGAATCCTGCTCCTGGTCGCCGACAACGCCTCCCGGACCTCGTGGCTGAAGAGTCAAGACGACCGTCAACGCACCTGAAGCACTCGACATCGGTGGGCATCTGTCCATCGCCTTCCTGGTCACTGGCTAGTGACCCAGACTCTGTCCCCTCTGCTTTCAGGTTCACCAGAACTCCGATCCACTCTTGGATCCACCCGGACACTTTTCTCTTGGCCGCCAGCAGCACTTTGCAGCAGATCGCCATTCGAATCGACGACGAAACCCGACCCCGAAAGGCACCTATGCACCCGGCTTCCCTGGGTGAGGTAACACGAGTACTCCGGTGCTCCCGTGGGTAGACACTCTTCAAAGTCCTAGATCTCAAAGGGTTTTGTCCTAGTCCTCTTCTAAGTGTCCCTTTCCTCTATTTTCCCGATCCCGACTTTCTCCATAGAAGTTAACGGCGTATCGCGGTTGTGTATTTGCACTGCACGCGTCTCCCGTGGGTCCCCTGGGTCACTACCTTGGGTGGTTCCTTGTGGTCCAAGCACTTCTAGAGGCTCTAGGCCTAGTGTCTAGTTCAGTCGTGGTTCGCATACCACTTTATTGGTATATGGTTTGGTACGCCCCTAGGGCCCAAACGTGTATTTGTGCTATTATTGTGATTTAAGATCTTATAACTTATGTACTTCGAACTCTAGCCTCATAAAGAGACTAGAGGGGTGTGTTTAGTAATAAATACATATATTTTGAATATATACCTGGTGTGGTGCTCTTTCATTTGGTCACTCAAGAGATTATAGACTGGTAAAACAAGCTGCTTTACATTCCTTCAAGACTTAGCCTGAAGGCTGCTCTCCATAGCTACCACTAGGATAGCTTTCAATAAGGTTGTCTTTAACCTACCTACCATAAGAGTCGATTTGGACTGGTGCAAGGTGCCCACTATAATTAGTGGACAGCATATGCGAGGCCAACTTCTCACATTGGTGTGCAGCGTGTGGGATTCCAGCTTGCTATTGTTTTACCAGATAATCTCAATTGAATTGATCAACTGAAAACCACTAAAGGTACCTAAGGTACATATAATTTAAGCTTAGAATAACAGTAAGTTCTACTGAACTTAGAGTTGTGTGTTAAGGGATAGCACAACCCTTTCTACAACTCAAGAGAGTTTAGTAGGCCACACTAGAGTAGGTAGTGCATACACCACACCACACTAGTAATGTCTTTAAGGGTAGGATCTAAAGAATCCTTGCAGGAAGCCATTGAGCTTCCACCCTCCAAGTATGATACACTCCCATTCTTGGAATTGAGAGCTTTATGCAACTTGAGAAAAATAAGGACAGGCCAAAGCCCCACCACCCAACACCTCAAGGAGTTGTTGGTGGCTTATGACCTTAGTAAGCCTGTAGGGACTGAAGGGGTAGGAGCTGAGGGTGGGGCAGAAGAAGAGGAGGAGGCCAGGGGTACCAATACCCCCAGCCCCCCTCTGAAACTGGCCAGGAGGGTGACAATGACCCTGACCTGGATAACCCAATCCCTCCTGTGGAAGATGATGAGGATGATCAGAATGATGCCCTCTTTGTCCCCCAGGAAGGATTAAGAGTGTGCCCAGAAGGTCTAGGTCTCCTTCTCAGGAGTCTAACCACTCTGGCACCTCTATAGGGAGCTCTGTCTCATCTCATAGGAGAGAATCCTCTCATGAGAGAAGAAAGAGGCTAGTCCAGTATGAGGAAACTCAGCTGGAACTCAGAAAAAAGCAATTAGCTTTAGATAGAGAATCCCTAGATCTGCTTAGAGAGAGAAGAAAGTTGGGACTAGAGTCCCATGGTGGCAGCCATGTCCCTAGAGATAGGGAAAGGTCCTATGACCATAGGAACCTGAGCAAGATTGTCCCTCCCTACCAGAGTGGGGATGATATCCACAAATGGATAACTGCTTTAGAAAGGGCCTGTAAAGTACAGAAGGTCCCTCAGGAGCAGTGGGCAGCAATCTTGTGGCTCTCCTTTGCTGACAAAGGTAGAGATAAGCTCCTCACTGTTAGAGAGGAGGATGCTGATAATTACAAGGTCTTGAAGAGTGCTCTTATTGATGGGTTTGGCCTAACCACTGAACAGTACAGGTTGAAGTTCAGAGACACCCAAAAAGCACAGACTCAAGACTGGGTAGACTATGTGGATTGTTCTGCCAAGGCTCTGGAAGGCTGGTTGATGGGCAGTAAGGTGTGTGACTTCTCAGGATTGTATAATCTGATAATGAGGGAGCAGATTCTTAATAACTGTCAAAATCAGCTGTTGCATCAATACCTGGTAGACTCTGATCTGACCTCTCCCCAAGAATTGGGAAAGAAGGCAGACAAATGGGTCAGGACCAGGGTGAAGCAGAAGGTACAGAACCAAGGTGGGGAAACCAAGAAGCAAGATGCTAAGAACTCTGACAAGGGTGGGGAGAAGGGTAAAGATCAAAAGTCTTCATCAGGCCCCCAAAAATCTTCTTCTGGTGGGGATTCCCAGTCTACCAAGGGTAAAGGCCAAAGAAAACCATGGTGCAAGGTCTGTAAGCAAAAGACCCACTGGACCAGTGATTGCACCAAGTCCAAAGACTCCAGTCCAGCACCCACCAATGCCCCTAAGGCACCTGTTCCCCCTAGTACAGTTGGTGGAAGTGCTCCAGCAAAGGGTTTAGTAGGGTTCACCCTGGGAACTGAGTTGGGCTCTGACTTAGTCAGGGAACTGACTCAGGCTGTGTTAGTCTGTGATGGAGGCATGGATGTGACCTCCACTGTGAGTCCCAGTAATCTGGGCAAGTACAGACAACAGCCTTTAATTAATGGACGTGAGGCTTTGGCATTTAGGGACACAGGGGCAAGTGTCACAATGGTGACACAAGACCTTGTGCTTCCTGGGCAAGTTATGCTTGGTGAGATGTACCAAGTGACCAATGCTAGCAATGTCAGAACAGACCATACTCTGGCAGTTGTTAACTTCTCCTGGGGAGGGGTAACTGGCCTTAAGAAGGTTGTGGTAAGTGCAAACCTACCAGTCGAATGCTTGCTTGGCAATGACTTAGAGACTTCTGCTTGGGCAGAAGTGGAGCTCAGGACCCATGCAGAAATGCTGGGGATCCCTGCAGATGTGTTTGCTGTGACCAGGTCACAAGCCAAAATGTCTAGCACTGAACAGGCCTTGGATTCTGGAAGAATGGACCAAGTGCCTTCCAAGAGGAGGAGTAGTAGGGTTAAGGCAGTGCCTTCCCCCTTGGCTCAGGAGGAAGATCAGTCCCTTGAGGGGGATGATCTCAGCCCTGAAGAAGGAACTGTCCCAGAGGAACTGGAACCTGACCAGGTTGAGTTCTTGGGGACAGGGGGACCTTCTAGGGCAGATCTGAGCCAGGAGCAGCAGAGCTGCCCCTCCCTTGAACCCCTCAGACAGCAAGCTGCTGCTGAGGCTGCTGGGAAAGCTAGTGGTCCCCATACAGTGTATTGGGATGATGGACTCCTGTACTCAGAGAGTAGAGACCCCAAACCTGGTGCTACCAGGAGGTTGGTAATACCTTTGAAGTTCAGGGGCTTCCTATTGACCCTAGCCCATGATATTCCCTTAGCAGGACACCTGGGCCAGAACAAGACTTGGGACAGAATTGTCCCTCACTTTCACTGGCCCCACATGTCTGAAGACAGTAAGGAGTTTTGTCGCTCCTGTGTAACCTGCCAAGCCAGTGGCAAAGCAGGTGGCACTACAAAGGCCCCCTGATACCACTACCTGTGGTGGGGGTGCCCTTTGAGAGGGTAGGGATTGACATTGTTGGTCCCATGGATCCCCAAACAGCCTCTGGGCACAGGTTTATCCTGGTGGTAGTGGATCATGCCACCAGGTACCCAGAAGCTATTCCCCTAAGGACCACTACAGCACCTGTGGTGGCAAGGGCCCTCCTGGGAATCTTCTCAAGAGTGGGCTTTCCTAAGGAGGTAGTATCAGACAGGGGTGCTAACTTCATGTCTGGGTACTTAAAAGCAATGTGGAAGGAGTGTGGAGTGACTTATAAGTTCACCACACCCTATCACCCACAATGCAATGGTTTAGTTGAGAGATTCAACAAAACCTTGAAGGGCATGATTAAAGGGCTCCCAGAAAAGCTTAGGCGTAGATGGGACATACTCTTGCCCTGCCTTTTATTCGCATATAGGGAGGTGCCTCAGAAGGGGGTTGGTTACAGCCCTTTTGAACTTCTGTTTGGCCACCCTGTGAGGGGTCCACTGTGCTTGGTGAAGGAAGGATGGGAGTTACCTCTCAAGCCCCCAAAGCAAGATATAGTGGACTATGTACTTGGTCTCCGCTCCAGGATGGCTGAGTACATGAAAAAGGCAACCAAAAACCTTGAGGCTAGCCAGGAACTTCAGAAGGCCTGGCATGACCAAAAGGCTGTTCTGACTGTTTACCAGCCAGGACAGAAGGTGTGGGTGTTGGAGCCAGTGGCCCCAGCAGCTCTCCAAGACAAATGGAGTGGACCCCACACTATTGTTGAACAGAAGGGTGAGGTCACTTATTTAGTAGACCTAGGAACACCCAGGAGTCCCCACAGGGTTCTCCATGTCAACAGGTTAAAACCATATGTGGACAGGGCAGACATGGGCTTGCTCATGGCTACTGATGAAGGGCAGGAGGAAGAGAGTGACCCACTCCCTGACCTGCTCTCACAGAACCCTGACGATGGGTCAGTTGATGGTGTAGCCTTGGCAGGCAGCCTCACTACCCAGCAACAAACTGATTGCAGGCAAGTCCTCAATCAGTTTCGACATATGTTTTCACTGACACCCAGTCAGACCACCTGGTGCACTCATGAAGTGGACACTGGGGACAGTCTGCCTATTAAAAACAAGATTTATAGGCAACCTGACCATGTCAGGGACTGTATCAGGACTGAAGTCCAGAAAATGTTGGAATTGGGAGTAATTGAGCCCTCAGATAGCCCTTGGGCTAGTCCAGTAGTCCTAGTACCGAAACCTCACACCAGTGGTGGAAAAAGAGAGATGAGGTTTTGTGTAGACTACAGGGGTCTCAATGCAGTCACTAGGACTGATGCCCATCCAATACCCAGGGCAGATGAGCTCATAGATACTTTGGCCTCTGCCAAATATCTCAGCACATTTGACCTAACAGCTGGCTACTGGCAGATCAGACTAGCTGATACTGCAAAGCCCAAGACAGCATTCTCAACCCCTAGTGGGCATTATCAATTTGTGGTAATGCCCTTTGGTCTGAAGAATGCACCTGCCACTTTCCAGAGGTTGGTGAACACAGTTCTCACAGGACTGGAAGCCTATAGTGCAGCTTATCTAGATGATATTGCTGTCTTTAGCTCCACCTGGGAGGATCACCTGGTCCACCTCAGGAATGTTTTACAGGCCCTGCAAAAGGCAGGCCTGACTATCAAGGCCACTAAGTGCCAGATAGGGCAGAGTCAGGTTGTGTACCTGGGCCACCTTGTGGGTGGAGGCCAGGTTCAACCTTTGCAGAGCAAGATCCAGACCATCATGGACTGGACTGCTCCCACTACCCAGACTCAGGTGAGAGCCTTCTTAGGCCTGACTGGGTACTATAGGAGATTTGTCAAGGGGTATGGATCAATAGTGACACCCTTGAATGACTTAACTTCTAAGAAAATGCCCAAAAAGGTTCAGTGGACAGTTAGCTGTCAAAAGGCATTTGATGACCTCAAGCAGGCCATGTGCACTGCTCCAATTCTGCAGAGTCCTGATTACTCCAAGAAGTTCATTGTTCAAACTGATGCATCTGAATTGGGGGTAGGGGCTGTACTGTCACAATTGAATGAAGAAGGTCAGGATCAGCCAGTAGCTTTTATTAGCAGAAGGCTGACCCCTAGAGAGAAACGTTGGTCAGCCATAGAGAGGGAGGCCTTTGCTGTGGTCTGGGCTCTGAAGAAGTTGAGGCCATACTTGTTTGGTACACACTTCCTGGTTCAGACAGACCATAAGCCCCTCTTATGGCTAAAACAAATGAAGGGTGAAAACCCCAAACTGCTTAGGTGGTCCATTTCCCTACAGGGGATGGACTTTACAGTGGAACATAGGCCTGGGAGTAACCATGCGAATGCAGATGGACTCTCTAGGTATTTCCACTTAGAACATGAAGACTTAACTGGGCAAGGTTAGTTTAATGTCCCTACGTTTGGGGGGGGTTGTGTAGGAGAGTAGGATCTGCTTCACATGGGTACCCCCACTTTTTGCTGATGCTTCACTGTTTTTCGACATTAGTCTGGCTGGGGCCCTGCTAATCAGAACCCCAGCCTAGCTGCTTCCTCTCTAAAATGGTTTCCATGTGCCTTAGGCACATCTCTGATTGGGATCTGGAGTGCCCTTATAAGTCCCTAGTATATGGTATACTATGTACCAAGGGCATAGGTACCTCAGAGGCCTGCCAGGGGCTGCAGCATGTATTATGCCACCCCTGGAAGGCCATCCAAACTGACACCACAGGTCTGCTACTGCAGCCTGGGTAAGGTGGTGCAAGCACCCCTTACTGTGATATAGGTTACCTATATCACGAAATACATACACACATATAAACCTATAAGTCACTCCTAAGGCAGGCCTTATCAATCCTAAAGGCAGAGTGCATGGTTCCTATGTGAGAGGGTGCCCCTGCATGAGCAGGGCCCCTCTGCAGCGTTCGGAGACCATCTCTGATGCTGTTTGTAGTGCAGCCTGACCATATACTCTTAAGCGCATTATATCCTCGCGGTAAAATGCTAACTTTGGAATGGCTGCACCTAAACATGTCGTGTTTGGTGTCAAACATCTTGGAATACTACCCCCCGCCAATCCTGGTGGCGGGGGTAGCATTCCACCCTTCTAGAGGGAAAGACATGTTAACTCTGACGAGTCCGGTAACTTCTTTCCAGAGCCCTGGCATCACAAAATGGATGCTGCTGCCACAGACACGAGTCTGGCCTCCTGCTGCTGGACGAAACTCCGGCAGGGGAGGCCTGGACAATAGGTTTCCTGTCCCAGGGAGGTGTGACCACCTCCCCAGACAGGATAATGTGTATTGGGGCTGGGCGGGAGCACTTTCGGGTGCTTTGAAGTCCTGCACTGGGGGCACATTTGGTGTCCCTGTGCATACCCCAGTTCAAACCGGATCAGGGGCTTGCAGCCCCTGCTTTGGCGCGAACTGGACAAAGGAAAGGGGTGTAGCCACCCCTCTGCCCTGACCCACCCATAGGTGGGGCCACAGAGTAGTCCAACCCCTATTTTTAGAATAAAGGTAGGAACCCAGTCCTTAGGACTTTAGATTATACCTGGACGAAACTCTGACACTGAATCCTGGACCTTCGACGCTCTACGACAAGATTAGAGGACTGAAGAATCTCCCTTGGGGTCAAGGAGTGACTCCCCTGCTTGGCAGGCACCAAAGAAGCATCTGTCCGGTTCGCATTACTGAAGCTCCCGTCGGACGCCGAAGTCATCGCATCACCAGAGGTGGATTCTCAGACTTCCCCGAGGCTACCCTGAGTCCCCAGCAAAGCTGAGGCCCGTGGCTATCGTGGGTGACTTGAGACCGTGACCCCTGGACACCGAGCACATTTGCAAGTGCACCATCTTCTGGGTCTCCCAAGAAGTCGTGCTTTGGGCTCCGAGTAGCCCTAGCCTCCAGCACCACCTGCACCGAAGATCACTGGCCCCCACTCCACGAGTGTCCTGCAAGCCAGCTCCACGTGCGGCGTCACGAGGCTCCTTCGCGGTCGCTAGCCCGTTGGCTAGTAGCCCTTAACGAAGGCCAATCTTTTCCTTACTTGGCATCCTGGTTGCTCCAGGCCTGCCCTCACTTACCCTCGCTGGGTGAGTTCCACAGACCTTGCTGGTCTGCACCATCGACGATCTACATCTTACTCGAGACTTGCCGTTGCCAAGGCTTGTTGGGTCCAATCCGGTCGCCGACACCTCAGCACTCGACAGACATCGAGCACCAGCCCGAATCCTGCTCCTGGTCGCCGACAACGCCTCCCGGACCTCGTGGCTGAAGAGTCAAGACGACCGTCAACGCACCTGAAGCACTCGACATCGGTGGGCATCTGTCCATCGCCTTCCTGGTCACTGGCTAGTGACCCAGACTCTGTCCCCTCTGCTTTCAGGTTCACCAGAACTCCGATCCACTCTTGGATCCACCCGGACACTTTTCTCTTGGCCGCCAGCAGCACTTTGCAGCAGATCGCCATTCGAATCGACGACGAAACCCGACCCCGAAAGGCACCTATGCACCCGGCTTCCCTGGGTGAGGTAACACGAGTACTCCGGTGCTCCCGTGGGTAGAGACTCTTCAAAGTCCTAGATCTCAAAGGGTTTTGTCCTAGTCCTCTTCTAAGTGTCCCTTTCCTCTATTTTCCCGATCCCGACTTTCTCCATAGAAGTTAACGGCGTATCGCGGTTGTGTATTTACACTGCACGCGTCTCCCGTGGGTCCCCTGTGTCACTACCTTGGGTGGTTCCTTGTGGTCCAAGCACTTCTAGAGGCTCTAGGCCTAGTGTCTAGTTCAGTCGTGGTTCGCATACCACTTTATTGGTATATGGTTTGGTACGCCCCTAGGGCCCAAACGTGTATTTGTGCTATTATTGTGATTTAAGATCTTATAACTTATGTACTTCGAACTCTAGCCTCATAAAGAGACTAGAGGGGTGTGTTTAGTAATAAATACATATATTTTGAATATATACCTGGTGTGGTGCTCTTTCATTTGGTCACTCAAGAGATTATAGACTGGTAAAACAAGCTGCTTTACATTCCTTCAAGACTTAGCCTGAAGGCTGCTCTCCATAGCTACCACTAGGATAGCTTTCAATAAGGTTGTCTTTAACCTACCTACCATAAGAGTCGATTTGGACTGGTGCAAGGTGCCCACTATAATTAGTGGACAGCATATGCCAGGCCAACTTCTCACATTGGTGTGCAGCGTGTGGGATTCCAGCTTGCTATTGTTTTACCAGATAATCTCAATTGAATTGATCAACTGAAAACCACTAAAGGTACCTAAGGTACATATAATTTAAGCTTAGAATAACAGTAAGTTCTACTGAACTTAGAGTTGTGTGTTAAGGGATAGCACAACCCTTTCTACAACTCAAGAGAGTTTAGTAGGCCACACTAGAGTAGGTAGTGCATACACCACACCACACTAGTAATGTCTTTAAGGGTAGGATCTAAAGAATCCTTGCAGGAAGCCATTGAGCTTCCACCCTCCAAGTATGATACACTCCCATTCTTGGAATTGAGAGCTTTATGCAACTTGAGAAAAATAAGGACAGGCCAAAGCCCCACCACCCAACACCTCAAGGAGTTGTTGGTGGCTTATGACCTTAGTAAGCCTGTAGGGACTGAAGGGGTAGGAGCTGAGGGTGGGGCAGAAGAAGAGGAGGAGGCCAGGGGTACCAATACCCCCAGCCCCCCTCTGAAACTGGCCAGGAGGGTGACAATGACCCTGACCTGGATAACCCAATCCCTCCTGTGGAAGATGATGAGGATGATCAGAATGATGCCCTCTTTGTCCCCCCAGGAAGGATTAAGAGTGTGCCCAGAAGGTCTAGGTCTCCTTCTCAGGAGTCTAACCACTCTGGCACCTCTATAGGGAGCTCTGTCTCATCTCATAGGAGAGAATCCTCTCATGAGAGAAGAAAGAGGCTAGTCCAGTATGAGGAAACTCAGCTGGAACTCAGAAAAAAGCAATTAGCTTTAGATAGAGAATCCCTAGATCTCCTTAGAGAGAGAAGAAAGTTGGGACTAGAGTCCCATGGTGGCAGCCATGTCCCTAGAGATAGGGAAAGGTCCTATGACCATAGGAACCTGAGCAAGATTGTCCCTCCCTACCAGAGTGGGGATGATATCCACAAATGGATAACTGCTTTAGAAAGGGCCTGTAAAGTACAGAAGGTCCCTCAGGAGCAGTGGGCAGCAATCTTGTGGCTCTCCTTTGCTGACAAAGGTAGAGATAAGCTCCTCACTGTTAGAGAGGAGGATGCTGATAATTACAAGGTCTTGAAGAGTGCTCTTATTGATGGGTTTGGCCTAACCACTGAACAGTACAGGTTGAAGTTCAGAGACACCCAAAAAGCACAGACTCAAGACTGGGTAGACTATGTGGATTGTTCTGCCAAGGCTCTGGAAGGCTGGTTGATGGGCAGTAAGGTGTGTGACTTCTCAGGATTGTATAATCTGATAATGAGGGAGCAGATTCTTAATAACTGTCAAAATCAGCTGTTGCATCAATACCTGGTAGACTCTGATCTGACCTCTCCCCAAGAATTGGGAAAGAAGGCAGACAAATGGGTCAGGACCAGGGTGAAGCAGAAGGTACAGAACCAAGGTGGGGAAACCAAGAAGCAAGATGCTAAGAACTCTGACAAGGGTGGGGAGAAGGGTAAAGATCAAAAGTCTTCATCAGGCCCCCAAAAATCTTCTTCTGGTGGGGATTCCCAGTCTACCAAGGGTAAAGGCCAAAGAAAACCATGGTGCAAGGTCTGTAAGCAAAAGACCCACTGGACCAGTGATTGCACCAAGTCCAAAGACTCCAGTCCAGCACCCACCAATGCCCCTAAGGCACCTGTTCCCCCTAGTACAGTTGGTGGAAGTGCTCCAGCAAAGGGTTTAGTAGGGTTCACCCTGGGAACTGAGTTGGGCTCTGACTTAGTCAGGGAACTGACTCAGGCTGTGTTAGTCTGTGATGGAGGCATGGATGTGACCTCCACTGTGAGTCCCAGTAATCTGGGCAAGTACAGACAACAGCCTTTAATTAATGGACGTGAGGCTTTGGCATTTAGGGACACAGGGGCAAGTGTCACAATGGTGACACAAGACCTTGTGCTTCCTGGGCAAGTTATGCTTGGTGAGATGTACCAAGTGACCAATGCTAGCAATGTCAGAACAGACCATACTCTGGCAGTTGTTAACTTCTCCTGGGGAGGGGTAACTGGCCTTAAGAAGGTTGTGGTAAGTGCAAACCTACCAGTCGAATGCTTGCTTGGCAATGACTTAGAGACTTCTGCTTGGGCAGAAGTGGAGCTCAGGACCCATGCAGAAATGCTGGGGATCCCTGCAGATGTGTTTGCTGTGACCAGGTCACAAGCCAAAATGTCTAGCACTGAACAGGCCTTGGATTCTGGAAGAATGGACCAAGTGCCTTCCAAGAGGAGGAGTAGTAGGGTTAAGGCAGTGCCTTCCCCCTTGGCTCAGGAGGAAGATCAGTCCCTTGAGGGGGATGATCTCAGCCCTGAAGAAGGAACTGTCCCAGAGGAACTGGAACCTGACCAGGTTGAGTTCTTGGGGACAGGGGGACCTTCTAGGGCAGATCTGAGCCAGGAGCAGCAGAGCTGCCCCTCCCTTGAACCCCTCAGACAGCAAGCTGCTGCTGAGGCTGCTGGGAAAGCTAGTGGTCCCCATACAGTGTATTGGGATGATGGACTCCTGTACTCAGAGAGTAGAGACCCCAAACCTGGTGCTACCAGGAGGTTGGTAATACCTTTGAAGTTCAGGGGCTTCCTATTGACCCTAGCCCATGATATTCCCTTAGCAGGACACCTGGGCCAGAACAAGACTTGGGACAGAATTGTCCCTCACTTTCACTGGCCCCACATGTCTGAAGACAGTAAGGAGTTTTGTCGCTCCTGTGTAACCTGCCAAGCCAGTGGCAAAGCAGGTGGCACTACAAAGGCCCCCCTGATACCACTACCTGTGGTGGGGGTGCCCTTTGAGAGGGTAGGGATTGACATTGTTGGTCCCATGGATCCCCAAACAGCCTCTGGGCACAGGTTTATCCTGGTGGTAGTGGATCATGCCACCAGGTACCCAGAAGCTATTCCCCTAAGGACCACTACAGCACCTGTGGTGGCAAGGGCCCTCCTGGGAATCTTCTCAAGAGTGGGCTTTCCTAAGGAGGTAGTATCAGACAGGGGTGCTAACTTCATGTCTGGGTACTTAAAAGCAATGTGGAAGGAGTGTGGAGTGACTTATAAGTTCACCACACCCTATCACCCACAATGCAATGGTTTAGTTGAGAGATTCAACAAAACCTTGAAGGGCATGATTAAAGGGCTCCCAGAAAAGCTTAGGCGTAGATGGGACATACTCTTGCCCTGCCTTTTATTCGCATATAGGGAGGTGCCTCAGAAGGGGTTGGTTACAGCCCTTTTGAACTTCTGTTTGGCCACCCTGTGAGGGGTCCACTGTGCTTGGTGAAGGAAGGATGGGAGTTACCTCTCAAGCCCCCAAAGCAAGATATAGTGGACTATGTACTTGGTCTCCGCTCCAGGATGGCTGAGTACATGAAAAAGGCAACCAAAAACCTTGAGGCTAGCCAGGAACTTCAGAAGGCCTGGCATGACCAAAGAGCTGTTCTGACTGTTTACCAGCCAGGACAGAAGGTGTGGGTGTTGGAGCCAGTGGCCCCAGCAGCTCTCCAAGACAAATGGAGTGGACCCCACACTATTGTTGAGCAGAAGGGTGAGGTCACTTATTTAGTAGACCTAGGAACACCCAGGAGTCCCCACAGGGTTCTCCATGTCAACAGGTTAAAACCATATGTGGACAGGGCAGACATGGGCTTGCTCATGGCTACTGATGAAGGGCAGGAGGAAGAGAGTGACCCACTCCCTGACCTGCTCTCACAGAACCCTGACGATGGGTCAGTTGATGGTGTAGCCTTGGCAGGCAGCCTCACTACCCAGCAACAAACTGATTGCAGGCAAGTCCTCAATCAGTTTCGACATATGTTTTCACTGACACCCAGTCAGACCACCTGGTGCACTCATGAAGTGGACACTGGGGACAGTCTGCCTATTAAAAACAAGATTTATAGGCAACCTGACCATGTCAGGGACTGTATCAGGACTGAAGTCCAGAAAATGTTGGAATTGGGAGTAATTGAGCCCTCAGATAGCCCTTGGGCTAGTCCAGTAGTCCTAGTACCGAAACCTCACACCAGTGGTGGAAAAAGAGAGATGAGGTTTTGTGTAGACTACAGGGGTCTCAATGCAGTCACTAGGACTGATGCCCATCCAATACCCAGGGCAGATGAGCTCATAGATACTTTGGCCTCTGCCAAATATCTCAGCACATTTGACCTAACAGCTGGCTACTGGCAGATCAGACTAGCTGATACTGCAAAGCCCAAGACAGCATTCTCAACCCCTAGTGGGCATTATCAATTTGTGGTAATGCCCTTTGGTCTGAAGAATGCACCTGCCACTTTCCAGAGGTTGGTGAACACAGTTCTCACAGGACTGGAAGCCTATAGTGCAGCTTATCTAGATGATATTGCTGTCTTTAGCTCCACCTGGGAGGATCACCTGGTCCACCTCAGGAATGTTTTACAGGCCCTGCAAAAGGCAGGCCTGACTATCAAGGCCACTAAGTGCCAGATAGGGCAGAGTCAGGTTGTGTACCTGGGCCACCTTGTGGGTGGAGGCCAGGTTCAACCTTTGCAGAGCAAGATCCAGACCATCATGGACTGGACTGCTCCCACTACCCAGACTCAGGTGAGAGCCTTCTTAGGCCTGACTGGGTACTATAGGAGATTTGTCAAGGGGTATGGATCAATAGTGACACCCTTGAATGACTTAACTTCTAAGAAAATGCCCAAAAAGGTTCAGTGGACAGTTAGCTGTCAAAAGGCATTTGATGACCTCAAGCAGGCCATGTGCACTGCTCCAATTCTGCAGAGTCCTGATTACTCCAAGAAGTTCATTGTTCAAACTGATGCATCTGAATTGGGGGTAGGGGCTGTACTGTCACAATTGAATGAAGAAGGTCAGGATCAGCCAGTAGCTTTTATTAGCAGAAGGCTGACCCCTAGAGAGAAACGTTGGTCAGCCATAGAGAGGGAGGCCTTTGCTGTGGTCTGGGCTCTGAAGAAGTTGAGGCCATACTTGTTTGGTACACACTTCCTGGTTCAGACAGACCATAAGCCCCTCTTATGGCTAAAACAAATGAAGGGTGAAAACCCCAAACTGCTTAGGTGGTCCATTTCCCTACAGGGGATGGACTTTACAGTGGAACATAGGCCTGGGAGTAACCATGCGAATGCAGATGGACTCTCTAGGTATTTCCACTTAGAACATGAAGACTTAACTGGGCAAGGTTAGTTTAATGTCCCTACGTTTGGGGGGGGTTGTGTAGGAGAGTAGGATCTGCTTCACATGGGTACCCCCACTTTTTGCTGATGCTTCACTGTTTTTCGACATTAGTCTGGCTGGGGCCCTGCTAATCAGAACCCCAGCCTAGCTGCTTCCTCTCTAAAATGGTTTCCATGTGCCTTAGGCACATCTCTGATTGGGATCTGGAGTGCCCTTATAAGTCCCTAGTATATGGTATACTATGTACCAAGGGCATAGGTACCTCAGAGGCCTGCCAGGGGCTGCAGCATGTATTATGCCACCCCTGGAAGGCCATCCAAACTGACACCACAGGTCTGCTACTGCAGCCTGGGTAAGGTGGTGCAAGCACCCCTTACTGTGATATAGGTTACCTATATCACGAAATACATACACACATATAAACCTATAAGTCACTCCTAAGGCAGGCCTTATCAATCCTAAAGGCAGAGTGCATGGTTCCTATGTGAGAGGGTGCCCCTGCATGAGCAGGGCCCCTCTGCAGCGTTCGGAGACCATCTCTGATGCTGTTTGTAGTGCAGCCTGACCATATACTCTTAAGCGCATTATATCCTCGCGGTAAAATGCTAACTTTGGAATGGCTGCACCTAAACATGTCGTGTTTGGTGTCAAACATCTTGGAATACTACCCCCCGCCAATCCTGGCGGCGGGGGTAGCATTCCACCCTTCTAGAGGGAAAGACATGTTAACTCTGACGAGTCCGGTAACTTCTTTCCAGAGCCCTGGCATCACAAAATGGATGCTGCTGCCACAGACACGAGTCTGGCCTCCTGCTGCTGGACGAAACTCCGGCAGGGGAGGCCTGGACAATAGGTTTCCTGTCCCAGGGAGGTGTGACCACCTCCCCAGACAGGATAATGTGTATTGGGGCTGGGCGGGAGCACTTTCGGGTGCTTTGAAGTCCTGCACTGGGGGCACATTTGGTGTCCCTGTGCATACCCCAGTTCAAACCGGATCAGGGGCTTGCAGCCCCTGCTTTGGCGCGAACTGGACAAAGGGAAAGGGGTGTAGCCACCCCTCTGCCCTGACCCACCCATAGGTGGGGCCACAGAGTAGTCCAACCCCTATTTTTAGAATAAAGGTAGGAACCCAGTCCTTAGGACTTTAGATTATACCTGGACGAAACTCTGACACTGAATCCTGGACCTTCGACGCTCTACGACAAGATTAGAGGACTGAAGAATCTCCCTTGGGGTCAAGGAGTGACTCCCCTGCTTGGCAGGCACCAAAGAAGCATCTGTCCGGTTCGCATTACTGAAGCTCCCGTCGGACGCCGAAGTCATCGCATCACCAGAGGTGGATTCTCAGACTTCCCCGAGGCTACCCTGAGTCCCCAGCAAAGCTGAGGCCCGTGGCTATCGTGGGTGACTTGAGACCGTGACCCCTGGACACCGAGCACATTTGCAAGTGCACCATCTTCTGGGTCTCCCAAGAAGTCGTGCTTTGGGCTCCGAGTAGCCCTAGCCTCCAGCACCACCTGCACCGAAGATCACTGGCCCCCACTCCACGAGTGTCCTGCAAGCCAGCTCCACGTGCGGCGTCACGAGGCTCCTTCGCGGTCGCTAGCCCGTTGGCTAGTAGCCCTTAACGAAGGCCAATCTTTTCCTTACTTGGCATCCTGGTTGCTCCAGGCCTGCCCTCACTTACCCTCGCTGGGTGAGTTCCACAGACCTTGCTGGTCTGCACCATCGACGATCTACATCTTACTCGAGACTTGCCGTTGCCAAGGCTTGTTGGGTCCAATCCGGTCGCCGACACCTCAGCACTCGACAGACATCGAGCACCAGCCCGAATCCTGCTCCTGGTCGCCGACAACGCCTCCCGGACCTCGTGGCTGAAGAGTCAAGACGACCGTCAACGCACCTGAAGCACTCGACATCGGTGGGCATCTGTCCATCGCCTTCCTGGTCACTGGCTAGTGACCCAGACTCTGTCCCCTCTGCTTTCAGGTTCACCAGAACTCCGATCCACTCTTGGATCCACCCGGACACTTTTCTCTTGGCCGCCAGCAGCACTTTGCAGCAGATCGCCATTCGAATCGACGACGAAACCCGACCCCGAAAGGCACCTATGCACCCGGCTTCCCTGGGTGAGGTAACACGAGTACTCCGGTGCTCCCGTGGGTAGAGACTCTTCAAAGTCCTAGATCTCAAAGGGTTTTGTCCTAGTCCTCTTCTAAGTGTCCCTTTCCTCTATTTTCCCGATCCCGACTTTCTCCATAGAAGTTAACGGCGTATCGCGGTTGTGTATTTACACTGCACGCGTCTCCCGTGGGTCCCCTGTGTCACTACCTTGGGTGGTTCCTTGTGGTCCAAGCACTTCTAGAGGCTCTAGGCCTAGTGTCTAGTTCAGTCGTGGTTCGCATACCACTTTATTGGTATATGGTTTGGTACGCCCCTAGGGCCCAAACGTGTATTTGTGCTATTATTGTGATTTAAGATCTTATAACTTATGTACTTCGAACTCTAGCCTCATAAAGAGACTAGAGGGGTGTGTTTAGTAATAAATACATATATTTTGAATATATACCTGGTGTGGTGCTCTTTCATTTGGTCACTCAAGAGATTATAGACTGGTAAAACAAGCTGCTTTACATTCCTTCAAGACTTAGCCTGAAGGCTGCTCTCCATAGCTACCACTAGGATAGCTTTCAATAAGGTTGTCTTTAACCTACCTACCATAAGAGTCGATTTGGACTGGTGCAAGGTGCCCACTATAATTAGTGGACAGCATATGCCAGGCCAACTTCTCAC